>CP139505.1:180350160-180813939 GCA_021014915.2 Artemisia tridentata subsp. tridentata
CCGACTATCCACCACAGCTCGATTTCTCATCGTTCAATCAATGTTATTGTGATAGATGTGGAAATCCGTTAGATCCGACATCGACTTATTGTCAACGGTGCATTTGCGAGAGGTGTGGTAGAAATTTGTTCAATGGATTTTGTTCGTTTTGTGCTTCGGAAGCCAAAAATTCACATACTTATGATTTTAATCCAAACATTTCCGATTATCCTCAAAACAATTTCAATCACCCTCCTCAAAACTACTATGAGTAAGAACCGTATTTCAATAATTCATCATTCCAAAATATATCAAGTGTTGAAGATTGTGGGGGATCATTTGAAAACTTTCATTATGAGCCAAATTTGTGTTATAATTCTCATGATTTTTCCCAACCCCCACAAAATCCCGTCAATTATCAAGATAGAGTGCGCGAAATTGTAAAATCTTTGGGAGACGTTGTCGAAGCAGTTCAAAATCAAGAGCAAGCGGTTAATCAACTTTTGGCTTATTGTCATGAGAAGTATATGGAAGAATTACTTGCCGAGGAAAAAGAGGCTAATTTTTGGAAAGCCTTACAGCACTGTGCTGACGAGGAGAGACTTATTCCGTTAAACGTTTTCCCTGCAATTGCACCCGTCTTTTCTACCGTTGAACCCGAGGACTCTCTAAAAATGGGGGACGAGCATCTCGACACTATTTCGGCAACAGAATCAGACAAAGTTGAGAACCTTGTCCCAATCCCAAGTGAGTCCGAGGAAATATCCGACGGTGCAAGTGATTTGCAATCTTGTGGAGATTCTCTTGACATTTCCAAAGTTACTTCCGGGATTTTCTCTAACCCTCTTTTTGAATTCAATGATGAGTATACTTCTTGCAAAGTTAATCCTCTTTTCGATAAAGGGTTAGAGAACGTCGAGGACGAGGACTCTACATTTGATGAGCTGATTTTACCAATACCTCGCCCTGACGATTCCCATGACTCGGAAGGGGAAATTCTTTTTCTTGAAAGATTGCTTAATGATGATCCCCTTTCACTTCATAAAACTGAGTCATTACACGTTGAGCCATCACCCACTCGTCCACCTGCTAAACCACCCGATGATATCAAGCCCGATACGGGTGTTGTGACTTTTAAAGTGGTGGATGAGATTTCTGAAAAGTATGATAATTTGCCCACCCAACCCACCCTTTTTATCTCTTCCGGGTGTGAGGATGACAATTTCTTTACAATTGTTATCATGATCCTTCTCCTTTTCTTCACCTACCCGGTGACTTCTCCTCTCATTCACTCCTTAGGGAGTGAAGACACCGTCTTTGACCCCGGCATCTCCGTTCTTTCATGCCGGGTGTCCGTTATTTGCTTCCCCAAGGACAATTAAATTTGGGGTCGAGTCAAGCTCATGTGACTCGGTTACCAAAAACAAGCGCTTCGTGGGAGGCACCCCATGCTTATCTGTCTATCTTCTTATCTCTTTTCTAAAAAAACATGAGGAGGATTCCCTTCTCCATATCTTGTGTTTCGTGTTTTCTGTGGTATGTCCAGGAATGCCCGATGATGAAGACTCTCGTGCTCGTAGTTTCCTTCACGCTACTCGAGTTTCATCATTCGCTGCTTATCCGATATCCTAAATCTTATCGTTTATATCTATCTTTTGGCATAATTAATAAACGGCCTTAGATTTTTGTAGGAGAACCCTTACCTTTAAGACATTGAGGACAATGTCTCGTTTTAGTTTGGGGGGGTAATCTTGTAGGAGAACCCTTACCTTTAAGACATTGAGGACAATGTCTCGTTTTAGTCTGGGGGGTAATCTTGCGATTTGATTTTTGCCTTGCATTTTTTGCCGTTTTCTCATGCAATCCCGTTTTTCCCAAAAAAAAAAAAAAATTTTAAAAAAAAAAAAAAAAAAAAAAAAAAAAAAATCCCGTTTTTCCCAAAAAATGAGAAAAATTTTAAAAAATTTTGCAAAAAAAAAAATAATAATAATAAATTTTGACAATTTTGTTGACTTTCCGCTGGAGAGAGTAGGAATAAAATTCTGACTTGATCGAACGTGTTGAGCCCTAGCTTGTCCCCTTAACCCGTGCTAGTCTTTTACACAAGGAGCTAGAAAACGCGAATTCTTTTTAAGATTTTGCAAGTTCCCGTATTTGACTTTATATATGCATGGCTTGATTATAAGGCTAAGCATTCGCGGATCTTATTATTTAAGATTTTAAATTTGCGAAGAACGAGAAATGATAGAGTTGTTTATAAGTTAGATTGCTAAACGTGGAGTAGTTGGATCTTTTTAGAGCTCATCAAAGTTACTTGTGGCTTTTTGTTCCCATAAGCTTGTTTCACTCAATAATAGTAATTTAGGAATAATTAAAGGTATTTTGGTTTTGGCGATAATTAGTTTCTATTTCTTCCTTAGAGAATTCTTGCTTATAAAAGTTGGGTACACATCAAGGTACTGCCAGTGTTACGGTGTAATAGACTATTCCATCTTGCCGACTCACAACCGATGTTGGGATAGTTATAAAAGCCGTAGGACTCGGGATTTGGCAAAATATATAATGAATAATGAATAATAATAATAACCCAAAGCCATAAAAAGTTTTCTACATCTTGCCGGTTCGCAGCCGATGTTGTAGACTTCTAATAAAGGCAGAGGAAAAATTCCAAGGTCATAATAGACTATTGCATCTTGCCGGTTCGCAGCCGATGTTGTGATTGTTATAAAGGGCCAAGGACTAAATACGTTAATGCGCTTAATAACGTTAAAAAATGCCAAACTTCGACTCCGGGGGTATCCTAATAAAGGCTTCTGTCTCTGGACTCGTAGATGAGTTGTTTCGGTCGCAAATAAAAGGGATATCCTCAAAATCGTGTTAAATCAGAGACCTTGATGTGGACCTCATTTTTGTATGCAACGGTTTTCGAGGGAAGGTTTGGAAACTACTTAGCGTCTAAACTAGGTATCTTTATCGGACTAAAAATTATCGAAACGAGAATTTGAAGAAATTCATTTCTCACCAAAAATAAAATAAATAGAGGAAAATAGAAATTTGGGAACAAGAGGTAATACACAATTAGCTTTTATGAGTAGTGTTGGCAATCTAACTTGTAAATGACAATGATTTCGTTTTTAAGCTTAGTTTGGGGACTCGTGAAAAATCAGGAACGACGAATTTTATCCGTATGGTCACTTCTTTATGAGTCGTGTTTCCTGCTCCGTGATCCTAAAAGTTATCGTTAGATAATGATTGTCAACAAAGCCGTCACATGAATAATAAAGAAAAATACAAAAATAAAATAAAAGGAAAAATCGGGGAGTTTTTAGAACTTTAGATTTCTTGATCTCTTTTGAAAATTTTGCTACTTCTCAAAGTTAGTAAAAAGAGATTGGAAATTTTCGGATTTAAAAACGTGTTTTTATAACATTGCATGAGGACATTGCAATATCTTAGTCTGGGGGAATTTTGGTATGTACTTAAACACATACCATTTCTCGACCAAATCCGGACCCAAATAGACCAAAAACCCGACCAAAATGCCAAATATATTGTGTTTTTGTGTTTTTACATATGTAGGCACGGATATCGAAAAAAAGGACAAAAATCAAGCAAATACCGGGAAACCAAGCACGAGATATGGAAGTATTATTTTTAGCCGATGCCGGGATGCAAAAAGTCAAAGTCAACCGTGAAGAATCATCATTTGACAAGAATGACCTTTGATTGTACTTTGGAAAATATGGCAAGATTGGTCCCTGAGATTTCAAGATATACACATTTGGTCCTTATGTTTTTAAAATACCAAATCTTAAATAAACACAAACCTAAACCGGATTCTATAACAAAAATCCAATCCATTCATAACAACCCAAAAATCAAACACCACAGCCCAATTAATCAACCCACGGCCCACTCCTTCTTATTATAATCCAATAACCCACGATCCATAAACCTTTACCCGAACCCAAAATATAAACCCGGTCAACAATCCCTTCAGTCAAAATAATATTAAAAACACACACACACTTAAACGCGCCCAAAGTTATCCCTTCCCCCAATTACTACTATTCACCATATGAACCCTAGATTTTACCGCCCCTCAATTACCTCACCCCATTCATAATTACCCAATGATTACTATTCTAGAAGGGTCTGACAGAAGGAATGACACGTGTGGGCAGCTGATTGGAGAGGCCACCTCATCTATCTAATCCTACGGCTGAGGATAGAGGATTGGAGGCCAAGGATAAATCAAGGGTCATGATTCAAGGATGAGAAGCTTCAGGAACCCAGCTTCGGGCTATAAATACCCTCTCTCACCCATGATTTGTGGCTGTTAGGTTAGATAGTAGATAGCATATTAGGGTTAGGATTAGATTAGGCTTAATTTAGGGTAGTTTTGATCAGCTTATTATAGTTCTATTTTAATGTAATTCACAGTTCAGCATTTGTACTCAGTTTTAATTAAAGTCAAACGTTTGGTCAAAGTTCTTGTGCCATTGCTTCATTGTTAATGTCGGAATCAAGTGCTTATTTAGTCATTGTTTTTGATGTTTGATATCTAGGAATTGATTAGTGTTCAGTTGCTTTTAAAGTCCTTTAATATAGCTTAAAGTCAAAGCAAAAAGTCAAAACAGCTTATTGTTATTTTTTTTCAGCTTATTCTGTCTCCATTAAGTGCTTAATATTGCTAGTTCTATTATCTAAGTTGCATATCTCAGTTCATTCCAGTTAGTTGTAGTCTTAAATACTCAAATCAGATCAGTAAAAGGTTGTTTGGAATTGAGTTAACTTAGTGGGTCAGTTTGAGTAAAATCAGGCAAACACTATTCATTTGCAGATTATATTGAGATTAGTTCATGATCATCTAGTTAATTCTGATTAGTGATTAGTTGTTTTCATTGGTTTTGTGGATTTCAGGTCACTAAGTGCTTAAGTTTAGATCTAGGCTGCTTCATTAAGCTAGGTTTAAGCTCAGCTTATTTGAACCCCAAAATTGACATTCATAGATCACTTTTAGTCGTTAAAGTAGGAGTACAAAGGTTGGTTTAAGTTGGTATAGTTTTGAGCTAGTTTTTGCGCCTAAAATCACCCTGCTGCATCAGTTTTTCTGTGCAAGATCTGCACATTTGGATTGCTTCATAACTGCTTATTTAATGGAGTTCATTGTTTGAGTTTTGGATTTTTGAGTAGCTTATAGTAGTGGGTTTTAGGTTCTGGGCTTAATTCTCACCTTAGAGCTTATTTAGGTAGCTTATTTTGGGCTGCAAGTAGCCCCTTTAAGAACTGTTTTAGCTTGTTTCAAATTCAGTCCCCAACTGCACTTTTTCTAGGCCTGATTTAGATAAGAAAATGTTGTTGGAATTTGGAATTTGAAGTATTTTTGGGTAACTAGTAGTACTGGCTTGATTTTGCCCCCATTAGGTTTTAGTTTAGAGCTTATTAGAACTGCTTAATTTGGCTTGCTAGATAGGTGTTTGGCTCTTATTTGTTGTCTTTAAAGTGAAATTTGCAAACTGCTTATTTGAACTTTTCTGTGAGCTTAGCTTATTGTTTTGAGTTGATTTGAGCTTGTTGTAGTTGATAGCTTCTGTTTTGAGCCTTTTGCTTATTCTAAGTGCTTATTGGCTTATTTAGTGCTTATTTTGCAACTGCTTATTCACTGTTTCAGCTTATTTAGGCTTAATAGCTTTCTGAAATTATTTTTCCTAGATTACTTCTTTGATTTCAAATTTACTCAAAAATTTTCAGAAATTTTCCAAACTGTTTTACTATTTTTAAATCATTTAAATAGTTTTAATTAGTTTTTAATTCATAAAAAATTATTAAAAAGTCAAAAAAATATTTTTCTTTTTCCAAAAATTTTCTTTTATCAGATTTAATATAGGAAAATTATTTTTATATTTTTAGGTTTTGAAATTTAGAAAATCACTTTTTATTTACGTTTTAAATTTCGTCGCGTAACGTTTTTAAAATTCAATTTTCGCTTTTATTATTAAATGCTTAGTTTAATTATTCCTTTAGTTTAATTAGTTGTTTTCTTTTATAATTTCATTATTTTTAGCATAAAAACCAAAATCAATCACTCTTTTTCTCATTCACTGCACGAATCACGTCCCGGGAACACAAATTCCATTCGATCTTCATAGGGACAAACGACTCGGGTTTTGCATATTTCCTTTGCAATTCCTTGGACTATAATTGAACAAATCATAAAGATAGTCAGAAAGAGTTTCGGTAACGGTTGATTCTCACTTGATACATTTGAGCATTAAGTAGCTCGTAGGATTAGCCCGAGTATGGATTAGCATTAAGTAACTCGTAGGATTTATCATATTAGTTTAGTTATCGTATTATTTGTAGAGTTGGGTCAGGTCTTTACCCACTGTCAGCACACTCCACAGCCCAAGTGGAGCGTTTATGTTTGTACTATAAATACCCTCTTCCCACCAAGGGAGAGGGTTGGAGCTTCTTTCAATCTAATAGATTACAAGTTTCTTTCTCTCTCTAGAACTCCCATTCTCTCTCACTCTCTCTCTCTAGATTCGACCTAGCTTAATCTTGTATATGTGTTATGATTATGAATATCCTACAGTTTGACCTACAGTTATCAAGTGAGCGCTACTCACCCGGACAAGCTCGTCAAGCCCAATATGCATATTCATAATATTAGCGTTTACTCAGTTTGTAATTAATGGTTCATGATGTTAGGGACTTATTTCTGGCAACAAAGGTACCTAGGCAATAATACTTTCTAGTAAGCATACAGTTTAAAGCACTTGTGTTCAAATTGTAAAATAGCATGTATCTCCCCCAATAAGTTTATAAACAGTTTAAAGAGTTTAAGTGGGGCTATGAACTCACCGTAAGCAACAGTAAATAGCAAGGTGCAAATAAAGTGACGAGTAAGCCGAGAAGTCCTACGAGCAACCTAGACATAATATGTTGCGTCTTAGGCTTTTAAAATAATAGAATATGGATTCAAGAAAGTTTTGTATATGTATTATATCAAAAACGCAATTGTACATAGAGTTATTAAGGTTTATAAAGTGATAGGGACTAAAATTGACAAGTTAGGAAAGTGTTACGAGCCCTAATATATAAGTTGTTCGAGGTTCGGGTTTTAAGATATTTTATAGTCCAAAAATCATATTGTGTCGATATGAGGTTAGATTGTCCAAAAATGAGTTATCGGGTTTATTCCTGAAAGTGGGTCCTACCACTTGGTAAGTGTAAAATAAATCAATAAGTGTTTGTAGAAATTATTATTTATAAATTTTTAACTCACAAAATAATTATAATCATTATTTTTTAATGTTTATAAGTTTTATAAATTATGTGGGACCATTTTCAAACTAGTTTTGATGAATTAACTAGTTTTTAAATAAAGTGCGGTTTTTGATAAAAAGTCGGTATTTAATATTAAAAATTTCGTTTCTCCTAAACCGTAAGGAGTTATACTTCAAATTTTATATTCCCAAAAAGGTATATAACTGTACTAATCAGATTTGTGGGTCCCATTGCTCTGAAAATTACATAACTTAAGTGAAATTACCATTTTACCCTAATATGTCAAGTCTGATCGGGACAGCACCTAACAGTCCCACCGTTTTTGCGATAAGTTGAGTTCCGTAACTCCTTTTTATGCGGGGTTTTCGGCCACATTCAATTTAATGTGTTAACTACAACTTTTATGTTTTGTGCAATAGAGGGTTCAATACAAATTTTTAGACTTTTTAGCCATTCAAATCTGGTGTGCGTTTTCCGACGACCTTTGCCGTTTATTTTCTAATTAATTCATCGGGTATCGTCTCACAACCAAATACCCGGAAAATCGAAGCTAAGAGATAGATCTACAGGACTATATTTTTACCTAAGTCTCTAAGTGTACTGATTATGTGCAGTAATTACGAAAACAATCCCTGGTCCAAATGGTCTTTGCAAACTTAGTCCCAATCATAGTTTTAGGTAATTTAAGCTATGTACAATGCATAAATTAATGTAACAAGTATATGAAACATGAAAAGTACATAAAATTAAATGTATATCAGTAGGAAAATGGAAAATATTGTGTGGCTTCTTACACAAATGAGATGGAATACAAGAGAAATTAAGAACCAAGAGCACAAAAAAATGAAATTACCACAACCCAAGCTTCCAAGATAATCACCAAAATCACCACCCTTTAAGTTTATAAGTCAAGATCTATTAGTAAGAATACTTCCAAGAAACCCTTGCTAAAACTTCCAAGAAACCCAAGATTTGATGAGACTGATTGTTGTTTTGAGTGAAATAAACCATGAACTAGCTAAAAGGACCTGTGATCTTTAACTTATGGTCAATAAACTTTGTAAAATTTTGATGAATTTGGTGTGTTGGGCTGAATAAGCCACGAAATTCAATAGGAGAAACCAAGAAAATGAAGCTAGTATTGAGATCTAGAAAGAGCGGTTTGGTGTTTAATGGTTTTTATTAAGTGGTAATATGTAGTGGGGAAAAAAGAGTAGAAAAGAGTGCACAAGTGTCCTAGTGGTTGATCATATGTAAGCCACCTCTTATGAGGTGGTGTATTATGTGTTGCTTTGGTATAAAATGTATCATTTAGTGTATAATTTGATCCCGGTAATTACAAACGTGGAGTTTTTAAGACGCGAAACTTAAAAATCGGGTAACGTAAAAATATAAAACTTACAAAAATATCAAAACTTGACAATAAAACCTATTTGATATTTTAGATGATCCTTGAGCTTATTAGGTGATTACTTGTTGTTTAAAAATTGAAAACGCGCATAACGCAAAATGTGCAAAGTTTAATTAAAAATGCAAAAGTGAAAATGGGATATTTAAATTATGATTGTAAGAAACCAAAATGCATAAAAATAGTTATATTGTATATTGTCAGGTGTCGGTTTAAGTTAAATGTATGTTTAACGACGTACGCGGAATAACCTATTTAGTTACTCGCAAGAGTAAATTTATTTAAAATTAAATATTAAGTAAAATTAAATAATTAAATAATGACCTCAAAATTGTGAATTGTTACACCTGTTCTGAAGGAATTAGATTTTGTTGTTGTTGTAAGAATAAAAAAAGTTATGAGAAAAAGAAACAGTATCCAAAAAAAAACAAAAAACACTTATTGGTGCAACTACATATTTATTTTTTATTTTATTTTATACGAACACATTTCATTTTGATACATTGATAACAAATTTTAGACATTTTATAAAAATAACTTAGGGACTAACATTACAAACATAACAGAGACTAACGGTGTAAAAAAAAAGTGTCAAGTGAACTAACAATGTAGAAAATACAAAACAAAATGATTAAAAATAAAAAAGTAAAATATATATATATATACATCTTCTTCTCCACTTGAGAGTGGCGCCAAACCTGAAAAATAAAAAATAAATGCAACCACAAACCCAATCACAACACACAAACACAAAACCTACTTAAAAAAAGAGTAAAAATAATACTCCCCCCGTCCCATTTTATAAGTCCATGTTTGAAAAGTCAAAGTGTTTTTCTTCAGAGTTTGACCATAATTATTTTTTTTCGTGTTATATAATACTTGATGAAAAGTATACAAATGAAAATATATTTAAAACACAAATCAATTTATATATTTCGTATCAAGTATTATATAATACGAAAAATAATAATTACGGTCAAACTCTAAAGAAAAAAACTTTGACTTTTCAAACATGGACTTATAAAATGAGACGGAGGGAGTAATGAATAAAAAATGAATAACGGCAGTTGGTGGGCTGGCTAAATGACGAACGCCACTGCTGGCGGTGCCACTCGTGCGTTTTTGGCGGACGGCGGACAACAAGCGAGTTGCACCGAGCCTTCTTGACATTCATAAAACAAGTTAGGACCCGCATCAAACACATAATGAGCATCTTTTTGTTGTACCCAATCCGCACATTACTAACACACATCATGCCACCTTAAAAAACGCTATAATACAAATTGCATGATGATTAATAAGTTGTGCATGATAAAGATAACTAGATAAGTTGGAGAGTCCATTCAAAAACCATATGCTAAGGTAATAAGTCCACATCTTAATAGCAGGGCCGTCTCTAAATTTTTGAAATTTTTGAAGACCCTGAACGAAATTACACAATGAGGCCTGTTGAAAAGATTAATAAGCTTGAAAGTCAATTAATTGAGGGGAAGCGTATATATGGGTGATGATGGGAAGCCGCTTCCTATGCAAAAAACTAATGTGGAATACTATGCAAGCATTCCAAGTTCGTCTAACGCGTCTCCTCCTTGTATTCCGAAGAGCACTCCTAACATGGTTAAAAAAGGAAAGAGGGTAGGCAATCCATTTTCTAAGGTTAGTGATCTAGTTGTCTCGAATAGTGATGATGATGAAGTTCTTGATGACTTCAATGAAACTTCTAGTTTTATGGCATTTGACGATTCTAAAGTTTGTAGTGGAGTGGGCATGAGGAGCTTATTGGAGCAATGGAAGGAAGATACTCATGACCAAAATCCTTATGATAATGATGAGTTTGATGATTGTGGTCTGACCGATGCTCAATTGAAGTTTGCTAATGCTTACAACATTAGTCTTTGTGGTCAGATTAGATAGGTTGTTTTGCATAAGTATGACATATCATTTCTTATGCTTGGTTAGGTCTCAAGCACTGTAGGCGCTTTTGCTTTGTCTTTTTTTGGGCTGAGGTGTCGGATTCACCCACATTCGTTGTACTTAATTGTTTTTTTGGGTAATAATATTTTACCGGGGTTACCCTTTTACCCAGAAAAAATGGCATCGTTTATATAATATAATGCAATTAGTGATCTAAACATTCAACATATTACTCATTTAATATATTTTCTCATTTTTTTTCGTGAAAAATATATGTACGCAAACATATAATTGTTAACAAGACAAATTTTGATGCCCTAAAATTTTTGAGCCCCTGAGCGGTCGCCCGCCATGCACACCGTCAAAGATGGCCGTGCTTAATACCCAACTATCTAAGAAAATCATAATGCTTAGAAGTTCGTATATATAACCCCGTGAAATTTACGGTAATAGAACATCATCAATCATTAATTAATGGATTATGTCAAAAGCCTCAAAATAACATCTCACAAACACGCACGACATGGTCCACTTATTTTTCGAAACATACACTTTTTAGGCTAAATAAATGTGAAGGCATTGTAACACTTATCAGTTAAGTACTTACACATTAACCATCTAGAAATTAACACTATATAAAGGGAATGACAACAGTTTACATAAAATAGGACACCATTTTAACAAATGATAACAAGTGCTCCGAATTAAACAAGAGAACTTTTCTTTCTGGATACTCAGGCCCGATGAACAAGGCCCCATTTTTTACGGGGCCACAATCAATAAGCCCAACTTTATGTATCCCATTCTCATCAGCCCAATATTTTTTTCTTTTTTACATATTTTCATGTCACGACTCATTTTAAGTCAACTAACAACCTCATAATATTTAAGAATATCTCACGCAATTGTTCGAAACAGGATTTGAACTTAAAACCAATTAGTTGGGTTCGTATATATTTTTTTGCCATTGAAATAAGGTTTTAGTTGAGCATCTCAAGTGAGCTATCATAAAAGCTTATTTGCAAAGAGCAGCACCGACTCTTGGGGAGTGCAACTGGTGTTGTGGCACAGGGCCTTCACCTGTTGGGGGCCGCAAATTGTCGTGTGAACCATATACATATTCATATATATGGGCCACATATATATTGGTAAATAATACATGTCCATATGTTTTCTTTCACGAGTGATGAGGCCGATACAAATGCATATAAAAATTTACTCCATGATTTTTTAATTAATTTTGACGCATGTAACTAAAATGAAGTCGTTACGGTATCGATGTTGTCATACGCTTCTAACTATTGTGTATTATCAATGGATATTTTTACGTATACCTCAAATTTTCATTTTTAACAGGGTCCACTACAAAAATAGAAGCGATTTGGGACGATAATCTCGTCCCAAATATTGAAGGTGTGTCGAGACAAAAGCAGAATGGGACGACGTCTCGTCCCGTCCCATTCTGCTCGTACCTTTTCTTTTGTCCCCAAAAAATTTGGGTCGACATTTATAGACAAAAATGGGACGACATGTTATGAGGGACCCACCACCCAGTCAACTCCTAAATTACAAATTGGGTCGACATGCATTTGCATATTTGGGACGAGATTCTCGTCCCAAATGGTTTTCCCTTTTTCTTACTTTTTGTACATTATTTATTTAAATACGGAAATGTTTTTAGAAAAGCAAAATAGGACGACATTTAAGACAAAATGGGACGAGATTGTCGTACCAAATTGTTTGCATTAATTAAAATCAGGCCCAGTAGGACGGGTGATGTGGCATCCAAAGCAAAATGGGACGACATTTGTTTGAAATGATGTCGTCCCATTATGTCCTGTATGCAAAGAAAAAATGCAGCAGAAACCTGCAGTTATAGATTTTTTCCCAAAAAAATCTACCAATACACAACCTGTAAATCAACCACAATCTGCAATACCAATTCGGCAATATGATACAATACCAAATTACTCATCCACGATTGCATTCGACAAATACGATACAAATTAAACTAACAAATACGATACAAATTAAACTACTCCTCAAAGTTACTAACAATTCACAAAGTTATACCATTCCTCAAAGTTACTAACAATTCACAAAGTTATACCATTCGAAAATATATACCATTCCGCAAAGTTACTAACAATTCACAAAGTTAACACATATAATAATATCTTACATCATCCCTACGCGGCTACACCTACTCCTAGTCCGACTCCTCGTAAAAACCCTCCTCCTCCCCCTCCTCCTCACCACTACTAGCATTATTATTCTCGGGAATGCGGCTCAAATGAGGATTAGTTTGTCTTATGTATTTGTTAAGGTCGGGTGGCGGCATTGCATAATTAGCACTAGAACCTGAGTTAGAACTAGAACCCGGGCATGCAGTAGAGTCGGGAAAGGTGGGACGATAACAATTGTCAAAGGAAGAATTATTAGGGTTGGGAAAGGGAATAGGGCCCGGATAAGGGGCGGGAAATAAAGGAGGTTGGGGAAATGAGGGAAATGTGGGAAAGTTAACGGGAAACGGATTACCTTGGCTGTTGTTGTAGTGGCTGACAAACTGCCCCAAGAAAGATTCGTAGGCGGTTTGTCGAGCAAAAAGCTGTTCATTTTGTAGTTGGGCCACTCGAGCCCGTTGTTGCGCCTCCTGCGTTTCCCTCCTGAACAACTCTTTCTCTTCTGCCTCTCGCCTCAACACATCCGCCATATGCTGCCGAGTAACATATTCTTGTACAACCGGCCGATGTGCGGACGTGGATGAAGCTTTGCCCATGCCCGGCATCAGCCTGACCCTGCCCGGCATATTTTGTCGGTTCTCACTATGAACTATTTCATCCAGTACTTCCTGCTCGGTCATCAACGGGGCAGTACCGGCTTAACTTGATCCCAGAGTGACTTCATCGCCAACTGTGTAAGTAAAAAAAAATAATAATAATAATAAAAAAAACAAAACAAAAAAACAGAAACAAGTATGTTAAAAACAGGTAAGTTAAAAAAAAACAAGTAACTTGATCTTAATGACGCATGTTAAGAGATAAATTACTTACATAAGCCATCTCGTTTTCTTTAGTTTTAAACACGCCCCCTTTTGTTGAATGGCTCCTCCTCCATGTTTCGATGAGTTCTTCATTCTTCCCCGCATTCTTAACCCGCTATACATAGAACATAAAATAAATTAATAACGAGCTATATATAAACATTATATAGACCTTTAAAAATCAAAAAATTATAATGAGTCTTACGTAATCGTTTCGTCCTTGTACGAATGTCTGTCTCCCTTGGTGGGTTAATATCTTGTTTTTTGCCCGTTCCGGTCTCGACCACCAGTCGACCAACGAATCCCACTCCTCTCGGCTTCCGTTATGCCGCACTCTCGGCGGCGGCGGATGTTCCTTTTCCGTCTCGGGGTCCCGATGTATGTCAAAGTACGTAGACTTGATCCTGTATTTATTTTTGCGGTATAGTAACCGCAGCTGAAGTCTAAGCCCAAGAGTTACCCTTTCCCCCACCGTATACACACACTCCCCAACCGTCACTCGGCTCTGGTCATTAGACCAAGGCGCGAGGAGGAAATAGCTCTGCAAATAAATATACGTATTTAAATAAACAAACAATTTGAATATAACATGCATATCTAAATGGCCGATAACAATAAGAATAGAAATAAAATAAACAATTAATACCTCGAGTGCGGGAAATATATGAGCCTTAAAAGGCTCTGGAATGTGCTCCCACTCGCAGTCAAGGGGAAGTGACCTAACTTTTTCCCCCAAAAGACTACTGAACTGCGGTGCATACGTGCCTACAGGTGAAAAGGTGCCTTGATCATCGGTGTCAAAGCTGATCGGCAAAGGCTGATTACCATTATGTTTAAACGCCCTCCTTGAGGTCCGATTTGAGGTCTCACCCGCAATCATCGAACCTACAAATATAAGTTATTGAGTCGTGAAAATACAAGTAAAAAAAATTAGTTTTATCAATAAAAAACTTAAAATAAAAATCACAATTTCTTACCTGAGCAGTAGCCCGGCGTAGTAAAATAGGGCTGGTGTGGTGGATCACCGCCAGCATCCCCGCCGTGTGATCTAGGAGCTACACACGCCATCTGTAAAATTACAAGTACAAGAATACAAAATTTCGTGGACCAATTAATACTAATACACACATTCATATAAATATACACATTTAAACATAACATAACAATTTCATTCAAATAAAAGTTACACGTTTAAACATATAGTAACAATTTCATTCAAATTACAAATTAAGAACAATCGTCATCATCCGAATCATCGCTAGATAAAACTTCTTCAACAACAGTCGTGGGGTTCACTTCATCATCATCAGACACGTCAACATCATCATCATCAAGGACGAGCAACGACATCATCTTCATTATTAATAAAATCAGCATCTTCTTCAGCATCATCTGGTGGGGCGTCCACTTCTGTTGATTCACCATTTACACTCAAATTTGCAGACTCCAAACCAGGCAAACCAACAGAAAATGCAACATCTGATGAACTGCTGCCATGTATAACATCTTGATAAGAATCTACCACATCCCGATGCCAGATCTTCCGATGATGAACATCTTTGACGACCTTCCAATGAGGTGGTCGTCTAGCAGGGTCTTCAAGGTAGAAGACTTGTGTTGCTTGTGTCGCAAGAATGTATTGTTGATTTCTAAAAGCATCCTTATCAGTCAAAATATGACGTATGCCACGTTCAATGTAAGAACGCCTAGAGCGTGCCGTAGGGTTATTAGGGTTACGGGTGTCGAACCATAAACATCAGAACAACACAACCTTTCGGTTGCCCAAATAAGTGAGCTCCAGAATTTTCTCCAGTTGACCATAATACATTTCTCCATCAGGCCCGGGTGTTGAAACTCCACTGCATTGAGTGGTATGAAGTATATCGCGCTCATGCACCAAAAACTTCACACCATTAACTATGCAAGCGGGGTATGTAAATGCACGAGATGAAGGTCCACATGCCAAAGAGAATAACTCGGGACTACAGCTTGGGTCTTTTGCGACTCTCTTTTCACAGATCTACGAAAGAGATACAAACAGATTCAGATTAGCAAAAACTCTGGACTACAAGGTAATATATCTAATGTTTTTACCTTGTGATTGAACCAGGGAGGAAAACTTGTTTCCACAGTATTGTTTGGAAATTCACTGCAAAAGTTCATGATATTAGAATAAGTCATCGAAAATAAATAACTTAGGAAAAAAAGGGTTCTTCAAAATATAAAAAAGAAGAAACATACTCTTTCTACGCCTGGATGTCTGCGTCGATTTCAGGACTGTTGTTAAGTACAAATCATACAACTGCCTGCATAGCATCTGGCTCCATCCGAGTATTTACATATCTACCCACAGGTTTGCATACTAACTGGAACACCTGGAATTTATCTGGTTGTTCAGATGCTCTGTCTTCATTTCTGTCAGGACGATTAAATCTCGTCTCGACATCCTTAAGATAACGTGAGCAGAAAGTTAATGCTTCTTCTGCAACATAACCCTCCGCTATAAAACCTTCAGGCCTGGCTTTATTTCGGACATAATTTTTCAGCTTCTTCATGTATCTTTCAAATGGATACATCCACCTGTAGTAAACAGGGCCACCTAGAATAGCCTCTTCGGGTAAATGTATAACCAAATGAATCATTATGTCAAAAAAAGTAGGAGGAAATATTTGCTCTAAATTAATCATAACATTGAGCATTTGTTTTTTAGCTTTCTCCATGTCCTGCTGCATCAAATTTCGAGCAGAAATCTGCTTAAAGAACAAGCAGAGCTCGATTAATGAGGGTGAAATGTCTTTGTGCAAGTATTGCTGAACTCCATAAGGAAGTAATCGCTGCATCATAATATGACAGTCATGAGATTTTAGGCCCGTTATGTTGTTATCGTCAGCGGTCACTTTTTTCTTGAAGTTGGATCCAAACCCATCGGGTAGTCTAACTCCTTTGATGAATTTACAAAACCGTTTTCTGTTTTCTGGTGTGAAAGATATAACAACCCGTAAATTTTCAGGCCATTATAATAATAATATAGGTTATCCTAGTTTTCCACAGACCGACACCACACGCAACTAGAAATAAATCTGAGGGTCATAAAATGTTAGTGAATAATCCAGGACTCAGAAAAATATTAAAGTATTACAAAAAGACTCTAAAAATAGAAACACTCATATTAGTAACGGTTCCAGGATGAATCCGAATTTGAGACAGTTTGACGGAACGCGGGTATTAAATACCACACCTTAACTACTTATTCACTAAATACTTAGAATAAATATAAACCTCACCCACTCAAACAATCTCCCACACAAAAATCTGTCACCCTATCCTTAGTTTGTCCACCTTCTCCTTTCCCCCATAAACCTTCGATCTATCACTATCCCTCACCATAGCAAACACAATCCCTTTTGACCTAGCTTCCTTGTCCTCTTCACGGGTATAGATAATCCCACAAGTCAAACCTAGGATACCACCAATGAAGTAGATATAGCACACGAATGGGATGTTTAATCCTCCCAAAATCCAAAAGTTCCCATGGAGTTACTCTCCAAAATCCTCCATTTAATCCGCCTCTCCAAGGGATATTGAACCACAACTCAACAAACCTACACCAAGAATCTGAGGATTTACTCAAGAAAGATTGAGTGTTGGGTTATTCGACTTGGAGCAGTGGGATCATCCGGATTAGAGTTTCGTTCAAGACCTTCATCCCTCAAGAATCATTGTTGCGTGTTGGTGTCGTGCACTCCTTAATTTCACAGCGTACACTGTTCAGACTATCAAAGGTGAGTATTCACAGCCCCTTTTTTACCGCTTTACTTGTTTGGGGTGGAATGCATGACTTAAAATATTATTTGAGCTTATGACTTATTTTGAACTGTAATGTGCTGTACGCACTTAAGTTTTAGTCTCCCATGTTTACGGAGCGGGCTTGATTTAATTTTGTATATAATAGTTGGTATGATTTATTGTTCGTACATTCGCATTGTTAGTCCCCAATGGTTTGCCGTTCGCACTCCAATTTAGACGTACCGTTCGTACGGCTCCCTTGTGCGGAGCAGTAGGTAGTATGGATAGCGCTATTAGAGGTCGGCCAACCTCTCATTCCCCTGTCTACGGAATGCATATTATTTATTTTAGGGGCTTTACCGCATACATTATTATATACCTAGCCTTTTAATGTGAACCTAATGAGCATGTGTGTTTGACTATAAGACGTATACTTTTCTATATAATGACTGTGAAATCATAGGTTACATGCCTTGTTTGGGCAAGACATGTAACTGAATGATTTGACATTTGGATTTTTTTTAAGACTTTAGACTTTCTTTTTAATAAAAACATGTATACTCACCAACTATTTTCATAGTTGACCCGTTTTCTCATGCATTTCAAGTGATCGCTAGTAGGTATTTTTATGAAGACAGTAGCATAAAGGTGTCGTCACGTGTCATCTTGTTTCTCATTAAGTTGTTAAGTAAATATCTTTTAAGAATTTAAACTCATTTTTATTTGCCGATGTCGGCCAAAACAATGTTGTATTAATGTATGTTTTCTTAAATTTTAATTATGGCATTGTACTATATCTCTTTTGCGATGTATATTGATTTCGTAGCACCCCAGGACCCGAAAGCTTCTGCAAAGTCATATTTTGGGGGTGTTACAAGAGAGTACTTTGGGTGAGGCTTATCGAACTTCCTGTTTCCTTTATCAACGAGCCACAACTATTTTCAAACTCCCAAAGTTTTCAAGTCTTGCCTTGCTTTCAGTGTGTCTTTGGATTTCTCGTTCATTAACAAGGTATTAAGCACACTCTCAAACACATGGGCAAAGAATCTTTTTTGTGATGGGGTATAACAATGGCTCACAACGCGCGACGAATGCAAAAAGACCATCTAAAAACTCAGGGGAATTACGGTTGGATATAGTGGTCTAACTCTTATCAATTGCCATGACTGCGTTGCAAAAAAACACATTCAAATAAATGAATATATATATACACATATGCAAATAAACACATTCAAACATGAATAGGCGTAATTATGAACTGTTTTGATTACCTAGTGCAACTATGGAAGGCAATCCTAACCCACTCTTTGAATGTCTCGTCTAATATATGAATGCGTATAACCGATTTACTATTTGAAAAAAATTCGGTAGCATTTCCCCTCAACTCCCCAAATATGGGCATTAAAAACATATTCGTAGGAGTGAAAGGGAAATACTGTCGAATTTTTCTCAAATAGTAAAACAGTTATACGCATCCATATCCTAAATGAGACAAAACATTCAAAAAGCAGTCCCAAACAGGGGACTTTCCGAAATTAATTTCTAATAAATTAATTTCGGACGGGTTTTCTATAGGATGATTAATTCCAGATGGGGGTTGTCCGAAATTAATCACTAAAATCCTAAAAAAAAGTCACATAAGTTTAACAATCACAATATCATACTAACTAAACGGCATATTCACAATATCATGCTAACCAAACGCATATTACAAACCAAACGGCATATTCACAATATCATGCTAACCAAACGCATATTACTAACCAAACAGCATATTCACAATATCATACTAACCAAACGCATATTACTAAAAAAACGAAACCATCAAAGTAATTAAATTATATACCTAGTTCACGGCTGAAATAAAGGAAGAGATGAAAAAAGAAAAAGAGGTGGAGCTGCTGTCCCGCGACAAACACGTAAAAAAAAACAACCTAAATTAAACAACCAAACTTAAATTAACCAAATTAATTAATAAAAACTTTTGACGACGACATTGTCGTCCCAAAACACATTAACACAATAAAAAAACACCTTATGGTGGTGGAGCTGGTGCCGATGATGGTTCATGGCGGTGCCATCTAATTACCAACACAAACACAACAAAAAAGAAACCAATATTATATTAACAAACCAAAATAAAATAAAGCAAATTTAGAAACAAAAATAAAAAGAAAAAACATACCTTTAAGCAAATCAAACAAAAATTCAAAGATGAGAGATGGTAGTGTTGTCGGGCTGCTGTGGTGGTGGGCTTGTCCAGTGGTTTGCTGTGGTGGTGCTGCTGTGGATGATAGTGGTGTCGAAGGTGGTTTGATGGTGGTGTCGAAGGTGGTTTTTGGGGGCGATTGCCGGGTTTTTTTTTTGGTGGTAAAGACTTAGAGAAAAAAAGATTGTAGATCCAAATCTATCAATAATTGAGTCAAAATGGGACGACATTGTCTTTCCATATTGTTTCCTGTACCTTTTTTTTATTTTTTTTTGGCGGGGAGATTAATTTTGCTGAAAATTTTGGTGGTAAAATTAGGGACGACATCCCAAATTGTTTCCTGTGCTTCTTTTTTTTTTTTTTTTTTTTTTTTTTTTTTTTTTTTTTTTAATTCTTTTCCCTTTATCTTATGTGTATAAAAATGATTTAAATTATTTAATTAATATTAAATAAATTAAAATTGATTTAGATTACTTATAAATTATTTAAATAAATTAAAAATGATTTAAACTAATTATAAATTATTTAAATAAATTAAAAATGATTTAAATTGGTTTTAAATTATTTAAATAAATTAAAAATGACTTAAATTAGTTATAAATTATTTAAATAAATTTAAATTATAAATTATTTAAATAAATTAAAAATGATTTAAATTAGTTATAAATTATTTGAATACATTAAAAATGATTTAAATTTAGTATCGTGATACATGACATGTTAAAACGGATGACTCGATATAGTATCGTGATACATGACATTTTAAAACGAATGACTCAATATAGTATCGTGATACATGAGATGTTAAACGAATGAGTCGAGATGATATCGTTATACATGAGATGTTAAACGAATGAGTCAGGATGATATGGATATACATGAGATGTTAAACGAATGACTCGATATGATATCGCAGGGTGATCTCTTTTAGGACCCCATCCCTCCTTCCTGTTCCATCCCCAATTACTCTCTTTATCAGTAGTCTGTTCATTTGACCCTTCAGTCCGATTAACATCCATTTCATCAATATTCAGATCTAAATCATCTTCAAATACAGGTTTAGAACCGGATTCAAGCTCAGGAGATCCCGCTTCCATGTAATTATCCTCTAGTTCATAATAGTTGAGATCACCACTGTAATGACTGAGAACTATCTTTATCATACAAACAAACACAAGATCGAATGGTACTCAAACAATAAGATAAGATGAGAAGAAAGTAAAGTGTGGATCGTATGATATGGGTTTTACCGATTGTATATTAGCTTCAAAGAGAAAGAAACAAGATACAAACTTTTAGAGAACACACACTTACACACTCTCTTACCTACATAAGACTTTGAGGCACTCTTGAAACACACTAACTTTGAGTGAGAGTGTGTGTATATATACCCCTAAGGCCGGCGCCCTAAGAGGCTTAACATGGGCTTTGTGTGGGCTATTGGTGGATTACACTTTTTCATGAATATTACTAACATAACTAATGTCAATAGCCCACTTCCTAAACTATTCGATCCATATGACACACAAATTACATTCTTGCAAATGACCATCACTTTTCATTTAAAAATTAAATGCTAACAATCTCCCCCTAAGGGATGGTCATTTCAATGATGCTCCAGGTTATAGTTCTTTTGACTTCAATGTCTTGAGCTTTGTGTGTCGATGTTGAATAGTCTTGATTCTTCGTTCCTTCATGCTTTGTGATCTTCAACGTAACATCTTTTGGTCCTTCTTGCCTT
The DNA here is from genome assembly GCA_021014915.2 of Artemisia tridentata subsp. tridentata. Classification (NCBI taxonomy): domain Eukaryota; kingdom Viridiplantae; phylum Streptophyta; class Magnoliopsida; order Asterales; family Asteraceae; genus Artemisia; species Artemisia tridentata. The sequence goes on from CP139505.1 coordinate 180,371,534, forward strand.
AATCCACTTCTTCTGTCCAGTTGCGTCGTCGTTGTAGATGATGATGGTGAATGGACTTTCGTCAGTACCTGCATAAAACAGTTAGCAATAAATCGTCCAACGCTTATAGGTTCAGATTTTGAGATCGTTAACAGCATAGTGTGAAAACTTTCTCTAATCTATACCAAGGCCGTTGAGAGCCTCTGAAGTATACCGGAGTATCACTTCAAGACTGTAGACCGTATGAAGCACGTAACCATCATGATATAAGGCAAGATCCTTAGATCTCATTAAGACTCTTACAACTTGTGTCCTTAATGGTGAACACAAGTGCATTGTACGGAAAGTGTTCCTAAGAGATCTTTGATGAATCTCATGGCTCTAGACTCAATAATGTGCGTTTTGGTTTTAGTCATCGGAGGCATGGAGCAGAGTGCCACCTTTTCAATATCAACACATCTCGGAGTGAGAGGCCGATAGATTTTGCAGTGTTCTCCGTGAGAAATGAAACAAATATCTTTTAAGAGATATCTGAGTGGCTAGGAGGGGTGGTGCAACGCGTCACTGGGTCCATGACGTCTTGTCTTCAATATCAGTATCACCTTAGTGCGTACCGATAGCAGATGTATTGACCCGGTTTCTGACCTAAGTTTTTATAGAGGGCTATTTCTTTTCACCCTTTCATTAAACTTTTCTTTTTAATTCTTCAACCCCTTCTTTCCCTTTCTCATTTCCTATTTTTTTCAATCATACCTAAGGACTTCTAATTCTAATCTATTGGAATTGTCCTTAGGTAGATCCCTCCGGCTCTGGCGGATCATAGGACATAACCTAACCATAATCACCTTATTACTCCATGATTATCCTAGGTTATTGATCACTTGCCATAAAACCTTTTGAAAATCTCTCAAAGTGTTTATGAGAAAACACATTTAGATAACACATTGAGAGTTTTGCATTTATGAAATACTCCCCCTTCACATGTGCTCATGCATTTTTGGAATAAAATGCACATGTCGGGTAGAGTTCGCAAATTTTGAATTGATCGATTTTCAATTAATATGACCATTGCGAGACACGTTTACATCACTAGTTAAACTAGATTGAAGTTCTTACCCGTCCCGGTCATATTAAAAGATCATCTCTCGAATTGGTACATTCTACTCGGACAAGTCCTTTGCGAGACACGTTTACATTACTGGATAACCAACTTGAAATTATTACCCGTCCCGGACAAGTCTTTTCGACAACGGACATTTATTTTTCGTCAATTCGAGTGTTCATGCTGAGTCTTTTGAAGAGCTCGACTTAATGACATTACTTTTTGATCACATTTAATCACGTCTTCTCCCCCTTATACCTAATCTCCCCCTCAAAAATAACACGTAGTGATAATTTTGATTATCGAGTGATTAAATTGAAAACTTGTTAGAGAGAAGGACGGATTTGAGCATGAAAATTGGAACTTTTTGTTTTTCATTTTATACTCCCCCTTAAACAAATCATATTTTTAAACATTTGATTTGAAAATCGGTTTAAGGGTTTAGGAGAGAGTTGTTTTGAGCACAGAAGTCTGAGAAAGATTTTGAAAAATCTTTTTGAAAGATCTTGATCCTGTGCTCAAGGATTTTATTTTTGCCATTAACATTACGAGTCCTGATCGGAAATAATTAGAAGTCATCAATGTAGCACGGGTTTCGTACTGAAATATACGAAAGCCGTAATGAAGAAAATTTTGAGAAACGACATGTTTTAGAAAAAATTTAAATGAACTCTCGCTCAAGCATCTGTACATGCCCGTATCATTGTTGAATGACATTTCTAGATACGTACAGAATATCGATTATACGAGAGACATGTCGTGAGAAGAATATTTTTGGTTTTTTGATTTTATATTGTTTTTGTATTTTTGAAACTTTTCTATTTTTATATTTTGTTTTTGTTGGTTTTTCAAATTTTGTATTTTGTTTTTCAAAAATATTTACAGCGAAGCTTTTTGAAATAAATCAAGAAGATTCGAGAAGACTTTCTAACTCTTCGGGAGTTAGGCTTCGCATTCCAATTCGACGAACTAAGTTTTCAAACCGCTCTTTTGGGAGGGCTTTAGTAAATAGATCGGCGAGTTGGTATTCAGTCTTCACGAAAAATAATTCAACAGTACCCTCTTCGACGTGTTCCTTTATGAAGTGATAGCGGACTCTAATATGCTTGGTCTTGGAGTGTTGTACTGGATTGCACGATATGGCTATGGCACTCTTCGAGTCACAGTACAAAGGTATGCGGTCGAAAGAGAAACCATAATCTGTGAGCTGTGTCCGCATCCATAGAACTTGGGCACAACACGCAGATAGAGACACATACTCGACTTCTGCGGTTGATAGTGCAGTGCAGTCTTGTTTCCTTGATGACCAGCCTACGAGCTTTTCTCCCAAAAATTGTGCTCCACCTGATGTACTCTTTGCTGTAACTTGGCAACCGGCATGGTCTGCATCTGAAAATGTGATTAGTGTAAACTTCGAATCCTTCGGATACCAAAGTCCCATGTTAATGGTTCTTCGTAGGTACCGAAAGATCCGTTTAACCTCTTGGAGGTGAAGTTCGGTAGGTCTTGCCTGAAACCGTGCTAATAAACAAACAGCAAAATGTATATCTGGTCGACTAGCAGTTAAGTACAAGAGAGAACCAATCATGCTCCGATATTTCTTCGGATCCATGGGTTTCCCATATAAGTCAGCGCCTATTTTTGGTGAGGTGACCATTGGTGTACCAACAGAGTCACAATTTTCCATTTCATGTTTTTTCAAAATCTCAATAGTATATTTAGCTTGATTTAGAAAAATACCACGTGGGGATTGATGAATTTGTAAACCCAGAAAGAATTTTAATTCTCCCATCATGAACATTTCAAATTTACTTTTCATGAGATTTGCAAAATGTTGTGAATGTGTCGGATTAGTGGACCCAAAAATTATGTCGTCCACATAAATTTGAACAATAAAAATGTCATTTTTGAATTTTCTTGTAAACAAGGTCGGATCAATTGTTCCTTTGGTGAAGTTATTTTGAAGTAGGAAAGATGATAACTCGTCATACCACGCCCGTGGGGCTTGTTTCAAACCATATATAGCTTTCTTTAGCTTGTAGACGTATTCTGGATGATCTTTGTCAATGAATCCGTCTGGCTGACTCACGTATACTTCTTTTTTCAGAGTTCCATTCAAGAATGTTGTCTTGATATCCATCTGATAGACCGTAATGTTTTTGTGAGCTGCATATGCTAAGAAAATCCTGACTGCCTCAAGCCTTGCTACTGGTGCGAATGACTCTTCAAAATCTATCCCCTCTTCCTGTCTGAATCCCTTTGCCACTAGACGAGCTTTGTTGCGAATTACAGTCATCTCTTCATCCTTTTTGTTTTTCCATAACCACTTAAGATCAATGACGAGTTTGTCAATTGGTCTTGGAACTAAATCCCATGTGTCATGTAATTGATATTGGAGAAGTTCTTCCTGCATCGCTTCAATCCAAGCATTATGTGCCATTGCTTCCCGAATGTTCTTTGGCTCTTTTAGACTGACTGAGCAGATGTAGATGCACATGTCGCAATCGGTGTTAAGTTGTTTTCTCGTCTGAATTGGCCTTGAAGGTTCACCAATAACATGTTCTATTGGATGGTCTTTTGTCCATTGTAACGTAGAAGGGTACCTTGGATTTGATGAATGCATGTTAGACGGTTCATGTAACCTTGAAGATGATTCAGCAGATTCCGTTCCAAATGGGTTTTCGAATGGTTCTTCGTCTAACACAACATCGGTGTGGTCTTGCTCATCAACTCTTGGTAAAACAATCTCAATTACTGGAGTTAGTGGAGTAGATGTTGATGATGTGGAGGGAGTTGGTGCGCCAGCTTTGAATGTTGTTGAGCATCTTGATGTGGTGGCGGTGGTGGTGGTTGATGATTTTAAGCGGGTGCAGCGGATCGTTGTTTAGATGCATTTATCGAAGCGCCACCATAGTACCCATCATACATAAACTCGAAGAAATTATCCAGTTCTTGATTTGTTGGTGTTTCGGTGTGAGTTGGTTGAGCTCCTTGGTGTACGAGTCCTGAACTGATATGTCCAGAAGTCTGACTGTTTGGTGCGGGTCCTAATTCGGTATGATTAGAATCCATTGGTTTAAGCCCGGGTTCTAGAGCGAGTCTCTCAGAAGCCATTGGGTTAAGCGCGGGTTCTAGAGTGAGTCTCTCAGAAGCCATTTGTGAAATCTCATCAAATTTCACATTCATCGTCTCCATAATCTTTTTCGTTCTCCTGTTATACACCCTGAATGCCCTGGAGTTGTCTGAATAACCAATGAAGTTTCCAATATCACCCTTAGCTTTCAACTTCCCCAGATCTTCTCTGTCGTTCGTTGGATAGCACAAAGCACCAAATACATGAAGGTAAGAGATATCGGGTTTTCGGTTGTTTACTAGTCCATACGGGGTTTTATTGAATCTTGGATGAACTAGGGATCGGTTCGGAGTGAAACAAGCAGTGGCAACAACATCGGCCCATAAGAATAGTGGCGCACTAGAATAAATCAGCATTGTGCGAGCAGCTTCCACAAGAGTTCGATTTCTTCTTTCAACTACCCCATTATGCTGTGGAGTTCTAATAGCGGATGTCTGATGTGTGATTCCAGCATCCTCAAAGTATGTTCTTAACTCCTAATTTGTGAATTCCGTGCCATTGTCAGTTCTTACTATCCTAACTGGAGCTTGAAGTAAGACTTGAATTCACTTCAGAAAGGTGATGATGATGCCTGGTGCTTCGTCTTTTGACCTTAGAAACTTTACCCAGGTATATCTTGAATAGTCATCGACGATTACAAGAATATACTTCTTCCCATTTATGCTTGCAACTCTCATTGGGCCACATAAGTCCATATGTAACAAATGTAACTTATCAACCGAACTGGGTACGGGTTTAGGTTTATATGTTGCCCTTTTTCTTTTGCCTTGCTCACAGGATGGACATAAGTGTTCTTTGGTGTATTTGAACTTTGGGAGACCGTTGACGATGTTGTCTTTGGCAAGCTTGTTGATGGTGTCAAAGTTAAGATGGGACAGACGTCTATGCCACAACCAGGACTTTGTTTCGCATGCTCTTGTCATGAGACAAATTGGAGATGAAGAGGCCATTTGGTTTATGTCAATAGCATAGAGATTGGTGCCACGATTCCCAATTAAGAGATCATCTCCAACCAAATTCTGAACGAAACAAGTGTTTCTCCTAAATGCAACCTCTAAATCTGCATCACAAAACTGCCCGACTGAAAACAGATTGTGTCCCATCCCTTCGACATTGTAAACCCGAGTGATTAAGTAGTTCCCAAACTGAAGATCTCCATAACCCAGAATAGCTGCAACATGATCATTCCCAAACCGTATAGTTCCCATGAACTGCCATACAAAGTTGATCAGCAGCTTCAAATTCCCGATCATATGCTTGGAGCAACCCGAGTCGACGATCCAAAGACAAATTTCAATGACCTGCAAAGAACAGATGATTTTGTATATGGAAACCTTTTAACATTGGGTTCCATGGGGTTAGAGGTAACAGGTGAATCACAATTAGAGAAGGTTTCCATATTTTCATTGGGAACAATTTCTAATTTGCCATTCTTAAGTGTAAACATTCTACCCGTTGGTTTCCATGCACAAAACTTAAGATGATCCTTAGGCAATAGGCTACTAGTGGTTTTCCTAGCTTTTGCAATAAGTCTTCGAATATATCTAGACTTAGCCTTAGTTACTGAAGGAACCTCTTTCTGTTCAGGCATATCATTCACATTCACAGTATCAGAAACAATATCATCACAAGCATTTTCAGACAAAGATTTCGTGTACATTAAACAAACAGAGTCATTACATGCACTAGAAATAGTAGTCTTAATATTACAACTAGATGACATATGTTTCTTATTCGAAAGCGTTAAATTCCTATGGTGTTCTTCTACTTTTTTGCATTCACTCTCAGAGACAGGCGAGACTCTAGTGTTCCTGGTATTGCTCCTAGGCATTTGTCTGCTCCTAGAGGTGCTTTCTAATCCTGTAGAAGGTAAGGCACACTCATTAGAATTTAGGTTGTTGTCCTGGGAGGTTGTTGTAGCAATCCTAGACTCTTTTGGATTATCTTTATTACTTTTGTCTATCACCCTATATGTTTTAGATGTAGAGGCAGACGCAGTAGTGGGACTAATCCTATAAAGGCCAGGCATTATCACATTCGATTTATGGACAACGGCTTTCTCTTTATCAGCACATTGGTTAGGTAAGGGTGTTGGAGTGACTGGTTTTGTCAAATCATTTGTCACATCAACCTTTGGAACAGTTTGAGAAATTTGCATTATTGGTTGTTCCGAAGTTGATGGTTTTGCAAACTTAGTTTCCTCACCCTTCCTTTTTAGACTGTATAGCTGAGACTTCAGACGCTCATACGACAATTTGTCATACTTGCATTCTTCCTTTTTCTGATCAAGTTGTTTAAAATATGTGACATTTTCTTTCTCAATCTTAGCAAGAGAATTTTCATATTTTACAACAATTGCAGAAGTCTCAGCTCGGAGTCTTTCATCATCTTCTACAGAATATGTTTGGTAAATAATGGACATAATTTCGGTCGATAGAGCTACTTCAGAGAGTATGTCATTGTGTATTTCCAAAACTTTGATGTGTTCAATGTTTTCATTTGTGTCCTTTACCAGGGATTTTTGGTCCTTGACAAAGTCGGATGTTTCTTTTAAAAGCGCATTTTCAACATTAAGTACTCTCGCATGAATTGCCATGAGAGGAGTACTAATTTCTGTTTCATACACCTTTTTCATTTCATTATGAAAACTTGAATCCCAATCGTTAATGCGATTATTATTTGTTTTGGATGCCACAACCATTTAAAGTGTTTCAACTCTCTTTTTAAGATCATCCAAATATCGTATAGCTTCACTTGTGTTACAAGTGTTCTTAGAGGACATTTGTTCGATGTTAGAAAGATATTTTGAAACAACTTTTCTTTTTGCGACAGCCACTGGTTTTTTGAAAAACAATGGTGACTCTTTTTGCACAAGAAGAACACCAGAATCTGTATTAAGCTTGTTATAATCAATTGGTTTAATTTCTGGGTTCATTTGTCTCATTTTAACATGACTCTCTTCGGAAAGCTCAATCGTTTCATAGGAATCACGAACCTCGGGAGGATCATGTTTATCATTTATCATACTACCATTATACAACACATTCAGATGTTGCTGAGCTTTCTTGAGAATATAAGGGTTTTCACAACCGGTAGCCATTTTCTTCATTGTATGTAAAATTGGGTTTGGATCGTTAATTAGCATGTTAATGGTTTGAGTAGAATGACCCGTTTTCACAAGTAAATTTTCCAACTTTTTGATGATTTCTTGTTGGACAATGATTTCATCAAGAAGATCATTTTCACGTTTTGAAAACCTTGCATGCAACTCTTTCTTTTCTTTTTCAAGATCAGAACAAGTTGATTTTTGTTTAGAAAGTTGGTTGGTTAATTCAGAAATGTCCGTGTTTAGGGATTTTATTGTCATGTTCAAATTAACATCAAGTGTGTCATATTTGATTTGTAAATGTTTTTCTCTTAACACAGAGTCTCTATAACCAATTTCAAGTTCTGACTGTCGTTTGTTATTAAAGTCAAAAGCTTGTTGATTCACCTTATATCGCTCAAGCTCAGTGGTCAAATTTTCATTCGCGGCCTTAACATCGCGATTGACCTTTTTAACGTTTTCAATTTCAACACTACAATTATGCAATAATGATGCAAAAAACGCATTTGTTTCCTCATCATTCTCAACATGCTGGGAATCGTAGTCTCCATTAGAATCCATATCTGGAGTTGCCAAATTAATATTGCTACAACTTGGCGTGTCCATATATGTATCATAATTGGATTTTAGAGTCGCAGGATGCCGTTCATCATGAGTCAACATATCAAACATTTCATTATTGTGACATGTAGTGAATGGTGGTACCTCAGATACTGCATTGGTGTCATACACAGGAGGTGTTTCAGAATTCGTGTCATATTTTGCCTCCTGGAGATTGGCCATGAAAATGCAGTTTGCATCGGTGTCCTCAAGATCTTCCATATCATCCATAAGATCCATGAAGTCATTATCTTCTGCACTCAACTATAACCCAGTTGTTTCCTTATTTGCCAACATTAACGCTTTCTGCAGATAAGCTGGATCCCTCTTTTTCGGCTTGTCGGGACAGTTCCTAGCCATATGACCGACACCCTGACAGTTGAAACACTTTATCAAATTACGCTGATTCATATTCCCAGCCCCTTGAGCAGCAACATTCCCAAACTGATTCCCAGCATTCTGAACCCTCTGATTTCCAACAATCGGACCCATCTGATTCCCTGCATACTGACCGATCTGATTTCCAACATACTGCCCTGCATTCTGATTACCCATCTGATATCGAGGAGCATATCCCTGCTGATTCCCATATCCTCCAACCATCTGTCCTTGTTGTCCCATGTTGAAACTCGGCTGTGCAATCTGCTTATTCCGAGTGTTCGATGAGATTCTTTGATTGTTGTTGGTGGGTGTGGAGTAGCGTCCTTGAAATGCCTTGGTTAGGTAAGCAAATGCCTGAGTCAATGCAGCAGTGGACTCGTCATTGTCATTAAAATCTGGATCTGGGTGTTGCGGGTATTGTTGTTGTGGGATGACTTGTTGTTGTTGTGGGTAGAACTGTGATTGTGGAAGATATTGTTGTTGCATGAAGTTCTGAGTTGAAGATGAAGAGGGATGTGTATTCACTGTTGCAGGTGTAGGTGTGTGAGCAATGAGTGCTAGAGGATCATGTTGCTTTGCTAGCTTCTCTTTCCTGACTTCATTCGCCTCTGCTTGGTTTTGCTTGAGGAAATCATAGAGCTGATCATAATTCACCTCATGAAGGTTCTTTGTTTGGTTAACAATTGTGACATACCTTCCCCATTCTTCAGGTAAATTGTTGATGAATTTGATGTTTTGAGCAATGGGTTTTGGTGTTAACATGTTTCTGATGAGCTCATTCATTAACGTGCAAAACCTGGTATAGTAAGATTCAATTGGTTCAGCTGGAGTGGATGTGAACTTCTCCCATTCAGTGAGCAACTTGTTTTCAAAATCCTGTTGCCCAATTTCTGTGCCATGACAGAGTCTTCTAACTCGTTCCCACATGGCATAAGCTGAATTACAACTATCTACTGCAACAAATATTTCCCGTGGTAAACCAAGTTGAATTAAGTGCATTGCTAAGTCATCTGCTTCAACTTGTTTCCAGTCCTTTGGTGTGTACTCCTCTTATGTTTGATCACGAAAGGAAGGCGGAGCGGGTGGTGTTGCAGTTGGGTCACCAGCTACTTGAATCTGACGAGGCTTGAATGGTCCTTTCTCGATGGAGTTGATCAGGAGTCTACCTTGACCATTAGGTTTGGTTTTGATATATCGAATCATACGACTCGTCCATGGAAGATAACCACCTTTTTCGAGCATTGGAGGACGGTTTTCTGCACCTGCTGCATGAATGTCTTGTTGAGTAGTCATTGTGGATGATTCGTATGATAAAGTTGATGTAGGATCGTTGCAACGAAATAGGAGTTGTTGTTGTTGAATTTTAAACTTGGTTGTTGATGTGAAGTCTTGGTTCGTTGTTGATGATCGTCGAAGTGACAATTTAGATAAACGAAACAAATTAAATAAAGTTACTAAATTTGACTAGACGAGAATTTAGACAAGATCAAAAATTCACAAATTCGACAAGGTTATGTAAATTACAATTTAGATAAAATGACAATTTCTATATAAATTTCAATTTAGACCAAAATTTATACAAATTATGGCAAAATTTCAATTTAGATAGAATTTATCTAATTTATATAAATTGGTAATTTATATAAAAAATCTAACTATTTTATACAAAATAGTAGATATCCGTTTGTCGAAGTATTTTACACACTTATACAAGCGAGAAAATACTGAGTTCGTAATCCTTGATGATGTAGAAATTGCAAGTAGAATCAAATTTATAAAAGTTATTTACGTTGAAAACGTTTAAATCAATTGCGAGGACCAAAGTTGCCAAATTCCGAAAGTTCAAAAATCTGCTTCAATTGCGACAAGGACTGATTCTGCCAATTCCGAAAACTTGTTGCCAATTGCGAAAACTTGTTGAATTACAAAAGCTCAACCAATTGCGATGACTTGCCTATTGCGAAAAGCTAGAACCAATTCCTTAAACTTGCAATTGCAAAATCTGGTGAATTGCGAAAGCTGGTGAATTGCGAAAGCTGGAGCCAATTGCGAAAACCTGCCAATTTCGAAAGCCTTGAATTGCGTAAGCCACCCAATTTCGAAAGCCTTGAATTGCGAAAGCCTACCAACTCTTACCAACTCTTGACTTTTTCACACTTATCCACTGATTTAGCCACTGAGAGATCTAACCACTCTTTACCAACTCTTACCAATAATTCTTTTGGAAGAGTTACACGCAAGAAAGATAAATAAAGATCCAAAAACAAATCTTACACAATCTTCTTTAATTTGTGTCGATCTAATAACTTAGAACACCACAAAAAAATCCAACCTTTAAACAAAAGATTCGAGTGAAAGACTAGCAAATCTTCAAAAAACCAACTCGTTAAAACACTAACAAACACAACCTTGAACCTTGATTTGTGCGTACGATTCCAAGAAAACACAAGAAGTCACGTTTTTATGAGACCAAAAACGCGACAGTGGATTTCTTTGGAACATAAACCGAACAAAACTAGCCTCCTACCTTGTTGTATGGCGTGTTGATACCACTTGTAATGACCGAGAACTATCTTTATCATACAAACAAACACAAGATCGAATGGTACTCAAACAATAAGATAAGATGAGAAGAAAGTAAAGTGTGGATCGTATGATTTGGGTTTTACCGATTGTATATTAGCTTCAAAGAGAAAGAAACAAGATACAAACTTTTAGAGAACACACACTTACACACACTCTTACCTACATAAGACTTTGAGGCACTCTTGAGACACACTAACTTTGAGTGAGAGTGTGTGTATATATACCCCTAAGGTCGGCGCCCTAAGAGGCTTAACATGGGCTTTGTGTGGGCTATTGGTGGATTACACTTTTACATGAATATTACTAACATAACTAATGTCAATAGCCCACTTCCTAAACTATTCAATCCATATGACACACAAATTACATTCTTGCAAATGACCATCACTTTTCATTTAAAAATTAAATGCTGACAACCACCTTTACATAATTCTCAACACATTTAATGTACGAGAAGTCTTCTTCATGACCATCGGTTGATACAACAAAAAATCAACGACTTTCTTGGAACTTTGTTTTATGAACTTTATATGGATAGGTGAACTTTCAAAAGACTTAAATGCATAGCCAAACAAAAAATTGTTATCGGTTTATACAAAGGTCAATGGCGTTAAAGAAGTCTCATGAAATACTGTTCACATAAATAACGCCTAAAAACATTATCAATATTTATTCATATCTCTATGTTTTGATGATCACAAAATGTAAACTCATTAAAACATAAATTTATAAAATAAACAAGTACTTAGTTGTAAATATTCACTTCTACAACTAAAATCACTTAAGGTATGAATGAACTAATGCTTAATGCATTATATGATCAATGGAACATTTTCTTAATAACTAGATTTCTTATAAAATGTCAAAAACATTTTATATCTTTTAGAAAAACATTTTTGGTAATAAATAAAAAGGTTTAATTCATTATAAATTTATGAATTCAAATTTTTAACCAAAATCAGTAAAAATGTTCCAGAAAAACCTTCCCCACAAAAGGACAAAATTGGCCAACGTTCAGTAGGGGCGGCCCCCTTAATTTTGCTAGGCGGCCCCCTTAAAATTAAGGGGACCGCCCCCGCTCCAGTAGGCTCCAGCTGTCCAGTTTTTCTCCCTATAAATACCTGCCTTCCCCTGGATTTTTACTTACCTTTTGCACACTAAAACTTTCTGTTTTAAATCCTTGTATATACATTTCAAAATCCTTTGATCATATCTTATTAAGCATTGGTTTCTAAGTGATCCAAGCTTCTTACATTCAAGTGCAAAAGAAGAATACTCCTTCAATATCTAGAGAAGAAGTATTGCAACTTAGCTATCTAAGTTGTGTGTGTCATCATTCATTTGTATATAAGTTGTATATTTGTTAGATAGTTGTGTGTATAATTATTTGGGATAGGTTAGTGTGTAAGTAGTGAAGTTGTGAAGTTAAGGTGTGTAAGTAGTGAAGGTGTGAAGAAGTAGAAGTGTACATAGGTTGTGCTAAGTTGTGAAGAAGGTGTGAAGCCGTAGTATATAAGTTGTGAAGAAGTTGTGAATAAGTCGTGAAGTAGTCTTGAAGAAGTAGTCGTGAGGAAGTAGTCGTGAAGAAGAAGTCGTGAAGTAGTCGTGAAGAAGAAGTCGTGAAGAAGAAGTTGTGAAGAAGGTGTGATTAAGTTGTGTACAAGTTGTGAGATTGGTTCTAGCTACGATTAGAACCCGACATCTAGCTTTGTGTCGTTAAGCCGGTGTAAGCTAAAGTTGTGTAAGGTTTTCTCCGCCATAAGGGAGCTTGTTGACATAGTGAAGAAAACTCTCGAGTTAGGTGCTCGGGGAGTGGAGTAGGGCAAGGAAGGTGACCTTGTAGCCGAACAACTATAAATCTCTTGTGTCTCGGTTAGATCTTTCCATCTCTATCTTTTATTTGATTTACTTTACTTTACTTGCATTACTTACTTATATTTATCTATACTTGTTCATATTGTTTAAGAATTGAAGTCACATAATATCGAATCGAAGTTTTTAAAAGTAAACAAAAGTTTTCAAAATAAAATTTAAAAAGACGTAAAACTATTCAACCCCCTTTCTAGTTTTCCACAATTGGTATCAAGAGCCACGTCAAACAAGATTTTTAAAATAAACTGTATTTTAAAACTTGAAACGATCTATGGAATCTGAAAAATATTTAGAAGGGCAATCTATGCAAAGACCACCACTATTTGAAAGTGATGGATTTTTATATTGGAAAAATCGATTCGAAACTTATGTGAAGTCAAAAGATCTAGATCTTTGGCATGTTATTACTAATGGTGATTTTTTACCTATTCAATATAATTTAGAAACTAAAAAGGATGAAGTGGTATCTTTTGAAAAACAAAATGATGATTTAAAAAGAAAACTTTCTAAAAATAATGAGGCTAAAATGGTTATTTATAATGCGTTACCACGTAAAGAATACGAAAGAATTTTTATGTGCGAAACCGCAAAAGAAATTTGGAACTCTTTACTAATAACTCACCAAGGTAATAGTCAAGTCAAAGATAATAAAATAGATCTTCTTGTTCAACAATATGAACAATTCACGATTCCGGAAGAGGAATCAATTGATAATGCGTTTGCTAGGTTTAACACAATCATCACAAGTTTAAAGGCACTTGATGAGAGTTTTTCTAGTAAGAATTTTGTCAGGAAATTTCTTAGGGCTCTTCATCCAAAATGGCGAGCTAAAGTTACTGCGATTGAAGAATCGAAGAACTTGTCAACTCTTCAACTTGACGAGTTGATTGGCAACTTGAAGGTCCACGAAGCAATAATCAAGAAAGACTCCGAGATGATCAAAGGAAAGAAAGAACAAAGCAAGTCAATCGCGTTGAAAGCTAGGAAAGTATCAAGTGACGAGGATAGCTCAACCTCCGAAAGTGATGATGAAGAATATGCCATGGCCGTAAGAGACTTCAAGAAGTTCTTCGAAAGACGAGGAAGGTTCGTTAGACAACCATATGACGAAAGAAAGACATTCCAAAGAAACAAAGACGACAAAGGTAGCAAGAGTGAGAGGAAGTGTTTTAAGTGCGGTGATCCAAATCATCTCATTGGAAGATGTCCAATGATGTCAAAGGAGCAAAATCAAAAGGGGTTGATTGGAGGAGCATGGAGTGATAGTGATGAAGATGAAAAAAAGACTACAAAGGAGGAAAAATGTCTTATGGCTAAGACATCGAATGAGGTACGTTCCAAAACCGAATACTTTAGTGATGAAAATTTATCATTAGATGAAAAAGACCTAGATAACGAATATAATAGGTTATGCATATTAGGTCAAAAAGTAATGAGTAAAAATAAATCACTAAAACTCATAAATAACAAATTAGAAAAAGAAATACTAGAATTAAAAATTAAACTACATAACTTAGAAAAAGGTAAAGAAGTTTTTGAATGTAAAACATGTCAAGAAACTAAAAATAAAAACGAAATACTTAAGGAAGAAATTTGTAAACTTAAAAAATTTGAAAATAGTAGTAATTCACTTAGGGAAATAATAAGCATTCAAAGAGCATCGGGAGATAAAACCGGACTAGGATTTAATTCAAATAATGTTTCAACAAGTGAAAATAAAAATGTAAAGTTTGAATGTCAATCTAGTGAACAAAAACCATTAGAGTCAAAACCTAAGTATATACTTATAAAAGATAGAAAAATACCTATTTCGAGTGATGAGGAAGTAAAAAGTTTTTATAAACCATCATTAAAAGCCAAAACCGGATTTTCTAAACTGAAATTAAGATAAAAAACACCTCCCTTAAGAAGACCACATAATCCTCACCCTCGACCTAAATCTCCTCAACCTAGAAGAAATAAAAATCGACAAAACCCTCATAATAATAATAATTACCCAATGTGGAATTATCCAAATTCACCAAGCTTCAATCCTTGGGGAATACTTCCACCATATATGCATCCTAGTCAATTGCAACCCATGTTTGGTTCAAACAAGTTTGGATCAATGAGACAATGGGGACCAAGTGGCTAAATTGCTAACTCATTGGGAAATCGGCATCTCCTCTTTGATTGACTTCTACAAGTCAACCTAAACACTTTGAAGCGTTTGAAGAATAATCTACTGAAGACTAAAAGGTACGCTTTCTTTTTAAGTTTGGTGTTATAATATATGCTTAGATTAATGACTAGTTATTTCATGCCTATTTAGCTCGTAATGCCTAGTTATATATATATATATATATATATATATATATATATATATATATATATATACACATAATAGCTTATATGAATAACCTAGAGTCACTAGTTATTTTCCCATTGGCCCTCTTTAACAATACCTTTTAAAATGGAAATCTTCTATGTCCACTTTTAGAAAACTCATGGTGATGAAGTGAAATGAGTTGAGTGGATTAATCATTAACATAGAAGTAGGATTAGAAAACTATGGATGAAACAATCTCTCGGAGATTATGGCATTAAGTTAGATAAGTGTGCGACAACAAAGGAGCTATAGATGTTAGGATATACCCCATTCAACACTCTCACATCAAACCTATAGAATTTAGTCATCACTTCCTTATGACCATAGGATATGTAGAAAAGGGTAGCATGTGACAATATCCTTAACCAATTCCCTTGAGCATGAGATCATTAACAACCATTTTTTCATTAATGTTATTTGTTTTCAAAATATGCAAAAACTTCACATTTTGGAAAAATGATTTTTCAAAAGATTATGTCATCTTTCTATTAACATGTTTTACTATCTCATTTTTTTTCCATAATCCTATTTTGATCAAAGTCAAAGATTGGGAATTTCTTTTTACTCATTCTTCATAAACACATTTTTAAATAAAACCCAATCTATTTTATTCAAATAACTTTAACATCTACATAAAAACCTACTGTTGGTCCACAAATTGTATATGGATCACTAAGTAGTCTTGAATACCTAGTAGATGGTTAGGATAAATCCGAACCAATCTAAGTGAGAAACCCTAAGTGATTGTTAATGTTAATGCGGAATCTTAACAAGAACAATTAAGAACACAAGTAGGGATATCACTAACTTCGTATATTGATATTCACTATGATCAATTCGTACAACTCACACACGAACTAACAAACTTTAGGGATCCTTTTATAACACAAGGAAACCCTAGACGACACAGAAGATATACACAAATCTTCTATAAAGATACATACACGTATTGTATCTTTTCCTAACATAACTCTAACAAACTTTCCTATCTTCACGACCAGACTTAACTTTATAAGTCAACCAGACTTAACATGTACTACCAGACTTAACTTTACATAACCAGACCTAAATCACAAACAGACCTAACTTAGTAAACTACCAGACCTAAGTTGTCTGCTCTTGATACGCATCATAATTCCCAACAATCCTCCCCTAACTTGATCTTCATGCTTCATGAACTTCAAGTTCTTCTGATTTAGCCTTCTGAGGATTGAATCTTGAACACTTTGAAATGTATTTAGGTCTTGTTCCTTTGTAGCAGCTTGAATCTTGATAAGCTCTTCTGATATGGTCTTAGTAGCAACATTGACTATATGTACATCAATTCATATTAAGTTTCATATCTATTCTCATCACTTCCAGGTGTGTTAACACCTGTGAGAGGTGAATCATTGAAATTTAATGGATTTGATGTCTCTTTACCAATAGCCATTACTACTGGAGTAGCCAAATGTTTTGGTGTGTAAGACCATGGTACACTGATAACCATATGATTTTAAGCAAACCATCAGCTTATCAACGGATTTGTTAAGTCTTTACCAAAAGCCATTTGCTTCTGGACTAGTCAATTCTTTGATGGAAAAGCACCTCATCATGGTGAATTGATTACCATTTATGGTTTTCCACAGCCTTTACCACAAGCCATAACCTTGTGGGCTAGCCAACTCTTCACTTATCTTAGATATGGTGAGTTGAATACCATACAATTTTTGGCAAATTGTCAGCCATAAACGGATTTGAGCAATCTTTACCTGTTAGCCGTTTGCTCAGGATTAGCCAGTCCTTATGTTGATGAGACAAGGTGGACTGATAACCTTTTGATGTGTTAGTGCAAAGCACCTCCACCAAGTGAGAAGTTCCAATAGTCTCACTCAACAACTTGTGAAAATTCTTTCAAACACTCTTAGGCTACATCCTTCAAAGACTGCTTCTTAATCAAATCCAATAACATCTCATATCCTTCATCCTTTTTACTAGCATACAACTTTTTGCTCATCATTTCCTTGCAAACACTTGATGATAAAGGATATTCCACCTCTGCAAGCATATAAATATCAACATTCTTTAATGAAACACAATGTACCTTGCAGGTATGAAAATATCTCCAGCTGACAATGTTATGTTCTTCAGGAAGTTTCCACACTATATCAGACTCAGTTGGTGGCTCAAACATCACCTTCAAATTTCCCCAAAAGACTCTTTCAAACTCATCTTCAGGTGGATGATCTCCATATTTAATATTCACCAACTGATAAAGTTCTTGAAGATCCTCCATATTCACATCAATCAAAATGCCAGCAAAATTCATATAAACAATGTTAGAATTATCTTCCCTTATTATTTGATATGCAGCCCTTCCACCAGTCATGATAAGTTGATACTTGACAACCTTAGTAGGTTCCTTAGTGCTTTCAATAGTCCCCATTGTGGCTCCTTCAGATGAAGGTTCTTCATCTAATTCCTCTTCAACAACTACTTTCTTGGATTTACTCTTCCTTTCCAAACCTTTTCTTCTTTGAAACACAATAGGCTTAATTACTTCATCTTGCACTTCTTCTGTTGACTTACCAGCTTCAGGTTGTGTATCAATCACTTTATCAGGTTCAATGACTAGTTCAGTCTCTTTAGCCTTTCTACCTTGAAAGCAATATTTCTGCACATCATCATAATCAGTAGCTTTGTAACCTTGATCTGTCTCAAATGCCTTGAGATATGCTACCTGAATTTCTTCATATGACTTCTTTTTCATCTGTTCCAAAGAAAGATGCATTTGATTCTTAAGATACATCTTCATATCATACTTCTTTTCTGCCATGGACATCTTCTTTGGAATCTTTGATTTCTTTTGAAGTTTGAACTTTTCCAAGAATCCACCCAATGTATCATCATTACTCCTTGCATTAATGAAGTCAGCTAACTGTTTGGCTCGTTCATCAGCAGTTAAACCTTCAATAGTTAGCAGCTCTTCATACTTTGCTCTCACTTCATCATCAACATTGAGCAGTTTTGTAAAATCATCAGATTCTTCAGCCAACTGTCTTGTATAGACTGCATCTAACATCTTTTGTCTTTCTTCATCAGCAATATATTGAGCCTTAATCCTCTCAATTTCAGCCTCAGATGCAAGTTCTTCTCTTGTTTTTCTTTTAGACTTCTTTGGCAATGAAGTTTCTTCATTACCAGAACTAAGTTCATTACCAGACTTTTCTTCACCAGACTTTTCACCAGACTTTTCATCAGATATAGTCCCAAACTTTTCAACCTCTTCCTCAACAGACAAAATTAACCTTCTTCTTTTCCTATCCTGTTTGATTTTGCCCATTGATTGAGCCAAAGTCTCAGCAACTTCCAGTGTCTCTGGACTAATTGTGGTGACATTATCTTGAACAAGTGGTTCTTGAACTGGTGTTTGAAGAATATTTTCTTGTTCTTGCTCCAAATTCCTCCCCTGTTTGGAAGAATTTTCAGCTTCATCTTCCTCATCATCAAAAGAGACACCCTTTTTCTTCATTGCTACTCCCATTTTCTTTACTTTCTTCACCAAAGTCACATAAGCTTTTCTGAGTGCCTCATTAGTCTTTTCCAAAATGTCAATCTTCTTTTGTAGTTGAGGAACAATGACAAGGAGATCTTCCACAGTTATGGGATTATGTGCCTCCTCCCTTTCAGGACTTGGAACATGTGGTTGTGGAGGTGAAAATTGTTGGATAGGTGTAGATGATCTTTCAACTGATGGTGAGGGACCTGGTTGAGGTGATGGAATTGGAGAAGACCTAGGTGTAGCAGACCTAGATGAGGCTTGGTCTTGAGCTTCATCAGGGTTCACTTGTGCAGCTCCAGAAGTACCTGCAGTGTTAGTACCAAGCATAGCAGCAAGCAAAGGTTTGTCTGTCCCTTGAAAACTCCTTTTTAGATTTGCAAAAAGTTTGGAAGTAAAGGCCACACTGATGTAAGGCACTTTATCCCTAGTTTCAAAATTCAAGATCATTTGCAAAAATCTTGGATACATTAAAAATTTTGGGTTCTTAGCATTTTTCACCATTCCTTCAAAAATTAATTTTGAAAAGTTAAATTTCCTTCCAAATGATAAACAGACCAATGCAGAAGCAATTCTGCTTCCAAATTGATCCCATCCACCACTCTTGGGACTTAAGCTCTGAAGTAAATGATGTACTAAAAACCTCCACTGATGTGAAAAATGACTTTTCCAAAAGGTAAAGCTTCCATCTGTGGGGTACCCAATGCTATTCAAACCCTCCAAAATATCCTCACTAGACAAATCAAATTCTCCTAAAGCATCATCTAATTGGAGACTTTCCCTAATCGATGCTTCAGTAATGGTAAAACCATTGTTATCTATGATTGCCCTTAAACATGGTGTCCCATCATCAAGAGTCTCAGAGGTAACCGACCTCCAGAACTGTTTGACAAGGGACTGATAAATAGTAGGATTATGAGTTAATGAATAACAAATATAAGAACCTTTTAGAAAATCCACAATCTGCTCAAAACCTGCACTTTGATCTGGCTTCTTCAAGAACCCGACTTGATTATGCTTGTCCACAAACTTGAGATTAGCCATGGATGAGTTAATGATTTAGGTCTGGTTGACAAGAAAGGTAGGGTTTTTGAAAAATATTTGCGTAGAAACAGAGTCGTGAGGAATAAAGATTATTTAAATGTGGAAGCAAATAAAGAATAAAAGAAGATAAATAATATCAAATTTTAAGCTTATATACTTCATAAATATCTTGTTTTACCGAAAATAGTGCAACGGTAATATATTAGTAAAATCTTTATTTACTCTGACCAGATCTAACGGTCATAAAATTAACACTACCCGACCTAAAAAGTCAACCAGGCCGAATCATACACTTACCAGACCTAACCAAGAGAGTGAACTTACACACTTACTATAGCGAATGCAAAGCTTTTCATCACCTCATTCCAATCTTTTCTGCAAGAATTAGTTGAAACAACAAGAAAGAGGAGACAACAACCAATTTTTGCAAGACATATGAGCTACCAGATCTAACACTTAAGGTTAACCCAATTTAAAAACATTTTAAAACTTGTACATTTGCCTCCCCTTAAATGTACATTACCTCCCCTTAAGTGTAAATCCCTTTTTTTTTTTTTTTTTTTTTTTTTTTTTTTTTTTTTTTTATCACTAATAAATACTTAACCAAAATAAAAACGAAGGTCAACTTTCCAAAAACACAATTAATAACTCTTTCCCTGCAAGTATTAACTCATACACCAACCAAGCATTAAAAGACATTAAACCTTGATTTTCCCTATAAAACCACCCATAGTTTTATCACAAATACCATCACAAACCAGAATAAAACCTTATAAGCATAATGGATCCATCCAACTTAAAAATCATAGAGATTTCATCCGATTCCTGGGATCCAAATGACTCATCTTCTGATACATCCTCAGGAGGATGGGGTGGATACTTCCCACCAGGGTATTCATCAATCACAAGAAACAAGACATTGAGAGAAGCAACTCTGAAACAATGGCTAGCTGCTTATGACCTGTCTGAAAAGGAACCAGACAATGAAACACCAAAAACTTCAAGACCAACTCCTCCTTCTGATGTAGATGATAAAAGTGCCAAAGAAGAAGACCCCTCCAAGAATGATGAAGAGACCTTTCCTTCGAAGATTGTGCCTTCCCTGAGTAGTGGTTCTGTGCCACGTCCCCCACCAAGCAGTGTGATTCTTGCACTTCCATGCCCAAAAGCATGGAATCAATTTGGTGGCAGAGGAGCCAAGAAGACCATTCCTGACTTCATGGGAAAAGGGAAGCAGAAAGTGTAGGTGGTGATGATTAGCTGGTTTGGGAAAAATCTTTTGTCTTATGAAGCTTTGTAACTTGCATCCTAGAATGCAATTTCTTGTTATTAAATAAAAAGCTCTTTGGTTCTGATGTTTTAATTTTCCACATATGAATAACTTGCAAATAGAAAAGAGCTAACAACTGCAAAGCAAAGTTAAGCACAAAATACCAAACACACATACTATAGAAAGCAAAATAAGTACTGAAAATAAGAATAACCAAGAAGAATAGCAAGATAAAGAACAAACAAATATACAAACTATACAAAGTTAAGAAAGAAGATCAGTTTTTCTTAACAACCCAGACCTGAGTTGGCTTGAGTCCTTTCTGTGGAGCAACATACTTATAGGTCTTGTATGAACTTGCTCCAGTGAAACCATGTTTGGACTTATAGGTAAATTCATTTTTAAATGGATTCCAAGTCCAGCAATCAGAGAAATTATCAGTAGATCCCCTACTTGAATCTCTTTGTCTCCTTACAGGTGAATGAGCCTTATAAAAATTATTTCTTTGAAAATTTGCATTCACCTGAGGTTTTTGAAAAGGTTGCTTGGGTCTTACAAAACCAGTGTTCACATTAGGTCTCATAGAGTTAACATAACCAGTATTCACTTTAGGCCTCATAAAGTTAACATTTTGCCTATTCACATTAAAGTTTCTGTAGCCAGACCCAAAATTTGGTCTACCAGAATTAACAAAGGAGTTAGGTCTGGTAGTGTTATTTAGTTGAACAGGTCTGGGGACAAACTGGTTGGCATGGTTAACTCTATTAGCATTGTTCCAAACTGGTGTATTTGAACTATGAACCTTATTAACATTCATTCTCTTTTGCTCAGCCTCTCTTTTCATTCTCTTTTCATGGAAGTCACAATCTCTTATTAAATGACTTAAACTTCCACACACAAAGCATCTTTTAGGAGCATATGTGTAACTACTCCTACTTTCTCTGTGAACACTATTGCTTCTAGGTGACTCATTCAATTTAACAGATTCCCTAGGAGTTTTTATGTGATTGACACAACTAGGTTTAACTGTCTCAGCCTTTTGTTCAGTCACTAAAGGTTTAGTAACAACAGGTTCACACTTCTTAACAACCTTAGGTTCAGGATTCTCTTTTTCCTCATTGTTTGACTCAGACTTAGAGTGATCAGAGGAACCATCAATAGATCCTTCAGAGTCATTGGATTGACAAGAAGAATATCTACTGGATTTGTCCTCTGAGGTAGTTGGTTCAGGCACTTGAGGACCTTTCTTACCATACACAAAGAGTGAATCATCCAACTCTTCCTTTTCAAGAGGAGTATAGTCATCACTCAAAGGTGGTGGTACTCCCTTAAAGTCACCAGTCTTAACAAACCTATTGTACAAAGGCTTATCAGCATAGTCCTCTTCTCTATTCTTAAATATAGCCCTATTCTCATTTTCCTCATATCCTAAGCCACATTTTTTATTTGACTTAATTTAAGAATCCCAACACTTAAACAGATTATTATTTGAATTGTTCCATTGATCTACCCTTTTTCTCAGCTCATCCCTCTCCTTCTGAATTTTAAGCCCTAATTGTCTATACCTTTTAAGCTTCTCATCTTGTTCATATATCTTATTAGCTTGAAAGTATAGTTTTTCATTTAAAGCAGCATGTTGGTTTTGAAGGGTGACCTTTTGTGCCTCTAAAGTTTTTACAGCATTTTTATGTGCTAATAAATTTACTTCTAGATCACCTATTTGTTCTTGCTGCTCATCACACAAAGCCTTAACATGATTATATGAGTCAATACATAATTTAGAGCATAATGATACCTCATTACCAATGGCCATGAGAGCATGATCAGACTCCTCATTTACTCTTGGATGCTCACCCCAATTGACTCCTCCAGCTTCCATTGTCAGCAGGCTCATCTGATTCTTTTCCATCTTCCCATCTTCAACTCTTTTCTCATCAGCAGACTTCTTCTCTGGACAATCTCTTGAAAAATGCCCATGCTTGTGACAATTGTAGCATTCAACAGTCCTCTTTGTGTATCCCACTGGTGATTTGTTGTTGAAGTTGATAGTCCTACCATATTGCTTCTGAAATCGTTTGACCCTTAAAGCAACCATGGCAATGTGCCATTTTATATCCATCTCTTCAACTTCAGCATCATTAATCTGTTCAAGGTCTTCACTAATAAAGTTTTCATCTTCCGTTTGATTGGCAAAGAAAGAATGTATCACTTCATCAGTAAAACTTGAAGCAGACCTTTCACTTGAGGGAGTTTCATAGTTACCAGACCTAACACCACCAGATCTAACCTTATAAGTACTGCTTTTGTTTTGAGACACAAAAGCAACATTTGATGAACTGGTTGAACCCTGAGTATTGTTACTGATGTCCCTTTCAAACATCCTGAGATTATTGTATAGGTCATCAGGTGTCATAGAATCTACTTCCTCCTTAATCCTCATTGCCACAAATACATTGCCCCATTCTGATGGTAAAGATCTAAGAAATTTGTGATTTGCATCCTCATTCGAGACTGCTGCACCATGAACTTCCAGTTGTGTTAACAGATGTTGAAATCTGTCATAGCCCTTCTCCAAACCTTCAGTCTTTGAAACACTAAATGTTTCAAATTTCTGTTTAAGAACAGCCTTTTGCATCTTTTTGGAGTTAGCATTACCTCCAAATCGTTTCTTGATAGCTTCCCACATCTCCTTAGCATCAAGAATGCCATGAAACCTTTGTAGATGCTCCTTAGGAATAGCCATAAGAAGCAAGGTTCTGGCCTTCTTTTCCTTCTCCACAGCCCTAATCTCCTCAGCAGATACTGGTGGCATTATTCTGAGCTGCCCATCATTCCCTTGTGAAATTCTCTTCTTAGAATTTCCCTTTTGAATCACCTTCCATACATCACTATCAATGTATTCCAGATAATGTTCCATCTCCATGGCCCATATATCATACTCTTCTCTCTTCAGTAGTGGAAGTTTTATGTTTGAGATTGTGGTGGTGGAAGGGATGGGTTGTTGTTGTGTTTGGGAGTTACTGGTTTCGGTTTTTCCTTCATCTTCATGATTTGATTGCTCATCCTCACTGTTATGGATTGAGAAAGTTTCAGGCTTATCGAGTTCAGACATTGTGAAGGGTGATTTGAGTGAGAATTAGGTTTTAGTGTTCTACGAATTCAGAGTCTCTCCCTTGCTCTGATACCACTTGTTGGTCCACAAATTGTATATGGATCACTAAGTAGTCTTGAATACCTAGTAGATGGTTAGGATAAATCCGAACCAATCTAAGTGAGAAACCCTAAGTGATTGTTAATGTTAATGCGGAATCTTAACAAGAACAATTAAGAACACAAGCAGGGATATCACTAACTTCGTATATTGATATTCACTATGATCAATTCGTACAACTCACACACGAACTAACAAACTTTAGGGATCCTTTTATAACACAAGGAAACCCTAGACGACACAGAAGATATACACAAATCTTCTATAAAGATACATACACGTATTGTATCTTTTCCTAACATAACTCTAACAAACTTTCCTATCTTCACGACCAGACTTAACTTTATAAGTCAACCAGACTTAACATGTACTACCAGACTTAACTTTACATAACCAGACCTAAATCACAAACATACCTAACTTAGTAAACTACCAGACCTAAGTTGTCTGCTCTTGATACGCATCATAATTCCCAACACCTACTTTCAAACATTGTTGAATAATGCTAAAAACATTTTTTTTTAATCATGCATGGTGATCTCATATTTGTCATCTATATTTATATACATGACATTTAAAAGTGAACTAAGGCAAATCAAGCGGACCATGGTTTGTCTATTAAGATTTTGTTTGTAACAAATCTAGAAGTCCATGCTATCTTAAGTTCCCATTTATTGCACATAGGCACACTTTAGGATCCCTCTAATAGTTCATTAATTGGTGTAGTTTATTGTTTCATTAGGATCCCTCACATAGGCACATATAATTAAGAAAATACTTGGTGTAGTTTATTGTTTCCTAGTTCATATATATTACTTGCTTGATGAGTATGTTTACATGCTAGATGATGTTACTTGCTTGATGATATTACATGATAGATGATATTACTTGCTTGATGAGTATGTTTGCATGATATATGAAATTACTTGTTTGCTTAATCCCTTTAATTAATATGACTTGCATGCATAATACATACTTTATTGCCTCAAAGAGTGGGACTTGCTTGAAACTAAACCCTAAAAACACAACCCTTTCTACAATTTTTTTTTGCCAAAAACCCATTTCCAGTTATCTGGAAACCACCAGATGGGCGGCCCCCTTAAATCATAAGGTGGCCCCCTTAATCTTTAAGGGGACCGGCCCCTATTTAAGGGGACCGGCCATCTGTATGGTCGAAGGTGCTGTTTCCTTTTCTACCTTTTAGCCCATTTCATCCTAAACTTCCCAAAATCCAACAAATTTTATCCATTCCTAAATCCTATCAATCCTACACTATAAACACTCCCATTCCTCATAATCTTCCATCATCTCATCATACCATAAAACCAAAACCTAACCTCCGAAACAAGTCCATCTCAACAAATGATGTGGCTAAACAAACAACACCTCCACCCACATTTGTTCCCAACTACACTTCCAATCCTCAAGCTCATTCCAATGAACCCTTTCACAAACCTCATCATAATAACCAACCATCCATCCTTACTCCCAAAAATACACCTTCATCTTACCCATATGATTCATATGAAGAGCATGATCAATCCCAAAACGATAATCCCAATCTCATTCACAACATCTCACATCTCATTCAACCTACCAATACACTATCCAAAACACTCACCACTCTTGGAATATCCTCTTCCTCCATACCTTCATCCTCATCCAAAACACTCTTGGAATATTCTCTTCCTCCATACCTTCATCCTCCATACCTTCACACCCATCATCTCCACAAATGTCTAAACCACCAAAAGTATCACCACCACCTCCTACCAACTCACATGTTACTCCTATGTTGCATATCCAAACATCCATCTTTAACAACCTCAAACCTCCACTATAAATAACCCCTTTCATCACCATTTTCACTCACCTCATCATGTCTTCTCCCATCAAACCAAAACCAAAAACCTCAAAATTAGCAAGGATGACCATAAAACCAACTTGGAAAAGAAGACCTAACCCTCACAACACATCCATCACAAATGGTGTGCCTAGACAACCAACACCTCCACACTTACCCATATCCAAATACTCTCCAAGATCTCAACCTCATCCCATTGAACCATTTCACAAACCCTATCATGTTGGCCAAACTTCCACATTCATTCCAAACTACACCTCTAAACCTCAATCCAACTTCAATGAAACCTTCAAAAATCCTCATCATTTTGGTCAATCATCAAACTTTACCTCAAACCAAACACCTCAATTTCACCCATTTCCACCAAATGATCAAAACCACATCCTCATGGAAAGGCAAAAGTTCCATGAAGATCTCAACCAAATCCACGATCTTAATGATCTCCTTGCTATGCACCTTGCACAACGCAACAAGGGCCAACCTCCATCCTCACCTTATTCAAATTTCTTACCCCACTCTCTCAACTTGAATCAAGCCACAAACCACACCCACTATTGCCCTTGTTGCATCTTCCTTCAAAAACAAATCCTCCACTTGAGTGAAGATATTTCTTGGATCGAATATCTACTCACTCGTCCTCATCATATTCCTCCCCTAAACCGATACAACATCGTTAGATCCACTTCATCCGCTCCATTTCCCTCACCATCAAATAACTAAGCTCCACTCACAAGCCTTCCGCCTCAAAATAAATTCCCTCACCCTTTTGTGTCGCAAGCAAGTCCAATCGCTCTCTTTGGCAATGTTAGGACCATTTGCATTTCTTTTATATGTTGTAATCGTTATGTTTTAGGTATTTTATGTAATGTAATGATGATTCATATGTTATATATGATCATCTTGAATGCATTAGTTGGTTGTTCTAAATATTTTTGCTATGCACATATATCTCTTGTACTCCTAACTTGTTTTTGCAGCCAAGATTTCCATAGCTCGTCTCCTTGGTGCCCTCGAACGAGGGGGAGTAAACATCAAGGGGGAGTTTTCATCCCGATAAATTTCACGTCTAAATTTGTCGGCTTAACCTTTTTGATTCTACAAAAAGGGGGAGAAGTGAATATAAACTCACCAAATACTTGTCCAAAAATTAACTTTTGGATTTAATGAGTTTAGGTTTTGTAATCATCAAAAAGGGGGAGATTGTTGACATAAATAATGCCTAAAAACATTATCAATATTTATTCATATCTCTATGTTTTGATGATCACAAAATGTAAACTCATTAAAACATAAATTTATAAAATAAACAAGTACTTAGTTGTAAATTGATGATGTACCCTCCTAACAGGTCGAAGGACTCCCCTTCGAGCCTGCAGAAAGCCCTCACTTCGGAGGCCCAGGTTAATCTTCTAACACGTTTCATTGGCGTAAAACCATTTGCCTGCGAACTGGTTACCATGTGGGAATCCGCCAATCAAAGCCCTAAGCCCTTCGGGGTATTCCTGACGAAGGGACTAGCACGAAGGACCATCCTGACCTGGTCAAACCCACGTCTCCTCTATCCCTTAGCGTTCCCGCCAAAACAGAGATCGTGGGCTACAAAGCCCTAGCGGTTACCACTTTCCATGGGACGCCCCCATGATCTCCGAACTATGTGCAACCGCCCACTATGCCCTATTTCTCCCCTATAAATAGCATAGTCGGGCCAAAACTAAGTAAGTTAACTTTACTCTCTAAATTTACGACCTACGTTACCATTACACATACTTACTCGCACGCCGGAGGTGGTTCGCAGGGTCCAACCCCTACGCAATCACTTAACGTAGTGTCTTCCTATTTCTTATTTTTAGGTTAAGAACAAGCTTGGCGCAATCTCAACACCCCATTATTCCTTTGATCACCATCGAAGGCTTGGTTGGCAATTATTTGTTCAATCAGTGGCGCCATCCGTGGGACCGCTACAATTGGTCTCGTTAATTCCGAGCTTATAACCTACCAACTAATCTCACTATTATTCCGGCATGGATCAAGGAAGAGAAGATACACCCCCACCGGGTTTCTCTACCTTAACACCAATACCAACCGACGACCCTAACAACCTTCCCCCAATAACCGCCTCCACCTTCACAACACGTTCTCACCCAGAAATCACAACCAACAATCATGCTTCGACATCAGCCAACCCAGAACCTGTCATTAGCCCAGCCTTTGTCGAAGCCAACCACGAAGTGTTGGAAACCCTTTTAAGGGCTCGTAACAGACGAGTCAGGAATGCTGAGGTGCGAAGGGAGTTGGAATACTCGAGTGATGAGTATGATGAAGAAATGGAGATGGAGCCTAGGCCTCCGACTCAAGGGCCAACCTTATCGGCCTTAAGAATTGGATCTCCAATTGGTCGAAGGCTAAGCAAAAGGTCTGTTGGTTTCGAAGGAGTTCCCGAGAGAGCTCCGACAAGAAGAGAAGGGGCGGTTACCGAAGGCTCTAATGGTAGGAGCCAGCTTAGGGAAGAAAGGGGGGTGACTTTGCCTCCCTTGCTAGCAGCTCATCTTGGAAGGACTGAAGCTGGGGTTCCGTTGCAGCCATCTTACGCATCAGGCGTAGAAGGCAATCCGTCTACAATTAATATGGGAGGAAATCTTCCTCCCAATGGTATGTACCCCTCGTTCCAAACTCAGTCTTATCCTCAAAATTTATATCCTCCAGTAAATGGACAGCCTAATAACCCAAGCTTCCCCCAAAATTATGGGAGCATGCCCTTCGGCCATCCTATGGTGTACCCTCCGTACGCCATGGGAAACAGTTACCCGTTTGCCATGAATACACCTTATCAATCCTACCCAGGCCAGACTCCTATGGGAATGCCCCCAAACAGCAATCCATACAATATTGTCCCCATGTATGCACCAGCTTATAATTGTCTATATTCAGACCCTATGGGTTCAGCTACACCTTTTGTTAGATGGATAGAAGATTACCCATTTCCTGATGGGTTAAAAATGCCTTCACATGTCGGGACTTATGATGGGAAGGGGGATCCGGACAATTTCTTACACTTGTTCGAAGGGGCTATCAAGATGCAAAAGTGGGTTATGCCGGTGGCTTGTCATATGTTTACATACACCCTACGGGATTCTGCTCGTATTTGGTGGAATGGGCAAAAGCCCGGTAGCATCGTCAACCTTGATGATCTCAAAGCCAAGTTCCGGTCACACTTCAGTCAGCAAAAGAAGTTCACAAGGACTCATTTAACGGTGCACAACATCAAACAAAAAGATAACGAAAGCACCAGGGCCTTCGTTACTAGGTACACCGATGAGACTTTGCAAATTTTGGGTCTTCATGAAGATCAGCGTATTTCTGGTTTCGTACATGGCCTTCGGAATCGGAGTTTGGTGGAATTCTTGTCCACTGACCTTCCGACCACTTACAAGGGGTTGACCGAAAAGACGTATACTTGGATCGAAGCAAAAGAGGTGTCCACCAATGGGGCTCCGATAGATAAAGATAGCAACAACAAGTTTTCGAAGCATTCTTCGTGGGAGGGGTCCAAGAACAAGAACAAGAACAAAGATAGGTTTTCTCCGTACAACAAAGGCCCCAACCATGGTTTGCTAAGCAGTCTATTGAAGTCTCCAAAGGAAATACTTGCTACGGAGAGGGCAGCCAAAACCTTCGAGGCGCCTCCCCGTATGACAAGTAAGGGCAAAAACAGGGATACCAGCAAGTACTGTCACTTCCACGAAGACAATGGCCATGATACGAACAGTTGCAGAGAACTAAAGAAACAAATTGAAGAGGCCGTAAGATCTGGGCAATTGGCGCACCTGGTAAAAGGAATCAAGAAAGGCAAAGAAAAGATGACTGACACTCAAATGGCCAAAGATACTAACCCTACCGAAGCCCCCATACTAATGATACATCGAAACGAAACCACTTCGAAAAGGAAGGTACCAGAGCAGGAAACAAACGAGGTAAGGGAAATAACGTTTACCCCTATCGTAGGCAGGATCCCTTCGAATGATCCGGTGGTTATCAAAGTCCTAATCTTTAGCCAAGAAATAAGGGGAGCTTACATGGACTGCGGAAGCCCTTGCGAAGTCATATATGAACATTGC
Source organism: Artemisia tridentata subsp. tridentata (assembly GCA_021014915.2). Lineage (NCBI taxonomy): Eukaryota > Viridiplantae > Streptophyta > Magnoliopsida > Asterales > Asteraceae > Artemisia > Artemisia tridentata. The sequence goes on from CP139505.1 coordinate 180,401,703, forward strand.
TTTCGAAAGCTTTCGCCGGCGGTCATGTCTCAAAGGGTTGACTCAAAGGTGCCTTTAGTTGGGTTTTCTGGGGAACGCTCGTGGCCTCTAGGAGAAGTTCCGCTGGAAATAACAATCGGAGAAGGCAGGATTGCAAGGACAGAAACCCTCATGTTTACTATCGTAAGGTCCAACTCTCCTTACAACTTGTTGATAGGGAGGACCGCCATGCAAAAGATGGGTATAGTAGTCTCCACTATACATGCAGCGGTGAAGTTTCACACACCCAACGGAATAGGGTCGGTATTTTCTGAGCACAGCCCGAAGGATTGCAAGAAAAAAAGGGAAGGTTCCAAAAAACCTCCGAATGATGTTATCAGGAGTGCGAATGTCGAAGAAGATATCGTCACAAAAAAGCATCACGCAAAACGAAGAGTGGAAGGCGAAAACCGATCTCCAAATAGTTCCATGGCAGACTTGAAGAAGCCATACAAAGCCGAGGGGAAAGTCTTCGAAGGGACACATTCTAGGAACACCAGAACTCCTCAGGCACCGACGACTGATGACAAGCTCTACGACAAGGAATATCGACTCAAGGGGTTCAAACCCATTAAGTCAACGAAACAAGGAGTCAAAGCCAACCCTTCGAAGTTCAAAGCAGCTATTGACCTACCAGCTCCAAGATCATTGAAAAGACGTGATAGTCCAAGCTCCATCAAGAGTCAGACATCCGCAGAAGTCCTCAACGAAACACCTTTCGGACACAGCCCAAACGGAGAAACTCCCCCAACAGCAACGGAGGGATGGAAATTATACACTGACAGAGCCTCAAGCTCCGATGGTTTCGAAACAGGTTTAATCCTAATTAATCCGGAGGGAAAGGAGTACAGTTATGCACTACGCTTTGAATTCAAGGCCACAAAGAATGAAGCAGAGTACGAAGCCTTGCTGGCTGGCCTTCGACTCGCGAAGGGCATGAAGGTTCATGACCTCTCCATCCTTGTAGGCTCACTTTCAGTCACTAGTCAAATCAAGGGTTCTTACAGAGCAAGGCAGCCAATAATCAAGGAATACTTGAACGAAGTTAAAAAGCTCCTTCAGGGTTTCGAACGACACAAAGTGACAAATGTCCACATGAGCCAAAACAAAAAGGCGGAGGCCCTAATCAAATTAGCATCGACTGCTTTCGCTCATCTGCCCAGCGAGGTTTTAGTGGAAGTATTGACCACCAGGTCAATTGCACGAAGTGAAACATTTGATGAAGGCTCCAGCTGGATAGCACCAATAGAAACGTACTTGATAAGCGGCATTTTGCCCGATAATTCAAAGTCGGCACGAAGAATCATAGTCAAAAGTCCCCAGTACAGGCTCATAGGCAATAATCTCTACAAAAGGCGTCTTTCATCTCCTTGGCTTCGTTGTGTCGAATTAAAACAGGCTTCGAACATTCTCTACAATGCTCATGAAGAATTCTGTGGAAGACACACAAGCCCTAGGGCCATCGCCTCGAAGGTAACAAAATGGGGTTATTACTGGCCATCCGTACTAGAAAACACAAGGGAAGCAATCAGAACATGCATGGTATGCCAGACACACTCCGAAGCCCGGAAACCCTTAGAGTATGATGCGACATCTAGCATGACAGTAAGGCCTTTCGGTCAATGGGGAGTCAGCATAATCGGACCCCTACCATTAGCTCCCGGAGGGGTACAATTCTTGGTCATAGCCATCGATCATTTCACCAAGTGGGTTGAGGCCAAGCCGTTGGCATCAACAAAAGGAAAAGATGTGGAAGAATTCATGTGGGAACACATAATTTTCAGATTTGGAATCCCACAAGTTATCACCTCTTACGAAGGGCCACACTTTGCCGAAGGAGTGTTCCCTTCTTTCTGCAAAAGCCTGAATGTGAAGCAAAGGTTCGTTTGTGTTGACAAGGATATTGTCACCGAAATCGAGATGAAGCTAGGGCAATATCAGCATAAGTGGGCAGACAAACTTCCCAAAGCCTTGAGGGCATATAGGAAGTTGTCCTTCGAATAAAAGCTAACAAAATCAAGTAAAAGAGCCTGGCGTCAAAGAAAAATTAATGTGGCAAAAAGACATAGAAGCTCGAAGGGCAGAAGCAAAAAATGTCTTGAACAAGTTTGGACATAACGCCAACTCTCGTAAGTCTTACATATAAGAACTTACCTTTCTTTAAAAAGCACTTAGTTGTTTTCAATTTCATGTAACGCAGTCTTCTCACATGGGAAAGAAGCATTAATGGTAGGTGTCTAGTGTTCATTTCTTCAAATGATGTACCCTCCTAACAGGTCGAAGGACTCCCCTTCGAGCCTGTAGAAAGCCCTCCCTTCGGAGGCCCAGGTTAATCTTCTAACACGTTTCATTGGCGTAAAACCATTCGCCTGCGAACTGGTTACCATGTGGGAATCCGCCAATCGAAGCCCTAAGCCCTTCGGGGTATTCCTGACGAAGGGACTAGCACGAATGACCATCCTGACCTGGTCAAACCCACGTCTCCTCTATCCCTTGGCTTTCCCGCCAAAACAGAGATCGTGGGCTACAAAGCCCTAGCGGTTACCACTTTCCATGGGACGCCCCCATGATCTCCGAACTATGTGCAACCGCCCACTATGCCCTATTTCTCCCCTATAAATAGCATAGTCAGGCCAAAACTAAGTAAGTTAACTTCACTCTCTAAATTTACGACCTACATTACCATTACACATACTTACTCGCACGCCGGAGGTGGTTCGCAGGGTCCAACCCCTGCGCAATCACTTAACGTAGTGTCTTCCTATTTCTTATTTTTAGGTTAAGAACAAGCTTGGCGCAATCTCAACACCCCATTATTCCTTTGATCACCATCGAAGGCTTGGTTGGCAATTATTTGTTCAATCAGTGGCGCCATCCGTGGGACCGCTACAATTGGTCTCGTTAATTCCGAGCTTATAACCTACCAACTAATCTCACTATTATTCCGGCATGGATCAAGGAAGAGAAGATACACCCCACCGGGTTTCTCTACCTTAACACCAATACCAACCGACGACCCTAACAACCTTCCCCCAATAACCGCCTCCACCTTCACAACACGTTCTCACCCAGAAATCACAACCAACAATCATGCTTCGACATCAGCCAACCCAGAACCTGTCATTAGCCCAGCTGATGTGCTGCGTGTGTCGTTGCGGTTTAGCAGTTTTAATGCCTAATCAAGTTTTAAATTTATATTTAGCCGACTTATCAATAAACACACACACCTAACGAGCAGTGTACCCGGTCAGTATGAGTATAATGGTAAGTAGAGTGTCGATCACTAAGAGTGGAACGTATTATCTAGTTATTCTAATCAGTATTTTAATATATTAAGTTAGCTATACAATCTAATCTAACGCAAGGGGTTTCAGCCTGAGAGACTGGCACGATTTGGTTGCAATTAAATAATAAACTAAACCAATAGGCACGAATCAGCAAGTAGCACACACGTACACAGATAAATACTCGAGACAATAAGAGGGCTGTCCTTATGATAAGTAGTTTGTCACTTGTTTTATTGCTAGTGTTATATGAAGTGTATAGTTCGATGCAACGCACCGAGATTAAGTCCTTTCTCGTTGGTTCTAATCTTATCGGCGAGTAAACCCTTAATGATTACTTATGACTATCCCGTTTATCTTTCTCCTACTTTTCTACAGACCATAGAATACATAGGCATCTAATAAACAGGCGAGGGCAGAGGCATGGCGACCCGATCAACGCTCAGCTAGCAACAGAGGTTATCAATGCACTAATAAAAGTCACCAATGACATCAACATATAAACTTTAATTAATGAGAAAGTAGTTTTAAGGGAGTGCAACCTTTCCGTTGTCACGTTACACAAGCCACCAATCTTGATGAATTAAAGTTTACTAACACAATAAAACAAAACTACTTAATGAATTAAACATATGTAGCACCTTCTTACAGCTCTTGTATCTTTGATTTGGGTGTGTCTTGTGCTGCTACCTTGACTGAATTCGTCCTTGGTTTATGGTCTTCGGTCTTCTGTTCGGAACTAAAGGCTCTTAATTCGTCTGGTCTTTGGGGTATTTATAGTTACCGTCTGAGGGTAGGATGCGGCGCATCTAGCAAGTAGATGCGGCGCATGTACTTAACTTCGCGTGGGGTCCAAGATTATAATATTCAGGAATATTCGTACACCGCCAGAAGATGCGGCGTATCTTCGTCTTTGGATGCGGCGCATGTCCTCTTGAATCTTGGATCGTATCTGGTGAGATCTTGATAGCGATGCGGCGCATGTCATGAGTGAGATGCGGCGCATCTGGAACAGATTTGACTTGATCTTGTCCATTTTAGTAGACTCTTCACTTTATGCATGTTTTGCTCCGTAATTAGCCCAAAATCGCCAAGTTTCACCAAATGCTTGTTTTCAACTGAGAATTACAAAAGTAAACGATTAAGTATCAATCCTCATACATAATATAGTAAAACAAGTCAATTTAATGGGATAAATGATAGTAATAAAATGTACTTATTTGAGTTCATCAAATATCCCCCCACTTGAACTTTACTTGTCCCCAAGTAAACCTTAGATTAAAACTTATGAAAATGTATCCTAAAAGACATTAGGATTTATTTTTATATTTAAGCATGTATTCGTTTTATCATAATCACACAACTAAACACTTAACGAATTAGAAGTAAAATAAAATATTCTGATAAAAGCAAATCTAATCGTTTAACTGTCCAGTCGTGACGAATATTCTATCATAAGCTTGGCAAGTATTCACATCTCCACCACTAAAGCCAAGGAATAACAAGTCTAAAGCGGTAAAAAGGGTTTTTAGGCTTAAGGGTTAATTATTCTTATTCACTATCGATCTCAAATTCCAGAAAAGGCGACAAAATCACAAATACATGATCGAATCCACGAACACGATACTTGCAATTGCTCAAATCCTTAACTCGAACAGGCTAAAGATAGGTCCAAACTTCACCAATAATAATATATCAAAAAGGGCGACAAAATCATAAATACATAGCCGAATCCACGACTACGATACTTAAGATTGCTCAAATCCCTAATCTCAATAAATCAAAGGTTTGGTCGGATAAAGAATAGGGTATGGATAACATTTGGGATATAAATTGGTGTAAAATGAAAAATAAACAAAACAAATAAATTAAAATCCTAAGTGTGGTTAATCACTATCCCAACCATCCTATGAATAAGACTCATATCATTGAATAACTCACGCTTTAACACTTGAAACACACGCTTTAGGTAGACACGAATTATACTCAACAAGATCTTAATCAAAGAATAAACCTTAGTTGACGTTCCCATAACTGCCAACTCCCATTTCAATCCATAGATATAATGTACAACAAATAGTGGTGATATCGACCACTTACATAACTTTATATCGTTGGTTAAAACAAACATCCAACTTTCTTCTTTTTTTTTCTTTTCTAATTTTTTCGATTTTTTTTTTTTTTTTTTTTTTTTTTTTTTTTTTTTTTTTTTTTTTTTGACATAACATAGATGTGTAAAATTTCACCACATCACTATAATGATAATTCTGGATAATTTTTCCATATTTTTCATACTTCAGAAATAACGGTAATAGTGAAAGTAGTAAACACACGAAAAATAAACTCAAAGATATACAATATTTACTTTCACTCCAATTGCATTGTGCAATTTCCCGACCTAACCATAGATAATGAATTACGCACGCGAACACAGGTAATGTAAGGAAACTCACTTTGCCTATAGCAATTAACCAACCACGGATCTTAATCTACAGGGTAGGCTAAGGTGTAAGGGTGTAACGAAACATTTTAAACATAGGTGTAAGAAACGAAAGGAATGGCTCTGAGGGTTTTTCTAGGGGTATCTTACTCTAAAAATGAGAGTAACAAAGGGTTTATACAGGGGTTAACTAACCAGTGTAGTTAGTTAATAACACAAAACATATAAAGGCTTTTTGGGTGTAATCCTAGAATTTTACCAATTTAGACAAGTCATTCCAATTATATAAATAATACTCATTATGGTGGTCTCGAATAGTATACAAGCCAAGTTCTAAAGTTTAAAAATCACCGGCACACTCATAGATTTGTGAATTTTGAAAAATCACAATTTTTGAAAATAACGTCATGTGTGCAGCTATGCAACTTAGACTTTAAACAAAAACATGCTAAAAAATTTTAAATTTTTATATATTAAGCACATTTTAAGCATATTTTGAAAAGTTTAGGACAAGTAAATGTTAAGTGTTCTAATTCTCCAATCCCCCCACTTAAGTTAAACAACGTCCTCGTTGTTTGTATAAAATGTTAAAAACTGGAAAATAAAAGAATTAGAACAGAAAAAACTCCCCTGAGATTTGCTCGGTATGATCCTCCGTTAGTATAAGAGCAAAAATCATCTTTCTTGTGGATTAGAACGTTTAATTCTTCATAGCTGATGTATCCACAGGAAACGCAGGAATCTATAATACCACCAAGGCTTCAAAACACACCTAAGATAAGAAAGGTTGAACTTGCATAATACATTAGTAGTTAGGTAAAAATAAAACGTAAAAATTAAAAATGAAAATCATCAGGTCAGTCGATGCGCCGTATCTTATGGAAGAAGATACGCCGTATCGAGCCTGGAATAAATACGGATCAGAATAAAAGATGCGCCGCATCCTTAACCAGGGATGCGCCGCATTAAAAATAAACTGATAAAAAGTTTCAAATTCGAAAAGTAAAAATGCAGAAAAATAAAATAAGATATGACCATTTGCAGGAGATGCGTCGCATCTCAGAATTGAGATGCGCCGTATCCTCAGCGGCCTGACTGACTCGACACAAAAACAGAATAATAAAAAGATAAATCCGGGTTGTCTCCCGGTAAGCACTTGTCTTTATTCCAGAGTCTTCAAGTTAGACTCACGTTCAGCTCTTTAATATCGATCATTGAAGGAGTCGGAAACATCGCGCTCCCTCATCGCCAATTCAGTAATATTGAACACTCCTTGCTCGTCCTTAATTTCCACGCCGTTCTTCTTTAATACCTGTATAAACAAAGTCCTGTCCCTTTCGGGCAGAGATGACAAAATGATAGACGGGAAATTCTTATTATCATATAAGCATAAATAAGCAAGGTGGGGTGGTAGTTCAATAAACACATCATTATTCAAATTCGTTTTCTCAACTATTCTCCTACGTTTGTTAATTACTACGCAATCATACCACTCATCATCAGAATCATTGACAACATCGCGTCTAAGTTCGGTAGGTACATTAAGGTCAATAAATTCCTCAAAGTTCTCATCATTAGGATTAGTTGAGTTGTTTTGAATCAATGTTTCCCCCATAAGCCTAGCTTCTAGATCTAGGTCCATACGCTCTCTTAATCCTAGCATGTAGACACCTCTAATTATGCTTTTAATAGGATCTTGGCACTTATAGACCAGTTTATTATTCCCTACCCTTAATGAGATTTTTCTTTTAAACACATCAATCTTAGCATGGGCAGTAGACAAGAAAGGTCTTCCAAGGATTAAAGGAACCTTAACATCCTCGGGCATATCTAAAATAACAAAGTCTACAGGGAAAATAAACTTCTCAATCTTAACTAGCACATTATTAGCAATCCCTTCAGGTCGTTTTACCGTTTTATCAGCCAATTCAATAAGTAATTTAGTTGGTGCTAATTTTCCTAGTCCTAGGGTAGTGAATGTCTTAAGAGGCATAACACTAACACTAGCTCCTAAGTCAGCTAACACATTATTGAAAGATATATCATTAATAGAACAAGGTAGAGTAAAACTTCCTGGGTCTTTTTCTTTATGAGGCAAGGCATTTAAATCAGTTGCAGAGCTCCCTTCTTTCATTGTAGCCTTGATCTCCTCTTCAATCTTTGTCTTTTCTTTTAGTAGTCTTCTTAAACTGATTGAAGAATTAAAGAAAAATTCGGGTCTTGCACCATCATTACCATTCATCGATCTTCTAGGTATGTTAGGAGTGACTTCTTCAGTGGTGCTTATGGCCTTGACATGATCCCTTGGGTTGGTTTCAGTTGAGCTCGGTAAACTTCCGTATCCCCTTTCTTGAAGAACTTTGCTCATTTGACCAATTTGTTGTTCCAGTGCTTTGATCGAAGCTCCTTGATTTCTTGTAGTAGTGTCCGTTGAAGCTCGTATTTCTTTGATCATAGCAGTATTCTCTTAATGTCTTTTAGCAGCATCGGCCATAATTTGCTTTAGAGTGTCATCTAAAGTCTGCCTCCTTTCTTGATAAGCGGGATTGAAGTTATTCTTTTGATAGAATCCCGGTGTAGCTTCCCTAAATCTTCCTGAAGGTCGGAATGGTTGTCCAAATTGGGTGTAATATGCTTCTTCAAACGTCTCACTTTCATTCTTATTCGGGCAATCTTTAGTGTAGTAAGGTCCTTCGCACTTTTCACATCCAACTTGGGCAGCATACACTCTTTCATCTCGCTTCTTCATCTCTCTACTAATTTTATCCAATTGAGCTTGAATAGCAGCAATCCCGTCAAAATTAGTGCTGCTCTTAGATCTAGTAGAGGTCCCATCGTGCCATTTCTGAGAATGATCAGCAGCTTCTTGGATCGCTTTCCTAGCATTAGTTGCACTCATTTGAGGTACAGCTCCCTTAGCATCCAAAATCTGTCTAGTAGGCACGTCCAGTCCTTGATAAAACAATATTATCTCCTTCATAGGGGTTAGATAGTGTTGAGGACATTTTATTAATAAATCTTTAAATCGTTCCCAAGCTTGATAAAGAGTTTCATCAGGCTCTTGCTTGAAACTGTTGATAGCCTCCATTTTTTTAGCAGTCTTAGCAGGTGGACAATATCTCTTCAGGAATTTGCTCTTCAAACCTTCCCATGTAGTGATTGAACTAGCAGGTTCATTCCTTAGCCACTTGTTAGCAGCTCCTTTTAGTGAGATTGGAAAGATTCTAAGCATGAGTTGATCGTCAGTGACTCCTTCTGAAGTAAACAAATCTGCAATCTCCAGGACCTTTTCAACATGCTCATTAGCATCCTCATGTTCCGTCCCACTGAAAGCATTCTCTCTGAGTTCTTTGAGAAACTGACCCTTCAACTCAAATTTTGACCTTATCATCAAACTTTGGTCTAGCAACTCCTGAAGTGTAATCAGCACGGGTACTGTTCATGTATTCCTCCATAGTAGTGTTTTCACCCATTGTTTCTGTTTCAACTTCCTCTTTTTCTTCAGAAAAGTAATCAAGCTCGAGTGAACTTGAAAGATCAAAGCTTCTTGTGTTGAAAAGCCTTCTAAGCGAATGTAGGGCTCGTTCAGGATCTACGAAAGGTTGAATTAAGTTCTTAGTCGAACTCCTGGTCATGCACTTCCTGAAACCAACACAAAAATATCAGTAGGGCATGCTCGAGAAAGTAGTGTATCAGAAAATTAACAACGAAAACGGAATACGAAAAATTAAAGTTACTGATATCTGCAGACGATGCGCCGTATCCAAAAAGTAGGATACGCCGTATCTTATAAGCGTTAAAATTAAATCAGACTTTATTCAGACAATAGATACGCCGCTTAGAAATCTGAATGCGCCGTATCAATTTTAATTAATCAAAAATCGATATTTATTAAAAATTAAATGCGTCGTATTAACGAAAGTTAATGCGCCGTATTTTCGTTACGTTTCAAAATATAAGATTTTTGATTCAGAAGATACGCCGTATCGATAGAGATCGATGCGCCGTATCTGTTTAATAATTCGAAAACTGTTTTTAATTAAAATAATAGATACGCCGTATCTGCTAAAGCAGATGCGTCGTATGGCGTTAACGTTTAGAGAAATTTTTTTATTAAAAACAGATACGCCGTATCTTGGGGAAAAGATGCGTCGTATCGCTTTATCGCTTAGAAAAAATTTCTTATTAAAAACAGATACGCCGTATCTAGGTAAAGATGCGTCGTATCGAATTAATTAAACGCGTTGTATTTTATAAAAAAAATTGAACGCAATACGCCGTATCTGATGCGCGTGATGTGTCGTTGCGGTTTAGCAGTTTTAATGCCTACTCAAGTTTTAAATTTATATTTAGCCGACTTATCAATAACACACACACTTAACGAGCAGTGTACCCGGTCAGTATGAATATAATGGTAAGTAGAGTGTCGATCACTAAGAGTGGAACGTATTATCTAGTTATTCTAATCAGTATTTTAATATTCTAACGCAAGGGGGTTTCAGCCTGAGAGACTGGCACGATTTGGTTGCAATTAAATAATAAACTAAACCAATAGGCACGAATCAGCAAGTAGCACACACGTACACAGATAAATACTCGAGACAATAAGAGGGCTGTCCTTATGATTAAGTAGATTGTCACTTGTTTTATTGATAGCCTTATATGAAGTGCATGTAGTTAACCCTTTCTCGTTGGTCCTAATCTTATCGGCGAGTAAACCCTTAATGATTACTTATGTCTAAAAGTTATTCCTAAGTGATCAATTTAGTAATAACCGTGGGAGCCACATTATGTCCCGCAGTCAAATGCCCGCAAGCCACTAATAAACACAGAGGTTATCAATGCACTAATAAGTAGTAACCAAAGACATCAACATATAAACTTTAATTGATGGGAAAGCAAGTATTAAAGGGAGTGCAATCTTTCGTTGTCACATTACACAAGCCACCAATCCTGATGAATTAAAGTTTGCTAACACAATAAAACAAAACTACTTAATGAATTAAACACATGCAGCACCTTCTTACAGCTCTTGTATCTTCGTTTGGTGTGTCTTGTGCTGCCTTCTTGACTGAATTCGTCCTAGGGTTTTTCTGCTTCGGTCTTCGAAACTCTGATAATGCACACGAAATTCGTCTGGCCTTGGGGTATTTATAGTTTCTGTCTGAGGGAAGATGCGGCGCATCTAGTAAGTAGATGCGGCGCATTGACTTAACTTCGCGTGGGGTCCAAGATTATAATATTCAGGAATATTCGTACACCGCCGGAAGATGCGGCGTAACTCCATGATTAGATGCGGCGCATGTCCTCTTGTATCTTGGATCGTATCTGGTGATATCTTGATAGAGATGCGGCGCATGTCATGAGTGAGATGCGGTGCATCTGGAGCAGATTAGTCTTGATCTTCTTCATTTCAGTAGACTCTTAACTTTATGCATGTTTTGCTCCATAATCAGTCCAAAATCGCTAAGTTTCACCAAATGCTTGTTTTTACCTGAGAATTACAAAAGTAAACGATTAAGTATCAATCCTCATACATAATATAGTAAAACAAGTCAAATTAATAGGATAAGTGATAGTAATAAAATGTACTTATTTGAGTTCATCAAATATCCCCCCACTTGAACTTTACTTGTCCCCAAGTAAACCTTAGAATTTCTTTTATGAAAATGTATCCTAAAAGATGTTAGGATTTATTTTTATATTTAAGCATGTATTCGTTTAATTCATAATCACACAACTAAACACTTAACGAATTAGAAGTAAAATAAAGTAAGTCGATAAAAGCAAATCTAATCGTTTAACTGTCCAGTCGTGACGAATATTCTATCATAAGCTTGGCAAGTATACACATCTCCCCCACTAAAGCTAAGGAATAACAAGTCTAAAGTGGTAAAAAGGGTTTGTAGGCTTAAGGGTTAATTATTCTCTTTCACTATCGATCTCAAATTCCAGAAAAGGCGACAAAATCACAAATACATGATCGAATCCACGAACACGATACTTGCAATTGCTCAAATCCTTAACTCGAATAGGCTAAAGATAGGTCCAAACTTCACCAATAATAATATATCAAAAAGGGCGACAAAATCATAAATACATAGCCGAATCCACGACTACGATACTTAAGATTGCTCAAATCCCTAATCTCAATAAATCAAAGGTTCGGTTGGATAAAGAATAGGGTATGGATAACATTTGGGATATAAATTGGTGTAAAATGAAAAATAAACAAAACAAATAAATTAAAATCCTAAGTGTGGTTAATCACTATCCCAACCATCCCATGAATAAGACTCATATCATCGAATAACTCACGCTTTAACACTTGAAACACACGCTTTAGGTAGACACGAATTATACTCAACAAGATCTTAATCAAAGAATAAACCTTAATTGGCGTTCCCATAACTGCCAATTCCCATTCAATCCATAGATATAGTACAACAAATAGTGGTGATATCGACCACTTACATAACTTTACATAAGTTGGTTAAAACAAACTTCCAACTTTTCTTTTTCTTTTTCTTTTCTCATTTTTTTTCGATTTTTTTTTTTTTTTTTTTTTTTTTTTTTTTTCAAACATAAGATGTGTAAAATTTCACCACATCACTATAATGATAATTCTGGATAATTTTTCCATACTTTTCATACTTCAGAAATAACGGTAATAGTGAAAGTAGTAAACACACGAAAAATAAACTCAAAGATATACAATATTTACTTTCACTCCAATTGCATTGTGCAATTTCCCGACCTAACCAAAGATAATGAATTACGCACGCGAACACAGGTAATGTAAGGAAACACACTTTGCCTATAGCAATTAACCAACCACGGATTCTAATCTACAGGGTAGGCTAAGGTGTAAGGGTGTAACGAAACATTTTAAACATAGGTGTAAGAAACGAAAGGAATGGCTCTGAGTGTTTTTCTAGGGGTATCTTACTCTAAAAATGAGAGTAACAAAAGGGTTTATACGGGGGTTAACTAACCAGTGTAGTTAGTTAATAACACATAACATATAAAGGCTATTTGGGTGTAATCCTAGAATTTTACCAATTTAGACAAGTCATTCCAATTATATAAATAATACTCATTATGGTGGTCTCGAATAGTATACAAGCCAAGTTCTAAAGTTTACAAGTCACCGGCACACTCATAGATTTGTGAATTTTGAAAAATCACAATTTTTGAAAATAACGTCATGTGTGCAGCTATGCAACTTAGATCTTAAACAAAAACATGCTAAAAAAATTTTTAAGTTTGATATATTAAGCACATTTTAAGCATAATTTTTGAAAAAGTTTAGGACAAGTAATTGTTAAGTGTTCTAATTCTCCAATCCCCCCACTTAAGTTAAACAACGTCCTCGTTGTTTGTATAAAAGGTTAAAAACTGGAAAATAAAAGAATTAGAACAGAAAAACTCCCCTGAGATTTGCTCGGTATGATCCTCCATTAGTATAAGAGCAACAATCAACTTCTTGTGGATTAGAACGTTAAAGCTTCATACTTGATGTATCCACAGGAAATCCAGGAAACTATAATACCACCAACACTTTAAAACACACCTAAGATAAGAAAGGTTCAAACTTGCATAATACATTAGTAGTTAGATAAAAATAAAACTTAAAAATTAAAAATGAAAATCATCAGGTCAGTCGATGCGCCGTATCTTATGGAAGAAGATACGCCGTATCGAGCCTGGTATTAATACGGATCAGAATAAAGATGCGCCGCATCCTTAACCAGGGATGCGCCGCATTAAAATAAACTGATAAATAGTTTTAAATGTCAAAAATAAAAATGCAGAAAAATAAAATAAGATATGACCATTGCAGGAGATGCGTCGCATCTCAGAATTGGGATGCGCCGTATCTTCATGCGGGCCTGACTGACTCGACACATAAAACAGAATAATAAAAATTCTCCGGGTTGTCTCCCGGTAAGCACTTGTCTTTATTCCAGAGTCTTCAAGTTAGACTCACGTTCAGCTCATTATTCTGTCCTTTTCACGGTCCATCCTTCTTCCTTCATCCGAAAGATTTTCCCGTATATCTCTGCGATGTTTTCTTCCGTTCGACTTAATCTAGTATAACTCTTTGTCTTCACCGCAGTATATTCTTCATCAGGACCCAAAGAATATTTGATGATTTTAAATTTTTCAGAAATAATCATGGGTGGCTCATTGTAAGGAATCCCAAGTAGTTGACACTTTCTTTTGGTGAACTCTTCCTCGTCTTTATCAACAAACTTAAAATAAGGATCCTTAATCAAATAATCATCTAGTTCTTCAATCAACGACTCATTATTATAATCGTCTTGAATCGCCTCCCATTCTCTTTCCAAATCATATTGTAACCGACGACTAAGCTTTGTGAAATCATCAAACTGTTTATGCACCCATTCCCAGAAAGTAGTATCCGATGTCCCCTTAAGTCCTTTCAAGCGTTCAATTCTCCCCTTTTCTTGTAAAGCCTCCGCTTTTTGTGGGCAGTCTTCAACATTATCGTACCACTCATAATCTTCAAAGGTTACATCGTTTCCAACCCGTCTCATCCCAATTATACTTCCCCCATTACAGGTTCCGTCACTTTTATAATCACAGGTCGGCCAAACACTACTCCCGTCCTTGAAAACGAAGGGTGTACAAGTGTGATTAATGTGCGCAAATTCCCATGGTTTATCCCAAACCCATGGTACTTGGTCATTCCATTCATAGTACCAGGTGTTTTTGAAATCGTCATAAGTCTTAAATCCTGGTAGATCTCCAGTAAGCACATCATCGTCGACTTGAAGAAGGTAGTTAAATTCCTTGAACTGCTTGCACAAGGGTGTCTCATAATCGAACACATCAATGTCAATTCTGAAAAGTTCTTCAATGCCCTCATTGATTGTTGAATCATGAAGTGACGACCCATAATCGCTTTCTACTTCTTCGTCTTCTCCTCTCATCCAATATACCCATAATGCATCCTTAGTAGCTCGATCCATGCTCTTATGGTTATTAAACTTACTAGCCAACCATTCTGAAAAATCAACATCGTTAGGGTCATGGTTAACGTCAAAGCAAGCCTTCCCAATCATATTCTTCTTTATCTCCATGAACTCGTTAAATTGCTTCTTAAAACTCCGAGTCAACCATGAAGTCATAATCTGCTTGACTTCATTTGTAGGGGCAAATTCCGGACTACCATATTTGAGTTCTAGCCAATCATTGAGGGAGAGGTCTATCAATCTTACCAATCTGCCATGAAATAGTAACTCCGCCAAAGCATAATTCATGTCATTATCCAGATAGTTCTCATTTAATCCCCAGTACTGTTCGGAATAAGGCATGTAAGAGTTTTGGGTATTGCCTCCACCACAGCTTTCGTTGCTTGAATCCATGTATGCAAGATAGAATTTCCCATCATCTTCTTCGATAGTAGTCCAGTTCAATCCTTCAGCTTCAATGATAGGCCATAAGAGCGACAATTCTTCTCCAGTGTACCTCACAAATACATCATAAGAGAATACCTCTTTGTCAATGTTGCATAAACGCATGAATTCCTTAAAAGCAGCTTCAAGAGGAGTCTCCCAAGAGAATAAATCTGCATCGATCATGAGTACATTGAATGAATCTGAAAACAAGCATTCCTTAGCAAGATATCCGTTAACTGACATGTCTTCCATAGCAAAATCTGTCATCCAAGGTAAAATCATCAGTAGGATTTGTTCGCTAGAAGAGAAATTAATGAATATAGAAACGGATATAAGAATACAAATAGCTGATATCTGCAGACGATGCGCCGTATCCAAATAGTAGGATACGCCGTATCTTATAATCGTTAAAATTTAATCAGACTTTATTCAGAAAATAGATACGCCGCTTTAGAATTTAAGAATGCGCCGTATCGAATTAATCAAAAATCAACTTATCTAATTAAAATTAAATGCGTCGTATTAACGAAAGTTAATGCGCCGTATTTTCGTTACGTTTAAAAATACAAGATTTTTGATTCAGAAAGATGCGCCGTATCGATATAGATCGATGCGTCGTATCTGTTTAATAATTCGCAAACTGTTTTTAATTAAAATAATAGATACGCCGTATCTACGAAAGCAGATGCGTCGTATGGCGTTAACGTTTAAATTTTTTTTTTATCAAAAACAGATACGCCGTATCTGCAAAAGCAGATGCGTCGTATTACTTTATCGCTTTTAAAAAAAATTTCGTATTAAAAACAGATACGCCGTATCTTGGGGAAAAGATGCGTCGTATCGAATTAATTAAACGCGTTGTATTTTTAAAATTAAACGCAATACGCCGTATCTGAGAGATCAGATGCGCCGTATCGTTTGATTTAGCACAGTACAACGATAGCAGAACAGAAAAATACGAAAAATAAAAAACAAAAATTAAACACACAAACAAAAATAAACAAAAACAAAAATAAAAGCAAACAAATAACACACAGTACAACAAATATGCAAAATAATACAATGATGTAATTAATCTAATAAAAGAAAATCCTAATTAAAATACTAATCAAATTAACAGATAATAACAATTCACTCCCCGGCAGCGGCGCCAAAAAACTTGATGTGTGCGATGTGTCGTTGCGGTTTAGCAGTTTTAGATGCCTACTCAAGTTTTAAATTTATATTTAGCCGACTTATCAATAACACACACACACTTAACGAGCAGTTTACCCGGTCAGTATGAATATAATGGTAAGTAGAGTGTCGATCACTAAGAGTGGAACGTATTATCTAGTTATTCTAATCAGTATTTTAATATCCTAACGCAAGGGGGTTTCAGCCTGAGAGACTGGCACGATTTGTTTGCAATTAAATAATAAAATAAACCAATAGGCACGAATCAGCAAGTAGCACACACGTACACAGATAGATACTCGAGACAATAAGAGGGCTGTCCTTATGATTAAGTAGATTGTCACTTGTTTTATTGATAGCCTTATATGAAGTGTATGTAGTTAACCCTTTCTCGTTGGTCCTAATCTTATCGGCGAGTAAACCCTTAATGATTACTTATGTCTAAAAGTTATTCCTAAGTGATCAATTTAGTAATAACCGTGGGAGCCACATTATGTCCCGCAGTCAAATGCCCGCAAGCCACTAATAAACACAGAGGTTATCAATGCACTAATAAGTAGTAACCAAAGACATCAACATATAAACTTTAATTGATGGGAAAGCAAGTATTAAAGGGAGTGCAATCTTTCGTTGTCACATTACACAAGCCACCAATCCTGATGAATTAAAGTTTGCTAACACAATAAAACAAAACTACTTAATGAATTAAACACATGCAGCACCTTCTTACAGCTCTTGTATCTTCGTTTGGTGTGTCTTGTGCTGCCTTCTTGACTGAATTCGTCCTAGGGTTTTTCTGCTTCGGTCTTCGAAACTCTGATAATGCACACGAAATTCGTCTGGCCTTGGGGTATTTATAGTTTCTGTCTGAGGGAAGATGCGGCGCATCTAGTAAGTAGATGCGGCGCATTGACTTAACTTCGCGTGGGGTCCAAGATTATAATATTCAGGAATATTCGTACACCGCCGGAAGATGCGGCGTAACTCCATGATTAGATGCGGCGCATGTCCTCTTGTATCTTGGATCGTATCTGGTGATATCTTGATAGAGATGCGGCGCATGTCATGAGTGAGATGCGGCGCATCTGGAGCAGATTAGTCTTGATCTTCTTCATTTCAGTAGACTCTTAACTTTATGCATGTTTTGCTCCATAATCAGTCCAAAATCGCTAAGTTTCACCAAATGCTTGTTTTTACCTGAGAATTACAAAAGTAAACGATTAAGTATCAATCCTCATACATAATATAGTAAACGATTAAGTATCAATCCTCATACATAATATAGTAAAACAAGTCAAATTAATAGGATAAATGATAGTAATAAAATGTACTTATTTGAGTTCATCAGTATCTGAGAAATCAGATGCGCCGTATCGTTCGATTTAGCTCAGTACAACGATAGCAGAACACAAAAAATACGAAAAATTAAAACAAATAAATAAAAACACACAAAAATAAACACAAATAAAAACAAACAAATAACACACAAAAACAGAAAATATGCGAAATAGTACAATGAATGCAAATTAAACTAATACACAACAAAATTAGCGGTTAGATAAAAAAATTAAAAACCTAATTAAAATACTAATCAAATTAACAGATAATAACAATTCACTCCCCGGCAGCGGCGCCAAAAACTTGATGTGCTGTGTGTGTCGTTGCGGTTTAGCAGTTTTAATGCCTAATCAAGTTTTAAATTTATATTTAGCCGACTTATCAATAACACACACACCTAACGAGCAGTGTACCCGGTCAGTATGAATATAATGGTAAGTAGAGTGTCGATCACTAAGAGTGGAACGTATTATCTAGTTATTCTAATCAGTATTTTAATATATTAAGTTAGCTATACAATCTAATCTAACGCAAGGGGTTTCAGCCTGAGAGACTGGCACGATTTGGTTGCAATTAAATAATAAACTAAACCAATAGGCACGAATCAGCAAGTAGCACACACGTACACAGATAAATACTCGAGACAATAAGAGGGCTGTCCTTATGATAAGTAGTTTGTCACTTGTTTTATTGCTAGTGTTATATGAAGTGTATAGTTCGATGCAACGCGCCAAGATTAAGTCCTTTCTCGTTGGTTCTAATCTTATCGGCGAGTAAACCCTTAATGATTACTTATGACTATCCCGTTTATCTTTCTCCTACTTTTCTACAGACCATAGAATACATAGGCATCTAATAAACAGGCGAGGGCAGAGGCATGGCGACCCGATCAACGCTCAGCTAGCCACAGAGGTTATCAATGCACTAATAAAAGTCACCAATGACATCAACATATAAACTTTAATTAATGAGAAAGTAGTTTTAAGGGAGTGCAACCTTTCCGTTGTCACGTTACACAAGCCACCAATCTTGATGAATTAAAGTTTACTAACACAATAAAACAAAACTACTTAATGAATTAAACATATGCAGCACCTTCTTACAGCTCTTGTATCTTTGATTTGGGTGTGTCTTGTGCTGCTACCTTGACTGAATTCGTCCTTGGTTTATGGTCTTCGGTCTTCTGTTCGGAACTAAAGGCCTTAATTCGTCTGGTCTTTGGGGTATTTATAGTTACCGTCTGAGGGTAGGATGCGGCGCATCTAGCAAGTAGATGCGGCGCATGTACTTAACTTCGCGTGGGGTCCAAGATTATAATATTCAGGAATATTCGTACACCGCCAGAAGATGCGGCGTATCTTCGTCTTTGGATGCGGCGCATGTCCTCTTGAATCTTGGATCGTATCTGGTGAGATCTTGATAGCGATGCGGCGCATGTCATGAGTGAGATGCGGCGCATCTGGAACAGATTTGACTTGATCTTGTCCATTTTAGTAGACTCTTCACTTTATGCATGTTTTGCTGCATAATTAGTCCAAAATCGCCAAGTTTCACCAAATGCTTGTTTTCAACTGAGAATTACAAAAGTAAACGATTAAGTATCAATCCTCATACATAATATAGTAAAACAAGTCAATTTAATGGGATAAATGATAGTAATAAAATGTACTTATTTGAGTTCATCACCAGCCTTTGTCGAAGCCAACCACGAAGTGTTGGAAACCCTTTTAAGGGCTCGTAACAGACAAGTCAGGAATGCTGAGGTGCGAAGGGAGTTGGAATACTCGAGTGATGAGTATGATGAAGAAATGGAGATGGAGCCTAGGCCTCCGACCCAAGGGCCAACCCTATCGGCCTTAAGAATTGGTTCTCCAATTGGTCGAAGGCTAAGCAAAAGGTCTGTTGGTTTCGAAGGAGTCCCCGAGAGGGCTCCGATAAGAAGAGAAGGAGCGGTTACCGAAGGCTCTAACGGTAGGAGCCAGCTTAGGGAAGAAAGGGGGGTGACTTTGCCTCCCTTGCTAGCAGCTCATCTTGGAAGGACTGAAGCTGGGGTTCCGTTGCGGCCTTCTCACGCATCAGGCGTAGAAGGCAATCCGTCTACAATTAATATGGGAGGAAATCTTCCTCCCAATGGTATGTACCCCTCGTTCCAAACTCCGTCTTATCCTCAAAATTTATATCCTCCAGTAAATGGACAGCCTAATAACCCAAGCTTCCCCCAAAATTATGGGAGCATGCCCTTCGGCCATCCTATGGCGTACCCTCCGTACGCCATGGGAAACAGTTACCCGTTTGCCATGAATACACCTTATCAGTCCTACCCAGGCCAGACTACTATGGGAATGCCCCCAAACAGCAATCCATACAATACTGTCCCCATGTATGCACCACCTTATAATTGTCTATATTCAGACCCTATGGGTTCAGCTACACCTTTTGTTAGATGGATAGAAGATTACCCATTGCCTGATGGGTTAAAAATGCCTTCACATGTCGGGACTTATGATGGGAAGGGGGATCCGGACAATTTCTTACACTTGTTCGAAGGGGCTATCAAAATGCAAAAGTGGGTTATGCCGGTGGCCTGTCATATGTTTACATACACCCTACGGGATTATGCTCGTATTTGGTGGAATGGGCAAAAGCCCGGTAGCATCGTCAACCTTGATGATCTCAAAGCTAAGTTCCGGTCACACTTCAGTCAGCAAAAGAAGTTCACAAGGACTCATTTAACGGTGCACAACATCAAACAGAAAGATAACGAAAGCACCAGGGCCTTCGTTACTAGGTACACCGATGAGACTTTGCAAATTTTGGGTCTTCATGAAGATCAGCGTATTTCTGGTTTCGTACATGGCCTTCGGAATCGGAGTTTGGTGGAATTCTTGTCCACCGACCTTCCGACAACTTACAAGGGGTTGACCGAAAAGACATATACTTGGATTGAAGCAAAAGAGGTGTCCACTAATGGAGCTACGATAGATAAAGATAGCAACAACAAGTTTTCGAAGCACTCTTCGTGGGAGGGGTCCAAGAACAAGAACAAGAACAAGAGTAGAGATAGGTATTCTCCGTACAACAAAGGCCCCAACCATGGCTTGTTAAACAGTCTAACGAAGTCTCCAAAGGAAATACTTGCTACGGAGAGGGCAGCCAAAGCCTTCGAAGCGCCTCCCCGTATGACAAGTAAGGGCAAAAACAGGGATACCAGCAAGTACTGTCACTTCCACGAAAATTACGGTCACGACACAAACAGTTGCAGAGAGCTGAAGAAATAGATAGAGGAAGCTGTGAAGTCCGGGCAATTGGCACATTTGGTTAAGGGTATAAAGAAGGGAAAGGAAGAGACGACCGACACCACTCCTCTCGAAGCCCCAATACTCATGGTCCGTTGGGGCGAAGCCAACTTGAAAAGAAAGATAACGGAGGGTAACGAAGTAGGGGAGGTAACTTTTCCTCCTCTTGCAGGTCAAATCCCTTCAAATGATCCGGTAGTCATCAAAGTCCTCATTTCCAACCGGGAAGTGAGTAGAGCCTATATGGACTGTGGAAGCTCCTGCGAGATCATCTATGAGCACTGCTTCCTCAAGCTTAATCCTTCGATCAGGTCACAGCGAATTGATTCGAAGATACCCTTGGTAGGATTTTCTGGCGAACATTCATGGCCTCTGGGAGAAGTTCCATTGGAAATAACGATTGGAGAAGGCAAGCTCACAAGGACAGAAACCCTCATGTTCGCTATCGTAAGGTCCAGCTCTCCTTACAACTTGTTGATAGGAAGAATCGCCATGCAAAAAATCGGGATCGTAGTCTCTACCATACACGCAGCGGTAAAATTCCATACACCCTATGGGATAGGCACCGTCCTCTCCACTTACAATCAAGGACATAGGGGAGACAACGGTAAAAAGATTAGAGAAAGTCCAGAGGAACCTCCGAAGGTCATCCTAAGTTGTACGGATGCCGAAGAACGTATCGTGGTGAATGAGCTCTATCCAGAGCAAACGGTGGTAATCGGAAAGCAACTCCCTGCTAACTTCAAAGCAGACTTGGAGAAGCTACTCAGAGCCAACAAAGACGTATTCGCATGGACGTATTCAGATATGACCGGGGTTCCCAGGACTCTTATGATCGATGGCAAGCCCTTCGGTACAGAACATAAGCCTAACGAGTTCAAGCACATTGAACCAATCAAGCAAAAGCGACAAAGCCTAGCACCAGAAAGAAGTGTAGCCGCTTGTAAAGAGGTGGACGAGCTTGTACAAGCAGGTATTCTCAGAGAAGTGAAATACCAAACTTGGGTTGCTAATCCAGTTATGGTAAAGAAAAGTGATGGAGGGTGGCGTATGTGTGTTGACTTCACCGATATCAACAAAGCCTGTCCGAAGGACTGCTACCCTCTACCAGAAATTGATTGAAAGGTCGAATCCCTTTCGGGGTTCCGTTTGAAATGCTTTCTGGATGCCTACAAGGGGTATCACCAAATACAAATGGCGAAGGAGGACGAGGAGAAAACAGCCTTTTACACAGGAAAGGGTGTCTATTGTTACAAGAAGATGCCCTTCGGCTTAAAGAACGCAGGGGCTACTTATCAGCGTTTAGTAGACAAGGCTTTCCATAAGCAAATCGGAAGGAACTTGGAAGCCTATATCGATGACATGGTAATAAAAAGCAGAACCGAAAAGGACCTCCTCTCTGACATTCAAGAGACCCTCGATCAATTACGGGCAATCAACATGAAGCTTAACCCCAAGAAATGTTCCTTTGGCATGGAGGAAGGGAAATTCTTGGGGCATTTGATAATGAAGCAAGGGATTAAAGCTAACCCTTCGAAGATTAAAGCCATAACTGATCTTCAAGCTCTAAAGTCATTAAAGGAAGTCCAAAGCCTCAACGGGAAGCTTGCGGCACTTAGCAGGTTCCTTTCGAAAGGGGCAGATCGATCTTTACCATTCTTCAAAACACTCAAAGGGTGCACAGATAAAAAGACTTTCCAATGGAGTTGCGAGGCGGAAGCAGCTTTCGAAAAGCTAAAGGAATTCATAGAAATCTTGCCAACACTAACAGCCCCAATCAAAGGCGAAGTGTTGTTCATGTACATTGCGGCTTCTTTCGAAAGCATCAGCGCGGTGCTTTTAGCCGAAAGGGAAAAGAAACAAGTCCCAATATACTTTGTTAGCAGGGTTCTGCAAGGAGCTGAGCTAAACTATTTGGAGTTGGAAAAGCTAATCCTTGCTTTGGTTTACACTGCAAGACGCCTTCGAAGATATTTTCAGGCTCATCCCATCACAGTCTTGACTGACAAGCCTATCAGACAGATACTGTCGAAACCTGAGAAATCAGGAAGGGTAGCTAAATGGGCTATCGAATTGGGAGAACATGAAATAGAATATAAGGGTCGAAACTCCGTCAAAGGTCAGGTACTTGCGGATTTCCTAGCTGAAACGCCTTCCGGACCTAGCCAAGATAAAAAGGTTCCTAAGCAACAGCCTTCGAAGACGATCGAAGGATGGAAGCTGTACACAGACGGAGCCTCAAGTTTCGATGGTTCTGGAGCAGGTTTAATGTTGGTTAGCCCGGAAGGAAAAGAGTATACTTATGCATTACGCTTTGAATTCAAAGCCACCAACAACGAAGCTGAGTACGAAGCTCTGTTAGCCGGACTTCGGCTAGCCAAAGAAATGGAAGTTCAAAATCTGTCCATCTTCGTAGATTCCTAACTAGTTGCTAATCAAGTCAAGGGCTCCTATGAAGCAAGACAGCCCACCATCAAACAGTATTTGGAAAAGGCTAAGGAACTTCTCCAAGGCTTCGAAACCTATGATATAGTACATGTCCGCAGAAATCAGAACAAGAAAGCAGATGCCCTAAGCAAGTTGGCATCAATGGCATTTGCTCATTTAACGAAGGAGGTTTTGGTAGAAGTATTGACGGATAGGTCAATTGAACGGGGCGAAGTTTCCGACATCGTAACCGAGGAAGGCACCAACTGGATGACTCCGATTAGGGAGTATTTGATCAGCGGTATCTTGCCAGAAGACCCTAAACTAGCTCGAAAGGTCCGGATCAAAGCTCCCCAATATAGACTTATTGGGGATAATCTATACATGAAATCCTTCTTATCCCCATGGCTTCGTTGTGTGGGACCAAAACAGGCTTCGAATATCATATACGAGGTTCACGAAGGCTCTTGCGTGTTGCATGCAGGCCCTCACTCCGTTGTCTCAAAAGTAATGAAGCTTGGGTATTATTGGCCATCCATGCATAGGGATGCAATAGAAATAATACAAAAGTGCGAAGCATGTCAGATCCACTCCAAAGTCCCGAGAATGCCTAAACAAGACATGACCTCCGTTACGTCAGCATGGCCTTTCTGCCAATGGGGAATTGACATAGTCGGACCCCTACCAGTTGCTCCAGGGGGAGTAAAGTTTTTGGTTGTAGCCATAGACTACTTTACCAAATGGGTTGAAGCGAAGCCCTTGGCATCAATGACAGGAAGGCATATGGAGAAATTCGTGTGGGAACACATAATCTGTCGTTTCAGTGTCCCTCACATTATCATCTCCGACAATGGAAAGCAGTTCGCCGAAGGGGTGTTCCCAACCTTCTGCGAAGGCCTGAAGATCAAACAGTCATTCACTTCCGTTTATCATCCCCAAGGTAATGGACAAGTAGAAGTCACAAACCGGGATATCATAGAAGGAATTGAGAAGAGATTGGGACGAAGCCATCATGGGTGGGTAGACGAGCTACCCCAAGTTCTGTGGGCACATAGGACGCACCCCAAGTCAAGCCACGGGGAGACTCCTTTTAGCCTCACTTATGGAACGGAAGCTGTTATACCCTCTGAAATAGGCATCGAAACAGAACGCATTATGAACTTTGAAGAAAAGACAAATGGTGAAAGGATTCGAGAAAATCTTGATCTTCTGGAAGAAAGAAGAGAAATAGCTTCGATCAGGGAGGCTATCCACAAACAGAAGATTGAAAAGTACTATAACAACCGAGTTCGACCCTCCACGCTCAAGCCAGGTGAATATGTCCTTCGTCTGAATAGTGCAAGCAAGGCTGAATACGAGGGAAAACTAGGGCCAACATGGGAAGGACCCTACGTCATATCAGAAGCCTACGGCAATGGTGCGTACAAGCTCGCAATGCTTAAAGGAGAAGTCATGGATAGAACTTGGAACGGTACTAACCTTCGTAAGTTTTACATATAAAACTTACTACAAAAAAAAAACACTCATTTTGTTTTTACAATTTCATGTAACGCATTCTTCTCATCTGGGGAAAGAAGCATTAATGGTAGGTGTCTTAGTATTCATTTCTTAAAATGATGTAATCCTCCCTACCCAATTAATGATATAACGTATTTCCCTCAAATCTCTTGTTTCGTTCTTTACAACAAAGATTTGTCCAGCCAAGTAGTATAAAAGTTTCAATGTCGAAGGATGTAGCAAGGCACACGCCTTGTATATAAATAACATCCAATATAATTCACATTAACTTTCCTATGAAGTCTTAGGGTATTAAAAGCCCTCTGCTACTTAAGGATAAAGACGGAGTGGGTCGCGACCCTCTGTCGCAATCAAATTATACGATTGCTTAAAATCTTGGTCCAAAATACACACAATAAGGTTATAACCTT
This sequence comes from Artemisia tridentata subsp. tridentata, assembly GCA_021014915.2. NCBI lineage: Eukaryota > Viridiplantae > Streptophyta > Magnoliopsida > Asterales > Asteraceae > Artemisia > Artemisia tridentata. Next base: position 180,427,035 of record CP139505.1, read on the forward strand.
AGGTTGTATGTGTACGCTCTTGAAATGAGCGTAAGAGAAGAAAAACATGACAATAAAAGTGGGACATATCCCACTAAATTAGCATAAACAAAGACTACGTACAGTCTTAGTTATCATAATCACAAAAAGGACAATTGTCTAAAGTTACCGGCCGAAGCCCAGTAACACAAAAGATAAATTGTTCTAACAGGAATAAAGATAAATTATCTCAAACAGATAACATGTTGAGAATCATTTCAAGGTAGAGCAGAGTTGGACTTCCTTGTTGAGGATGAAGGTTGGATCTTCATAGGCTTCTTTGCCAAAAGCTCCTCTATTGAAGCCAATGGATCTTTGGTCACCTCAGAAAGATAAGGGTACTTTGTTGAAATAAACGCATCACCAGCTTCATTAAACTCTTGCTCCGAATCTGGGCGATAGTAAGACACCTCCGACAAAACAACGGGCTTCTTTGTCTGGGCAATTTCTTCCAATGCGGTGCATGTTCCGTAGAAGATGGCTGCGTTCACAAGTCTCCTAATAACTTCCCCTACCTCATCGCTGCGGTACAATTCCATCGCCACATGAGGAACAACTCTCGAAACTACCTCAGTTCGGTCTCTCTCCAAGATTTGCAGCTGGGATTTAAGATCATTGAGCTTATCAAAAAGGTTAATCTCCTGCTCAGCTAGCCTAGACCTTTTGACCTCCAGGCTTGTACATTTAGACTCGAGCGCGGCAATTTGGGCTCTATAAATGGAAACTTTGGACTCTTCAACCTTCAATTTATTACACCTCACCTGGGATTCTTTCAGTTGGCCTTCGAGTCTGTCAATTTTGACTCGCATATCTTGAACGAAGGGATTCTTCTCAAAGTCTTCCATCACTTCTTTACATTTAGCCTCCAACTCATCATGTTCCTGATCCCTAGCTTTTTCTTTAGCTAAGATATCATCCATTTTTACCCTCACATCCAACAACGTTTGCATTAGTTCCCTTGTTCTCGAATTAAGATGATTATCCAAAACAGCCTGCCTAGCGTAACTTTTGGAGTGAAAGTCACAAAGTTCTTCAATAGACATGTTATTTAAGACTCCTTTCCAACTGGTAGGCGTCATTTTGTCAACCAATTGTCGACAGGCATGTGCATCAGGAAGTTCCACAACATCGGGAAGGCCTAAAAAAGAAAGGAAAAAAGTTATATGATGCATGGCATTTGATACGTATGAAAGATGTTAGCTTACTTGGGGTGGGATCATCAGGAATAGTTAGAGGAGTGGGTATAAAGGTTTTGGAGTGCGATCCCTTGGGCTTCACAACTCTCGCTGGAGGGGTAAGGAGGGCTAATTTCCTCTTCGGAGGGTTCCTTACAGACATGGCAGCCTTTGCTTTCCTACTTCTCTTATCTGAAACACCGGAGGACCTTGCGAGCCTCGTTTGAAATTCCTTGATAAGGGGATCATCGGAATCTGCAACAGTTTCCACAAACTGAGGAGTTTTGTCATTCTCAATTGACATGGACGGAGACCCTATTCCGTAGCTTATATTTTCTGGCTCTTTAGGGACAAAACTAACTTCCCTAGTACCACGAGCCACAACGAAGTTCCTGAATGCCATCCCTACAGAAAAACAAGAAGAAGAGATAAATATCATCAGATAAGTCGTTTACTTTATTTTAATAGGTATATACATACTTTTCCCATTGCAGATTGTAGGATCGAGTACTTCGAGCTTGATTGAGCTTGGTTAAACAAGAACCTCTGTATGGAATACAAGTGTTTATGCGGAAACTAAACAACAAGTATAATAAAGAAGAAAAGACAATGATCCTCTATGGATCAGACTATGAACTAATAATTGTGTTACTGAATATTGTAAATGTCAAAGGTATATGAAACTCAAGGACGGGATGTTTCTTTTATAATGATAAGAAACCCTAAACCTAACCCGTCTTACAAGAAAACGTGTGAAGAGATAAACGAGATCTCTTCTAAAAATAAATCTAACAAACTTTCTAAACATACGGATAACAAACAATAACTATCCGCAGCAATAAGCACTATCGGCAGAAACAAAACAATACTATCGGCAGGAACCAACCGCAGCAGCAATGCAACACTATCGGCAGGAACCAATCTTCACTATCGGCAGCAATGAGAAATTCCTTATTTCTCATGAATCCCAACAATCCTCCCAGCACTCAACAATCCTCCCATCACTGAGAAACCCTTATTTCCCAGAGATCCTAACAATCCTCCCCTAATCTTGAGGTTGACTAGGTTAACCTGCAAGATTCCAATGTGATATAGCTTTAACTTCTCAGGCTTGAGGACTGCGACTTAGCAGCAGCAATAATTAGTAACCAGCAGCAACAGCCATAACCTGCAAGATTCCAACCTCTATAGCATCCAGCAGCAACTTCAATAGTTCAGCAGGAATAAGAAATCTTCTTCAAAACATGTACACTGGTCACCATGACATGCACTTGAACTTGACTGCTACTTATGACAATATGTACATCAAATCACTTAAGTTTCATACTATTCTCATCACATCCAGGTGTGTTAACTCCTGTGAGAGGTGAATCATTGAAAATTAATGGATTTGATGTCTCTTTACCAATAGCCATCACTACTGGAGTAGCCAATGTTTAAGTTTGTTAGACCATGGTACATTGATAACCATCTGATTTATTAGCAAATCAGCAACTATAAACGGATTTGACTTGTCTTTACCTGTAGCCGTTTGCTTAGGACTAGTCAATTCTTAGGTTACAGCAAACCTTGGTGAATTGAATACCAAATATGGATACCAATTGTCTTTACCACAAACCATACTTTTGTGGACTAGCCAATCCTTTGGATCCCATAAAGGGTTACATCCATGGTGAATTGAGAACCATTTTCAACTCTCAGGAATAAACCATGGGTGAGTTGAAGTACCCTATAGCTTTGAGCAAGCTATTACAGCTATCAACGGATTTGATTATCACACCAGAGCCGTACCCTCATGGTGAGTCAACTCTTTCTTGTCTGCAAGACATGGTGAGTTGAATACCATTTATTGTGAAGGTGTAAACACCAACACTGTACCTGCAAGGTGTTACTCAAAACCAACTTATTAGCACACAAAATATACAAAGATTTTTTTTTGAACTAACAAAAAGAAATCAGAAACACACCAAAAGAAATAGAAAAATATACAACAACAACAACAAGAATAATCCTCCCCTTAAGCTTCAACCTCCCCTGAAGCTGCAATCCTCCCCTTAAGCTGATGAACCTTTAGCTGCAAGTTGATCTTTGATGAATTTGACCAACTGTTCAGCTGTAGTTAAATCATTTCCAATTGTATGCTTGGGAACTCTGACCTTCTGTATGAGCATTCTCTTCAAAACTCCCTCAGATATAGGATAAGTGACATCCACAAACATAGTCAAGAATTTGCCAGAGATGAGTTCCACTACATGAACATTGGAAGATGGATATAACCTCCAAGAAAATACTCTCCAGGATGATTGATTACCCCACACCAATTTAGCCTTGTCTCCATCCAATGTATTCATCAAGACTTGTAAATCTCCCCAAAGCAGTAGACCAATCCCAGTTGGAGTATGAGATCGATAGTGATTATCCACTATCTTATAAAGATTCTCTAAATCTTTTCTTTCAACCTTATTCAAGATCTCCCGCAGAAAGGTAAAGAATTTGACTGTCCCGTCAAGAGAAAACCAAACATTGACTTCACCTTCAGAAGTAGACCTAATCTCCCAATGAGCAATATGACCCCAAGAATGAATGGAATCACCCTCTGAATCACTTTCAGAATCAACCCTAATCAAATCTTGATCATCCACTTCAGAAATATCAATAGAAGAAGGGTAGTGAGAATGACTCTTCTGCCTTGTCCTTAGACCTTATTGAAGGATAGGAACAGAGGAAAATGGTTCAGCAGAAACAGAAACAAGATCAGCAGGAATACCAGCAGAACTAGGAACTTCTGGTGGTGCCTCAGATGCATCTACATTAGGACTTGGTGAAATGAATGTGGTAGCCTGAGAACCTTCAGCAGGAACAAAGGAAGATGCACCAGACAATGTCTCTCCAGACTTTATTTTCTTTGCAACATCAGACTCTAAAGAGGAAGACTCTCTTTTCTTGCTTTGTGGAGTATCTGTCTGAACTGAAGAATTTATCCTTGCATAGGTATCAAGGAACAACTTTTGGATTGCAGCATCAGTCCAACCTTTGAAGTCACTGAGCTTATAGTTAGCTTCATTCTTCAGATATACCTTCATAAAATTGATATTATCTTTATTTGTAGGCATCTTAAATCCTGACTTTTGTCTTGCACTGATCCTCTGCATCAAGTCATTCCAAGTGGATGCTCTATGTTTCTTTAAGATAAATGCCTTGAGCTTATCTGACCTTTCATCTGAATCCAGCTCTGATTCTTGAAGAATCATAAATCCATGAGCTCTAATAATCATATCAGTAGCCAACAAGTATTCAACTTGCTCACTGAACTCTTCTGAAGAAGGATCTTCTGAACTTGTGTTATTCATAATTCCTGCTATATTCCTCTCATCTACAGACAATTCCCTTGCAAGCTCCTCATCTTGAGCAACCTGAGCTAGTCTAGCTTCTTCAGCAGCAACTTCCTGTGCATGCACCTTTTCAGCTATCTCTTCATCATTTTGAGTTGCTTCAGGAGGAATGATGTTACTATCAGCAGCAACAGATGGAGTACCAGCAGTATTAGCAGGAACCTTAGACTCAGAAGAAACACTAACAACTTCAGCAGGAACACCAGAGACATCAGCAACAATGGTCCTTGTTCCAGTAATGGCCTGAGGTTGAGTAGTGATAGTATGCTCAGAGGAGGTAGGCACTTCAGTATGTGCATTATCAAGAGAGACAGATGCCAGCACATTAAGCCCATCAAATGACATATCATCCTGATCTTCCTCAGACTCAGAAAGTACAACCCTTCTTTTCTTCTGAGGTTGTTGAGCTTCCAAAGAGCTGATCCTTTCATTTAGCTTTTGAACAATCTCACCAAAGGTTTCTTTAGTAACCTTGAGCTCCTTTTCCAAATTTTCCACCTTCTCACTAAAAACCCTTTTTGTTTCATTAAGTTCTGACTCCAATGCCTCAATTTTCTTCACAGACCTGTCAAGTAACTGGGACATAGAGGTAAGATCAACAGCATCCTCAGCTCCACCAGCAGGAATGCCTGAGGTATTAGGAGCTTCATTGGATCTAGGTAGAGAAACATTAAATTCTTCCCCTGCATTGGTGTCATAACTAAATGGCTCCCTAGTAGGACTAGGAGATGTAAGCCTTGACCCAGAAGGCATATCCATTGAGGGTGTAGGTAGGACAACAGGTGAAACAACTGTGGTGGTCTGGTCATTGGGCTCATCAGGGTCATTAGATTCAGGTGTAGGTGTCACTAGTCTAGGTGATGGTGGTAATGGGTCATCAGCAGCAACAGATGCAGATGCATCAGCAACAACTGAAGTCCCTTCACCAGCAGCATTGGATGCACTTGCATCAGCTGCATTGGGTGATGGTGGGATACTGACATTATCAGTAGGATCAGGGTTGTCAGCAGGATTGGCATTTTGTAACATGGCAGGTAATAAAGGTAAATGATGGCCTGCAAAATTCATTTTCATCAGAGCAAACATTTTGGGAGTCAACCGATTCACTATCTTAGGGGATGTGTTAATGGTCTGGACACCTAAGATAATCTGAAGAAACCTAGGGTACATCAAAAATCTGTTTTTACCATTAGTGATATTCTCAATCATTCCCTTAAAAATATATTTTGCCCAATTAAATATCCTACCCTGAGATAGACAAACAAGACCAAAAGCAATAGGACTTGGACATTGATCCCAACCACCTGTCTTAACACTCATGCACTGTAGTAAAGTATGAATCAGAAATCTCCATTGAGGAGACAACTTATTTTTCAAGAAAGTACAACTACCAGTGACAGGATAACCTATAGCAGCCATACCATCAGTAATATCTTGTCTTGAAAGATCATATTCCCCATGCTCCGCAGGAAATTGAAGCTGAACACGAATCAACTCCTCTGTAATGACGACCTCATTCTCATCAATCGTGGCAACGATGTCGTCCTCCCTTCCCACAATGTGTCTGACCTTAGCTGTTGCCCAAAACTGCTTAATCAACGAATCATACACCTTCACTGGACAATAAGTGAGTGCATAGCGAATAGTTGACCCACGAAGAAACGCTAGCACCTCATCATAACCAACACTTTTTGAAGACGATTCCAAGTATGCAACCTTGTTATGATCATCCTTGTAGCGAAGAGTTGACATTGTGTTGGATGAATGATCTAGGGTTTGAAATGAGAAAATTAGGGTTTGATAGGATTTTGAGAAATTGAGATGAGAGAAGTGCAATTTTAGGTTGGGTTTCCAAATATATCACTTTAAATTGCTGCAATTCTGCGCACGTAACATTGACCAATTGACTTAAGGAGGTTTGACCAATCGGCAGCAACACTTGGTCAATCGGCAGCAATAAGAGGTTTGACCATTCGGCAGCAATGAGGTGGTTTGACCAAAGTCAACCTGCCAAACTTAGTCATTAAGAATAACTCATCCGTATTAAATTTCAATACCAACCACCAATAAATTTGCACTAATCTCCATATCATTATATAATCCTCAAATCACATAACTTCATTATCACAAACCAAACCAAAAATCTTCAAAATCATGAGTTCATCTAAAAATCCAATAATTGAAATCTCATCAGATTCTTCCTCCTCCAGTGACTCAGGGTGGAAAAACTACTTTCCCGAAACAGCATCATCCTCTCAAAACAAAGGTAAGGCCAAGGTTGAGGAGGATTCATATTCATCTGATCCTCTTCCATCTACTCCTTCGTCATTTGAGTACTCAAGCTCTGATGATGAAGACCCATCAGAGTTGAAGTCCTTAACATATTATCAGGGTGAATAGGAGACATATCCTCCTAATTTTCCCATTACGGATGAGCTTAGAGAAGAGATGAAGAGGACTGTGGCTCTGCTTACTGAAGAGATGGAAAGGACAACTGCAACCTTCTATAAAGTACCAGTACCAAAAGGTAATGCAGATATTCGAGAAGGCTCTAGCCGAGAAAAACCTAACCCTCGAAGTCGACACAATCGACAACGTGAAAGCCAAGATCCAAGACAAAGAAAGAATCCCATCAGACCAACTCCTAAGCCAAGCCAGCCTATTCCACCAACAAGCCACACTTCCCCTCAGCCAAGTCAAGCAACTGCAAGGTTACGCCCTAGAACACATCAGAGGCAAGCTACCTCTTGTTCTTCAACTCAATCCTCTGAACCAAGACAGCCACTCCCAGTGGTGTTGGCACTTCCAGTCCCCCATGTGTATGAAGAAATCAGTCGCCAGAGAGGAAGGAGGTTCATGCCTGATAATATGGGTAAGGGTAAAGGGAAGATGGAATAGGTGGTAGGGTTTAGGTAGATTGATGTTTGAAGGTTGGTATGATGTTTTGAATGATGTTGATAAGTAGCTTTTGAAACTTGTAACTGAATGTTCTTATCTTTCTCATGATGAATGAAAATCACTGTCTTTAGTTTAAATTCCAAGCATTGAGATATGGAGAGCTGCAAAACAAAGTTAACTAACAAAAGACACTGAAAAACCTGCAAAACAAAATTAGAGAAACACAAAACATAGACATGAAAGAAAAACAAGACAAAAATACAAGCATTGAGGCTAATGCCTCCCCACAAACCAGCAAACAAGATTACAACAACATGATAAGCCAAACTGAACAATTACCAAGGATACCATGGAGAATAAGCCATTCCCCCTCCAAAGATTTGATTATAATAGGCAGGCCTGAAATCTCTCTGAAAATATGAAGAGGTACCAGCAGGAATGGTTCCCTGAAAATCAGCAGGAACAGAGGAACCAGCAGAAACAGGTCTATCAGCAGGAAAGGGACTCCTATAAAAGTTCATTCCTGTTTCTTGTGGAACATATGGTGGTATTTGTTTAACATTTTTCCACAATGATCTGCTCTGTTGTTGCCCACCATTCATTCTTTTCTCATGATAATCACAATCTTTAATGAGATGATATTGACTACCACACACAAAACATGTCTTCTTCCTAACAGCCTTGTTCTTACTATAACTTTTATTCACATGGACAACATTATCACTAGTGGAACTAGAGACACATTTGTTTTTAACAGAATTAATAGAGCTGTTGTCAGAAAAGACTGATTTAGAAGCAGATTTATCATTAGATATACTTAAGGACTCATAACATTTGGGTGTGGTTGACTCTTCACTCGACTCACATGAAACAAAGTCTTTAGACTCTGCTTCTGAGAACTTGTTACTTGAAGAACATGAGACACAATCATTAGGTTCAGGTAAGTCTCTGGTCTTTTTACCATAAACCATTTGTGACTCATTTGAGTCAATGTCAGAGAGAGAGTGGACAGGGGTAGGTATAAAAACTCCTCTGATATGTGGAGGAACAACATTCATTCCTCCTTCTTTCACATACTTAACAGGTTTTTGATAGTCTACAGGTTCATGGTCAAAAACACTATACTCATTAGGGTCATAAAATTGATTTGGCCCTATCAGGTTACCATACCCTAAACCTCTTTTAGTTTTTGTAGACATAGAACTATCGACTAACTTGTTTAGGTTTTTAGATGAATCTTTCCATTTATTAAACCTAGCCAAGGTATTGTCTAGCTTAGTCTGCACATCCTGTTTTTCTAACATCACCTTAGCTTTTTGAGACTCAGAATATTTAAGCTCATTAGTGGTGTTTTTCAAGTCCCTCTCTAAAACCCTTATCTTTTCCTCATAGGCTAACTGATTCTTTTGAAACCAAACCTTTTGTTTTTCTAAGGTTTTAACTGCATTATCATAAGCTTGAACCTTAATAAAGTATTCATTATACTTAGATTTCATGTCATCATATTCTTTATTAAGAGTTGAGTATAATTCTTGACAAGCAGGATTACATTTTTGTACCTGTGATGGGAATCCCATTAGAGCATATTCTTCCAGATTTTCTTTTGCTTGATAGGATTCATCCTTTTCAGTCAGCTTTTCCATAGACTTATTATGGAACAAACTCCTAATCTTCCTTGCACACATTTCAAATCTATCACCTGATAGCGACATTGTGAAAAGATTCAAGAGAGTACTTCGAGCTTGATTGAGCTTGGTTAAACAAGAACCTCTGTATGGAATACAAGTGTTTATGCGGAAACTAAACAACAAGTATAATAAAGAAGAAAACTATAAAGGACAATGATCCTCTATGGATCAGACTATGAACTAAGAATTGTGTTATTGAATATTGTAATCGTTAAAGGTACATAAAACTCATGGACGGGATGTTTCTTTTATAATAATAAGAAACCCTAACCCTAACCCGTCTTACAAGAAAACGTGTGAAGAGATAAACGAGATCTCTTCTAAAAATAAATCTAACAAACTTTCTAAACATACGGATAACAAACAATAACTATCCGCAGCAATAAGCACTATCGGCAGAAACAAAACAATACTATCGGCAGGAACCAACCGCAGCAGCAATGCAACACTATCGGCAGGAACCATTCTTCACTATCGGCAGCAATGAGAAATTCCTTATTTCTCATGAATCCCAACAATCCTCCCAGCACTCAACAATCCTCCCATCACTGAGAAACCCTTATTTCCCAGAGATCCTAACACAGATTATCTCAGGTTCCAAGGGAGAGCCTTCCCAATGATCTACAATCCCCGCCATAAACAGTATCGGCTCAGGAAATGTTTGCACATCAAATGGGTGACGTTCAAGACATTGGTAGAGGGAATAGCTTCTTACGAAGTGAGGCAAAGGATCATCAAAGCATTTCTCGTCAAAAGGATTGTCTTTGTCTAACAATGCTGGATATTGGGGAGGTATGATACTATCTTCCATATAGAAAAACAAACCTTTCCATTTTCTTATATTGGCAAAAGGTTTTGTTATTAAACAGGGCACATCAGGTTCACTTCTTTTACCTAAGGTTAACCAATCACCACCAGGGCAAAGGTTGATAAAGCCTCTAAGCACGTTAAGCGTGGGCTCATAACCATAGGCTTTGCATACGACAATGTAGGTGGTTAGTTTGGCTAAGCCAAATGGGTTCAACCTGGAAATATGTACTTGATAATACTGTAAAAATTCTAAGATCAGTGGATGTATAGGAATCCTAAAGTTGGATTCTGTAAAAGCATGAACATATAACCCAACATACCCAGTCGGAGTGTCAAAAATACTTTGGTTTTTGCTTGGAAGTATCACTTTATACTTTTTTAGTAGGGGATATTTTTCAAAAAAATCCGCCAAAGCCTGTTCTGATAAGGTACACTTTTGTTCCCTAATGATTCTTTTTGCCGCCATACTCATCTTGTATTTGTAACAATGAGAACGAAGAGGGATAATTACCTTAAATCTCTGAAGAAGCACAAAGCACAGTACTGTGTATGTGTATTTTGGGCGCAAAGAAAAAGTATGATCAGGTAGGGGTTAGAAAGAGTTTATGCATATCTATTGACGATTTACCCTGACCGTACACGTGTACTCATAGTTTGAGTAAGTATACGGATTTCAAACTGTTTTTTCAATTTTGAAAAGAAGTTTGGAGATACCGATATAGTAGCTGCTGCAGCCTAGGGTGTAGTAGTTGGATAATTATTAGCCGCATTTATTGCGCAGAATTTGTTTAAACACTTATCTTCATTTCGTCCGAATTTGTGATAAATGGGATAGAGTGTAGCAGGTTTTTTGAGTCGAATGCAATTTATACTCGTACGTATATATCACTTTCGACTGGGGGGCTTGATGATGTACCCTCCTAACGGGTCGAAGGACTCCCTTTCGAGCCTGTAGAAAGCCCTCCCTTCAGAGGCCCAGGTTAATCTTCTAACACGTTTCATTGGCGTAAAACCATTCGCCTGCGAACTGGTTACCATGTGGGAATCCGCCAATCGAAGCCCTAAGCCCTTCGGGGTATTCCTGACGAAGGGACTAGCACGAAGGACCATCCTGACCTGGTCAAACCCACGTCTCCTCTATCCCTTGGCTTTCCCGCCAAAACAGAGATCGTGGGCTACAAAGCCCTAGCGGTTACCACTTTCCATGGGACGCCCCCATGATCTCCGAACTATGTGCAACCGCCCACTATGCCCTATTTCTCCCCTATAAATAGCATAGTCGGGCCAAAACTAAGTAAGTTAACTTCACTCTCTAAATTTACGACCTACATTACCATTACACATACTTACTCGCACGCCGGAGGTGGTTCGCAGGGTCCAACCCCTGCGCAATCACTTAACGTAGTGTCTTCGTATTTCTTATTTTCAGGTTAAGAACAAGCTTGGCGCAATCTCAACACCCCATTATTCCTTTGATCACCATCGAAGGCTTGGTTGGCAATTATTTGTTCAATCAGTAGGTGTCTTAGTGTTCATTTTTTAGAATGATGTAATCCTCCCTACCCACTTAATGATATAACATGTTTCCCTCAAAATCTCTTGTTTCGTTTTATACAACATAGATTTGTTCAGCCAAGTACTTTACAAGTTTCAATGTCGAAGGATGAAGCAAGGCACATGTCTTGTATAACATTAACATCCATTACAATTCACATTAACTTTCCTATAAAGTCTTAGGGTATTAAAAGCCCTCTGTAACTTAAGGATAAAGACGGAGTGGGTCGCGACCCTCTGTCGCAGTCAAATTATACGATTGCATAAAATCTTGGTCCAAAATACACACAATAAGGTTATAGCCTTAGGTTGTATGTTTACGTTCTTGTAATGAGCGTAAGAGAAGATAAGCATGGCATCAAAAAAGGAGAATATTCCTCCAAATTAAGATTCATAAAGACTACGCATAGGCGTAGCTATCATCAAAAGAGATAATTGTTTAAAGTTATGGGACGAAGCCCAGAAAAACTATCCCAACATGCACACGCCTGATAAAAGCATGATAAATTGTCTTAAACATAGGCACCAGCCTTTGAACATAACCAAATTGTTTTAAAGGGTACACGCCACCCTTACAGACTAAATTACTGCCAACATGGCAGCCTTCACTTGTTGATAGAAGAGTTCGGGTCTTCCAGATGAGTCGCAGACTTGGGTTTCTCAGACAAGGTTCTTTTAGTTGGAGACGGAGGCTGTATGCTCTTGGGTTTTTTAGAAAGGAGATCTTCGATGAGGCTGATGGATCTTTGGTTGCTTCGGCAAGAAAGGGGTACACTGCCGTGGTGAATGCGTTACCAGCTTCATCATACTCATGAACGGAATTCGGACGATAGTATGGCACCTCCGAAAGCACAACTGGTTTCTTGGTTTCGGCAATCTCCTCTAAAGTTGTGCATTTGCCATAAAATATGGCTGCATTCACTAGCTTACCCACAACCTCTCCCACCTCATCGCTATGATATAATTCCATAGCAACGTAGGGAACAACCTTCGATACAACCTCAGCCCTATCTTTTCTCAAACTTTGGCATTCGAGCTTCAACTTATCCACCTCTTGACAACGCTTAGCATCCTGCTCCACTAGCCTGGCCCTCTCAGTCTCCAACCCAGTACACTTAGACTCCAGGGCACTCACCTGGTTTTCATAACCAACAACCTTAGCTTCCTCCAGTTTTAGCCTACCACACTCAGCCTGCGATTCTTTAAGCTGCTTCTCAAGGCCATCAATCTTGTCATGAAGAGCCTCATACCTTGGATGTTTCTCAAAGTTCTCCATGGCTTCGTCACACCTCTTCTCCAACTCAGCATAATTTTTCTCCCTTTCTTTCTCCCTGGCAACAACAGCAGCAACCTCCTCCTTCGCTTCCTTGACTTTGTTGAGCAACCCCCTGGTGCGAAAGCTAAGATGGCTGTCCAGCATTGCTTGCCGGATATAACTTTTGTCGTTGAGATCGCAAATTTTCTCAATGGACATCTCATTCATTTTACTCCTCCATGAGGCAGGAGTGACATTCTCAACAAGCAAGCGGCAGGAGAGAGCGTTGGGCAGTTCCTTCGTATCTGGCAAACCTAAAAAAAAAAAGAAGAAAGAAGAAGAAAGCGATATAAGCCAAATACGCAATATTACGGAAAGGAAGGAAGACTTGAGGAACTTTTACTTACCTGAGATGTCATCTTCATCAACCATTCCCTCTGGAGCATACATAATGGTTTTCCCACGAGACTTCTCTGTTTTCTGCTTGGTGGTTCTGGAAGTAGGAGTAGGAATGTTCAATTTCCTCTTGGGGGCAGCCTTTGCAGCCTTTGCACTGGTACCTTTTCTAGTCCGAACTCTATCAGCAATACCGGAGGACCCTACGATCCTGAGCTGATCACTTCCGGAAGGGGTATCATCAGAGTCACCAACATCCTCCACTAGCTGGGGGGCTTCCTCAGTACCAAGGGGTTTCATTGGGGGGAGCACAGCAAGAGGCTTGGGTGGAGAGACATCAACATCATTATTATTAACAGAGATGGAAGGAGATCCCACTCCGTAACTCGTATCCTGAGGATCCCTTGGCATAAAGCTAACTTCCTTGGCACCTCCGGCCACAACAAAATTACGAAAAGCCATTTCTGCACAGACAAAGGAAAAGAGATGAATATCAGCAGGTAAGTTATTTATTTATGAAATAAGAAATTATACTTACTTTTTCCTTCACAAATTATTTCAGGAAGCAATGGAGACTCTTCCCAACTCTTAGCAATGCCAGCCATGAATAAGATGGGCTCAGGAAACGTTTGTATGTCCACTGGATGACGTGCAAGACGTTGGTACATAAGGTCACTTCTCACCTCATAAGGTAACGGGTCATTGTATCGTTTCTCATCAAACCTATTCCCTTCGGCCAACAACTCAGGGTACTCGAGAGGTATGATGGTGCTCTCAATATAAAAAAATTGACCTTTCCAATTTCGAATATTCGAAAAAGGTTTAGTCAATAGGTGTGGGACATCATACTCACTCCTTTTTGCAATAGTTACCCAATCTCCACCAGGGTAGAGATTAACAAAGCCTCTAAGCACAGTCAATGAGGGCTCAAAACCATACGCTTTGCACATTACAATATAGGTTGTCAACTTGGCTAAACCGAATGGATTAAACCTTGAAATATGCACCTTGTAATATTGCAAAAATTCCAAAATAAGAGGGTGGATGGGAATCCTAAAGTTTGATTGCGTAAACGCATGCACATACAAACCTACAAACCCTTTTGGGGCATCAAAAATACTTTGCTTTTCACTAGGAAGCATGATTTTATGTTCCGAGGGTATGGGGTAATCATTCAAAAAATTAGACAATGCTTGTTTCGACAAGGTGCAAGTTTGTTCTTTAATTATTCGTTTTGCAGCCATACTCATAAATAAAGTAAGGAGAGCAAAGAAAAATGGCAGAATTTTACCTTTTAGATTCCAATGGAAGCACAATGACACAGAGTTGTGTATATTTTGGGCGGAGGTAAAAGTGTTCTAGGGTTTACCGTATCGAAGATTAAATACTCATGATATTTTTCATCATAACCGAACACGTGTACATTTTCTTTACTATCTAAGCGGATTTCAAATGGATGCTAAATTTGAAATGACGTTTTATGATTACCGAAGAAATGGCAATTAAGGGTTTGCAAGTGGACGGATAATGATGGTTTACATTTAATGCGGAATTCAGTTAAATGCTTTCCCTTTCATTTTTGAAATAAGAAGGATAGAGTACATATTTCTTTTTTGAGTCGAATGCAATTTATACTCGTACGTATATATCACTTTCGACTGGGGGGCTTGATGATGTACCCTCCTAACGGGTCGAAGGACTCCCCTTCGAGCCTGTAGAAAGCCCTCCCTTCGGAGGCCCAGGTTAATCTTCTAACACGTTTCATTGGCGTAAAACCATTCGCCTGCGAACTGGTTACCATGTGGGAATCCGCCAATCGAAGCCCTAAGCCCTTCGGGGTATTCCTGACGAAGGGACTAGCACGAAGGACCATCCTGACCTGGTCAAACCCACGTCTCCTCTATCCCTTGGCTTTCCCGCCAAAACAGAGATCGTGGGCTACAAAGCCCTAGCGGTTACTGATGAGTGTCTAAATACTCATCATTTTTACCTAATCTGAGCTGCCAAAACATCCAAAAACACTCAGAAATGCATCAAAATACTGAAAATATCCCAGGGATTGTGTTTTATATGTTTCAAATGCAAAATGTTTAAAAAACAGTTGAAAAACGAACAAAGTTTGCAAAATTGGCAGTTTCAGTCCCTCAACTTTCAAAACTTGTCAAAATTAGTCCCTAGGCATTTGTTTTGTAAGAAAAGTCACCAAAGGTCCTTTTGAAATCATAAGTTGTCATATTTAGTCCTTTGGTGAAAAGTTTCAATAATTTACAAGTTTGGTCCCTGCGCTTTCAGAATTTGCAAAAATGGTCCCTGGGAAAATTTTCTTATTGGAAATTTCATGTATGGTCCCTGGATTATTGGAACATGGCAGGAATCACCCCTTGGTTTAATTTGGAAGATATACAACTTTGGTCCTCCAATTTTCAGAAAATACTAAAATGGTCCTTGTTATTAAACTACAAACCAACCGGACCCTTTATCCCTTAAATAACCCACTACCCTTATATAATAAAAACCCCAGCCCACTTAAATAAAAACCCAAGCCCATCCCCAAAACAGATAACCCGGCCCACTCCATTTTTAAATAAACCCAAAACTAAAACCAGGGTTTGACCCGGTCAAACCCACCCTTATACCTCCTTCTTCCTCACAAACCCGCCAAAACCACCACTGTTCCAAAACCACCACCACCTTTACACCTCATCACCACAGCTGTCTAACCACTCCCCTCCACCAATACAAACATCCAAAAATCTTTAATTGCAAAATTTTGGCTGCAAGTTACTTATTCTAATTTTGGCGCCAAAAGTAGATTTGAAGGTCAGGATCACTTTGACCCATCCAACGGTTGATTTTCTTGATGGGATATGTTCAGAATCAAGTGGGGAGTCTCAAAAGTCTATAAAGAAGAAGGAAGATGCAGTGTATGAAGATATCTAGTTTAATTTTAGTTTATGTATGTCGAATAGTTAAATTCTCAATTTCCAGTGTATCTTTAAGCTTTCAAGTTATAATTCTAGCATTCTCAGTGTATTTCAAACCTTTTTCAATAATCAATTTCAGTTTATGTTAAAGAATTCAGTTTGTGCAAGTTTTAATGTAAAATTATCATGTTTCACTTAATGTTGTTGTTAGTTGATGTTAAGGACTCATAAGCTCACTTAAGCTCCTAGAAAGCTTCTGAAGGCTTTTAGTAACCTAAAAAGTCAGTATAGTTGTAAAACTCAAAAGTACAAAAGAAAATCACAAAAATTAGATAAATAATCAAAAATTAGTGAAGATGCTTGAAGATGGCTGGAGCAAGGGAAATTTTGGATTGCCCTTGGTTTAGTGGTCTTGTGGAAGGACTATAGGAGTGTTCTTGGTTCTTGGTTTCATGTTCTTGGTCTGGATTTCATTTGTAAGCTTTTTTTTTATCCATTTTGGCATTTCACTGTATCTCTGTGTTTCATGCTTGTTAATTGGTATTTTTATGATTTGTGGTAATTGTTAAGTAGTAATAAAGTTTGAAATCAGTTAGTTGTTCATTAAAATCAGTTGGTACTAAAAAACTCATTGTCTCAGTCAAATAGGCAAATTTGTCATTCCTGAGTTTCATGCTAGTTCTGCTGCTGTTTAATGTCAAATAAGTCTTGTGTAATGATATTATGAGGTTTGAATTCAGTTGCATGATTTAATTCTATCAGTTGCTTGAAAAATCACAAAATAAGTTTGTTTAAGGACTGTTTGGCTATAACTGATTCAGTTGTGTTGCTGGTGTTTGTGTTGTTATTTGTTGTTGCTACATGTCATTTTAGTTCTTAACAATTCAGTGGAACTTTAAAAACTAGTCCTTATTCAGAGAAAAGTCAAAATCACTTGCAATCTCTCATTATTTGTTCACTGTTAGGATTCAGGCTTCAATATCTGTCATACTAGCTCATAGGTTGTTAGGATTGCTTAAAATCATCTTATCATAGCTTATTATTACATTCTCAGTCATTAAAATAGGATCTAAACTCACCTAAGTCAACTTTTGTGTTTTACTGCAAAAGTCAAAAATCAGGTTTAAACCCAGATTCTGAGTGCTGATCTAGGGCCAAATTGGACTTCAATTGAGATGTTTGTGATGGGGATTTTTAGTTTTTAAGATAGCTCATAGTACTAGCTCACTTTTGCCCCCTTAATATTCAACTTATCAGCTTATTTACTGCCATTGTGCTATTTCTGCTTAAATTGTGCTACTGCCATTGTGCTTAATTGGCTTAATCTGTGGGTTAAGCTCTTATATTTAAGTTGTTTTAATCTTAAATAAGTATATTAAACTTGTTCTGACCATTTGGTTAATTTTTGTGCTTATTAGCTTATTTTTAGCTTATTTGCTTACTGCTTATCTGCCCAAATCTGCTTATTGGGCTTAGATAAATTTTGATTTTAATTTTCCTATCTTTTAAATATTAATTTAGACTTATCCTGAATTTTTCAGATTTTTCTAAAGTCATTTGATATTTTTAATCTTTTTTATTAGTTTCTATTAGTAATTAAATCATAATAAATAGAATATTAATCAGAAAAATATAATTTTAATTTTCATAATTTTCTTTTATTAAATAGAATCCAGGAAAAATATAATCACATTTTTAGACCTTAAGAAAACCAAAAATAGAAAAATAGTGATAGCTTCTATTTAATAGAATTTATCTTTTTAAATTTTAATTAAGTAATTTTCATTTTTATAATTTTCTTAGCTTCTTTTCATCTTATAATATTTTTAGAAAAAGTTTTAGAATTTTCTTTGTTCATTTAGTATTTTTTATAAATTTAAATAGTTTAATAAGTAATTAAATAAATAAATAATTAATAATAATTAAATAAAAAGTATAAAAAAATATAATTTAAGTTTTTAAATAAGTTTTAAGTAATTTTACATTTTTAGGTTTTAATTTCATAAATTTCAGTTTTTGTCCCATTTTAGATTCCCCGTTACGCATTTTTCTGTTTAGTATAATTCGCGTTTAATTTTCTTGTGCATATTTGTTTTAATTTGTTATTTAGAATTATTAAAAAAGCAAAATCAATATCTAATCATCAATCACTCTAATCCTAGCTTTTCACAGTTTGCCCATTCACACCTCGTTGGGAAACGATTCGGGTAATTACTTACCTGTCTTCACACTACACACGAACGTGAGTTTTTGCAAGTATCCTTTTTCACAAAGGGGTAATTTGTAATTATTCACGCGTATCCGTCGTTGCATAATATTTATATCTATTTAGCACGGATCAAATTTTGGCGCCGCTGCCGGGGAGGTGTGCTGCGACAGTTGTGTAAGTTTTAGCGATTAGTGATTCGAGATCCTTCTTCCAAGAAGTTCCTATTTCCCAAAAACAATATAAAATACAAAAATATTTTTCTTTTCTTTTCTATATATATTATTATTATTATTATCATATAAAAAATAAAAACACCAAAAATATTTTCCGTTTTCTTTGTTTAAATAAATAACAATAATAAAATTTACCATCGAGAACCAAGACAGAGTACTACCTAACTGGGGGTACGACCATAATAAGTTCCCAAACATCAGATTTAAAACTTGCCTTTGTATCACTTGCGAATATCGGCTCACCTTTGATTGATAAACAAACTATAACGGAGGTTTAAGGATAGTCTGACATTAAATTGTCGGACTGAAAGAAGCGGGTTTTTAAGGAGCATTAATTGCCCACCTTTGCTTCTCCGCCACTCTGTGCGTTTATCTTTTAGAGAGCTACCGTACGCTTGTTGATTATTGGTTTAAGTTCACTTGTGTTTTTTTCTCGATCTTGATTTTAATTGAAAATTTTGCTAAAAGTGCATGCGCACTCGTTCTTCTAGGTCATCAAGCCCTTTCCGTGAGCTTGGAAACATACCTCGAAGACGTCGGAGACGTTCTGCTCCATCAGTCGTACCCGAGATACGGACTGATCCCCAAACCCCTGTCATCATGGCAGAAGACCGTCCTATGAATGAGCTTCTCCAAGCTCCCACCGAGGGTTATGGAGATGCCATTATTGTTCCAGCCATCGTGGCTGAGAATTTTGAGCTTAAAACTGGGTTGATAAACCTTGTAACATCGCGTCAATTCTATGGTTTTGAGAGGGACGATCCTCAAGATCACGTTCGATGGTTCAATAAAATCACATCCACCATCAAATGTAAAAATGTCCCGGAGGAATCAATCAAACTTCTTCTTTTCCCGTTTTCTATCGATGGGGCAGCCCGGATTTGGCTTGACAAACAACCCCCTCGATCAATTAGAACATGGGAAGATTTGGTTCAAAAATTTGTAAATGAATTATTTCCTCCTTCTAAAACCACGCATCTTAAAAATGAAATCATGAAATTCTCTCAAAGGTTTGATGAACCATTTGGAGAGGCATGGGATCGTTTCAAAGAATTGCTCGGCAAATGTCCTCATCACGGTTTCACCGATTTGATGCAGATGGACACTTTCTACAGTGGGTTAAACCCATCTGACCAAGATTCTCTCAATGCCTCAGCTGGAGGTAATTTTCTGAGCAAATCCACTAAGGAAGCCATTGCACTCATTGAAAATAAGTCTAAGGTCCGCACTACACGAAACAGGACATATAATTCCCAGGCTAGTGTTGGTCCTTCCACTTCATCTCCCGTGAGTCAGTCCAGTACTGATACTCAGCTTGCTGAACTCACGAAGGTTATTCAAGCTTTGGTTTTCTCCACACAAAAGAAAGAGTCCGCTCCACAAACTTCTCACACTGCTGAAGTCAAAAAAATAGAAGTTTGTGTTACTTGTGGTGGTCCTCACGCTTACTATAATTTTACTGCCACCGATGGCAATACATTTGATGTTAATGCTATAGCCGGAACATCCAATCAAGGAGGTAATCAATACCGTCCTCAAGTGGACCCAAACCACCGTGCTAGCAATCAATTTGGACCACCCGGATTTCCTCCTCCCAACAATCTAAATAGGATTAATCCTGATCAACAAAGAGGGCAAAACATGCAAAATCAATTTCATGCCCCAAACAATCAATACCCACCCCAGAGGGGTAATCAAGGGTATTCAGCTCCTAACTACCAGGGACCTCTCCCAAATGAACTTGATAACTACATCAAGTTTAATGAGACCAAAATAAAGGCAATACAAAATCAGATCTCTGGTGTGAAGAATGAATTTCAATCTTCAATATACAAGCAAGGAAACGAGCTAAAGAATGAGCTTTCAAACAAGATTGATCACTCTCACAGCGAGGTTAAGAATATGCTTGCCAGTCTCATGAACCATATCAATCCACATTCTACCTCGGGAGGTCTCCCTGGTAATACCATTCCAAACCCTAAGGGTGAACTCAAAGCTGTCACCACACGCAGTGGTAAAGCTTATGATGGACCCACTATTCCTACTACCTTTTCTTCTCCTTCCCCCAAGGTAGTGGAAAGTGAACCTGAGGTGACAAAGGACAAGGAACTACCTACTAATAACGGAGGGACCGACAACGTCCTACCTCAAGTTGTCCCGAAACCAAAACCCAAACCAGGAGTTGTTTTTGAATCGCATGAAATCCTTGTTGAAAACCCTAAATCCAAACCTTCTATTCCTTACCCATCACGTTTAAATGAGCAAAAGCTCCGCGAAAAAGCTAGTCAACAAATGGATAAATTTTTCCAAATTTTTCAAGAATTACATTTTGACATAAGCTTTGCGGATGCTATCATTCTGATGCCCAAGTTTGCATCCACAATCAAACACTTGTTAAGCAACAAGGAAAAACTGTTTTAAATGGCAAAGACTCCATTAAATGAGAACTGCTCAGCAGTTATCTTGAAAAAGCTTCCCGTAAAGCTTGGAGATCCTGGAAGATTTTTACTACCTTATGTCTTTCCAGGAATGGTTGAATGATATGCCTTGGCCGATCTTGGTGCAAGCATCAACCTAATGCCTTATTCAGTGTGGGAGAAACTTTCTCTTCCTGAACTCACTACTACCTGCATGACTCTTGAGCTTGCAGATCGTTCCACATCTCATCCACGCGGCATTGCTGAGGATGTATTTGTGAAAGTAGGAAAGTTCCATTTTCCAGCTGACTTTGTGGTTGTCGATTTCGATGCTGATCCTAGGGTTCCTCTCATTCTTGGAAGAGGATTCCTAAAAATGGGTCGTGCTCTCATTGATGTTTTTTAGCATGAAATCACATTACGTGTGGGTAATGAAGCTGTTACTTTTAACCTGGATCAAACTTCGAGGTACTCCCCAAATTATGATTCTGAATCGGTTAACCGAATCGATGTCATTGATATTGCTTCAGAGGAGTACTCTCAAGAGTTTCTTGGTTATTCTCATAATTCTGTGAGTGAGGATCCCACCACATCTTCTCTACCTATCATTTCCGACTCTTCCCCTTCACTCACTCCGTTTGAGGGAAGTAATTTCAATTTGGAAGAGATCGAGGCTTTTCTTGAGTGTGATTCATTTCTGGAAGGAATTGATGACGCTGAGATTGATCTGGAGGGAGATATTCTTCTTCTTGAGAAATTGTTAAATCAGGACAATTCTCCTCCACTCCCTCCCGTTGAACTTCATAATGAGGAAATTAAATCGGTTGAGAAAACCGATGGATTTCCTGTGGTCGAACTCAAAGACTTACCACCTCATCTTGAGTACGCATTTTTGGAGGGTGATGATAAATTACCCGTCATTATTGCTAAAGACTTAAGTGATGAGGAAAAGACTGCTCTAATAAAGGTCTTGAAGTCACACAAGCAAGCCATTGCTTGGAAACTCTCCGACATAAAGGGTATCGACCCTGAATTTTGTACTCACAAGATATTAATGGAGGATGACTTTAAACCGGCAATCCAACACCAGCGAAGGGTAAATCCCAAAATCCACGATGTTATCAAACAAGAGGTTCTCAAACTTCTTGATGCAGGATTGATTTATCCCATCTCTGATAGTCCTTGGGTTAGTCCCATTCACTGTGTTCCAAAAAAGGGTGGCATAACTGTTGTCACAAATGAGGATAATGAGTTGATTCCAACTCGATTGGTTACTGGGTGGCGTGTTTGCATTGACTATCGTAAGTTAAATGATGCCACCCGAAAAGACCATTTTCCTCTACCCTTCATGGATCAGATGCTTGAGAGATTAGCGGGAAACGAGTACTATTGTTTCCTTGATGGTTTCTCGTGTTACTTTCAAATCCCCATTGATCCACAAGATCAAGAAAAGACCACCTTTACATGCCCTTATGGAACCTTTGCTTATAAACGTATGCCTTTTGGCTTATGCAATGCTCCAGGCACATTCCAAAGGTGCATGATGTCCATATTTTCCGACATGATCGGGAAAACGATGGAGGTCTTTATGGATGACTTCTCGGTCATTGGGGATTCATTCGAAACATGTCTCTCCCATTTAGAAAACATGTTGAAACGGTGTGAAGACACCAATCTTTGTCTAAATTGGGAGAAGAGTCACTTTATGGTCAAAGAGGGCATTGTCCTCGGCCATAAGATATCAAAGAACGGGATTGAGGTTGACAGATCTAAAGTCGATGTCATTGGTAAATTACCTCATCCCACTACCGTCAAAGGTATTAGGAGTTTTTTGGGTCATGCCGGTTTCTATCGTAGATTCATACAAGATTTTTCTAAAATCGCCCGGCCTATGACTCATCTTCTTGAAAAGGATGCTCCTTTTATCTTCTCACCCGAGTGCATCGAAGCTTTTGAAACATTAAAGAAAAAGCTTACTGAAGCACCCATTCTGGTTGCCCCCGACTGGGATTTTCCCTTTGAGCTCATGTGCGATGCAAGTGATTTTGCTATCGGTGCAGTCCTGGGGCAATGAAAAGCCAAACATTTTCAGCCTATCCACTACGCAAGTAAAACAATGACTGAAGCTCAAACTCATTACACCACTACAGAAAAAGAATTATTAGCTGTGGTGTATGCCTTTGAGAAGTTTCGGCCATATTTAATCTTGATAAAATGTGTAGTGTATACGGATCACTCGGCTCTCAAATATCTCTTTGCAAAACAAGATGCAAAGCCGAGATTGCTCCGTTGGGTTCTCCTCCTGCAAGAATTTGATATCACCATACGTGATAAAAAGGGAGCTAAAAACCTAGCTGCTGATCATCTATCCCGATTAGAGAACCCACACCAAGATGTTTTTCGAGAAAAAGGAAATAAATGAAACATTTCCTCTCGAGACACTCAATACGGTTGCTTTTCGTGGAGATTCTACTACCCCATGGTTTGCTGACTTCGCAAATTACCATGCGGGTAACTTCATAGTGAAAGGGATGTCGACCCAACAGAAGAATAAATTCTTCAAGGATGTTAAACATTACTTCTGGGACGACCCTTACTTATTCAAAATCTGTGCGGATCAAGTCATCCGACGGTGTGTTTACGGACAGGAAGCTATTGACATTCTCAAAGCTTGCCATGCTGGACCCACTGGGTGCCATCATAGTCCAAACTACACCGCCAAAAAGGTGTTTGATTCTGGGTTTTATTGGCCCACAATCTATAAGGATGCCCAAGATCTCATCAAAACTTGTGAAGCTTGTCAGCGTCACGGAAATATTTCACAACGAAATGAAATGCCACAAAATGCTATTCAAGTTTGTGAAATCTTTGATGTCTGGGGCATTGACTTTATGGGGCCATTTCCATCATCTCGAGGAAATAAATACATTCTCGTGGCTGTTGACTATTATTCAAAATGGGTTGAAGCAAAAGCTTTACCCACTAATGATGCCCGAGTGGTTGTAAAATTCCTGAAAGCTCTGTTTGCCCGTTTTGGAACTCCACGTGCTATAATCAATGATCGTGGTACGCATTTCTGCAATGACAAATTTGATAAATTCATGCAAAAGTATGGTGTAACTCACCGTCTTTCTACTGCGTATCACCCACAAACAAGTGGACAAGTAGAAGTTTCAAATCGGGGTATTAAAAGAATTCTGGAAAGGACTGTAGGAGAAAATCGTGCATCCTGGTCGGATAAATTGGATGATGCACTATGGGCCTTCCGTACAGCTTACAAAACACCCATTGGGTGTACGCCTTACAAGCTTGTGTACGGAAAGGCATGTCATCTTCCGATCGAATTAGAGCACAAAGCCTACTGGGCCTTGAAACATGCTAACTTTGACCTCCAAACTGCGGGTGATCACCGTAAAGTTCAAATGAATGAATTGAATGAACTACGTGATCAAGCATACGAGAACTCTTTGATCTATAAAGAAAAGACAAAGAAGATTCATGACTCTAAAATCAAGAACCGCGTTTTCAACGTTGGTGATCGAGTCCTTCTTTTCAATTCAAGATTAAAGATCTTCTCAGGCAAACTCAAATCCTGATGGTCTGGTCCATTCACTATTACAAAGGTTTATCCATATGGAACCGTTGAGTTATCTCAAAATGACGGTCCAAATTTCAAAGTGAATGGTCATCGTTTAAAACACTACTTTGGAGAGGACATACCACCCATGGTTGTCCCGGATCTCCAAACTTTCCCCATGAACCAATGAATGCGGGGATCGAGTCAAGCTAGTGACTCGGTGATCAAAAACATTAGCACAACATGGGTTTTCACCCGTGTCTCTGTTTTCTTTCTCTTTTCTACCACCTAGTGTGGGGGAGATGCCCCACATGTTGTATATATGTAAAGTCAAAAAAAAAAAAAAAAAAAAAAAAGTGTGTGTCTGTATATAAAATAATGGCTATTAGTATTTTCCTTTTCACGTTCTAAGTGTTGGTTTAACAACCGGTTCTTTGAATATTGAGGGCAATATTCACTTTCACGTTCTAAGTGTTGGTTTAACAACCGGTTCTTTGAATATTGAGGGCAATATTCAGTTCTAAGTGTGGGGGGGAATTCTAGCGAATTTGATCAAATGTACCATCTAGTACCCCCATTTTTAGCCAAAATTTTAAAATTTTTTCTCACTTAGAACGCAATAAATGGTTATCAGTCCGCCATGTCTAACCCACATAAGGATTGGCTAATCCGAGAGCAAACGGCTCTTGGTAAAGATGTCTCAAATCCGTTTATGGCTTACAAGTTGGCTAGCCCGCAAGGTTATGGCTTGTGGTAAAGGCAGTGGGAAAACCATGATTGGTAATCAGCTCACCAAAGATAATAACTGTATTTTATCTAAGAGTTGGCTAGTCCAGAAGCAAACGGCTTCTGGTAAAGACAAATCAAAACCGTTGACAGCTGATGGTTTGCTCAAAATCATTTGGTTATCATTGTACCAAAGTATCACATACTAAAACATTGGCTACTCCAGAAGTAATGGCTTTTGGTAAAGAGAAAAATCCATTAAAACTTCATAAAAGATTGCTAGGGACTAGCAATAGTTTAGTGTGGGGGATTGATGAGTGTGTAAATACTCATCATTTTTGTCGTATCTGAACTGCCAAAACATCCAAAAACACTCAGAAATGCATCAAAATACTGAAAATATCCCAGGGATTGTGTTTTATATGTTTCAAATGCAAAATGTTTGAAAACAATTGAAAAACGAACAAAGTTTACAAAATTGGCAGTTTCAGTCCCTCAACTTTCAAAACTTGTCAAATTTAGTCCCTAAGCATTTGTTTTGTAAGAAAAGTCACCAAAGGTCCTTTTGAAATCATAAGTTGTCATATTTAGTCCTTTGGTGAAAAGTTTCAATAATTTGCAAAAATGGTCCCTGGGAAAATTTTATTATTGGAAATTTCATGTATGGTCCCTGGATTATTGGAACATGGCAGGAATCACCCCTTGGTTTAATTTGGAAGATATACAACTTTGGTCCTCCAATTTTCAGAAAATACAAAAATGGTCCTTGTTATTAAACTACAAACCAACCGGACCCTTTATCCCTTAAATAACCCACTACCCTTATATAATAAAAACCCCAGCCCACTTAAATAAAAACCCAAGCCCATCCCCAAAACAGATAACCCGGCCCACTCCATTTTTAAATAAACCCAAAACTAAAACCAGGGTTTGACCCGGTCAAACCCACCCTTATACCTCCTTCTTCCTCACAAACCCGCCAAAACCACCACTGTTCCAAAACCACCACCACCTTTACACCTCATCACCACAGCTATCTAACCACTCCCCTCCACCAATACAAACATCCAAAAATCTTTAATTGCAAAATTTCGGCTGCAAGTTACTTATTCTAATTTTGGCGCCAAAAGTAGATTTGAAGGTTAGGATCACTTTGACCCATCCAACGGTTGATTTTCTTGATGGGATATGTTCAGAATCAAGTGGGGAGTCTCAAAAGTCTATAAAGAAGAAGGAAGATGCAGTGTATGAAGATATCTAGTTTAATTTTAGTTTATGTATGTCGAATAGTTAAATTCTCAATTTCCAGTGTATCTTTAAGCTTTCAAGTTATAATTCTAGCATTCTCAGTGTATTTCAAACCTTTTTCAATAATCAATTTCAGTTTATGTTAAAGAATTCAGTTTGTGCAAGTTTTAATGTAAAATTCTCATGTTTCACTTAATGTTGTTGTTAGTTGATGTTAAGGACTCATAAGCTCACTTAAGCTCCTAGAAAGCTTCTGAAAGCTTTTAGTAACCTAAAAAGTCAGTATAGTTGTAAAACTCAAAAGTACAAAAGAAAATCACAAAAATTAGATAAATAATCAAAAATCAGTGAAGATGCTTGAAGATGGCTGGAGCAAGGGAAATTTTGGATTGCCCTTGGTTTAGTGGTCTTGTGGAAGGCCTATAGGAGTGTTCTTGGTTCTTGGTTCTTGGTTTCATGTTCTTGGTCTGGACTGCATTTGTAAGCTTTTTGATCCATTTTGGCATTTCACTGTATCTCTGAGTTTCATGCTTGTTAATTGGTATTTTTATGATTTGTGGTAACTGTTAAGTAATAATAAAGTTTGAAATCAGTTAGTTGTTCATTAAAATCAGTTGGTACTAAAAACTCATTGTCTCAGTCAAATAGGCAAATTTGTCATTCCTGAGTTTCATGCTAGTTCTGCTGCTGTTTAATGTCAAATAAGTCTTGTGTAATGATATTATGAGGTTTGAATTCAGTTGCATGATTTAATTCTATCAGTTGCTTGGAAAATCACAAAATAAGTTTGTTTAAGGACTGTTTGGCTATAATTGATTCAGTTGTGTTGCTAGTGTTTGTGTTGTTATTTGCTGTTGCTACATGTCATTTTAGTTCTTAACAACTCAGTGGAACTTTAAAAACTAGTCCTTATTCAGAGAAAAGTCAAAATCACTTGCAATCTCTCATTATTTGTTCACTGTTAGGATTCAGGCTTCAATATCTGTCATACTAGCTCATAGGTTGTTAGGATTTCTTAAAATCATCTTATCATAGCTTATTATTACATTCTCAGTCATTAAAATAGGATCTAAACTCACCTAAGTCAACTTTTGTGTTTTACTGCAAAAGTCAAAAATCAGGTTTAAACCCAGATTCTGAGTGCTGATCTAGGGCCAAATTGGACTTCAATTGAGATGTTTGTGATGGGGCTTTTTAGTTTTTAAGATAGCTCATAGTACTAGCTCACTTTTGCCCCCTTAATATTCAACTTATCAGCTTATTTAGATTGCTTAATCTGCTCTGCTAGTTTGCCACATTTCTGCTATTTCTGCTTAAATTGTGCTACTGCCATTGTGCTTAATTGGCTTAATCTGTGGGTTAAGCTCTTATATTTAAGTTGTTTTAATCTTAAATAAGTATATTAAACTTGTTCTGACCATTTGGTTAATTTTTGTGCTTATTAGCTTATTTTTAGCTTATTTGCTTACTACTTATCTGCCCAAATCTGCTTATTGGGCTTAGATAAATTTTGATTTTAATTTTCCTATCTTTTAAATATTAATTTAGACTTATCCTGAATTTTTCAGATTTTTCTAAAGTCATTTGATATTTTTAATCTTTTTTATTAGTTTCTATTAGTAATTAAATCATAATAAATAGAATATTAATCAGAAAAATATAATTTTAATTTTCATAATTTTCTTTTACTAAATAGAATCCAGGAAAAATATAATCACATTTTTAGACCTTAAGAAAACCAAAAATAGAAAAATAGTGATAGCTTCTATTTAATAGAATTTATCTTTTTTTAAATTTTAATTAAGTAATTTTCATTTTTATAATTTTCTTAGCTTCTTTTCATCTTATAATATTTTTAGAAAAAGTTTTAGAATTTTCTTTGTTCATTTAGTATTTTTTATAAATTTAAATAGTTTAATAAGTAATTAAATAAATAAATAATTAATAATAATTAAATAAAAAGTATAAAAAAATATAATTTAAGTTTTTAAATAAGTTTTAAGTAATTTTACATTTTTAGGTTTTAATTTCATAAATTTCAGTTTTTGTCCCATTTTAGATTCCCCGTTACGCATTTTTCTGTTTAGTATAATTCGCGTTTAATTTTCTTGTGCATATTTGTTTTAATTTTTTATTTAGAATTATTAAAAAAGCAAAATCAATATCTAATCATCAATCACTCTAATCCTAGCTTTTCACAGTTTGCCCATTCACACATCGTTGGGAAACGATTCGGGTAATTACTTACCTGTCTTCACACTACACACGAACGTGAGTTTTTGCAAGTATCCTTTTTCACAAAGGGGTAATTTGTAATTATTCACGCGTATCCGTCGTTGCATAATATTTATATCTATTTAGCACGGATCAGTTACCACTTTCCATGGGACGCCCCCATGATCTCCGAACTATGTGCAACCGCCCACTATGCCCTATTTCTCCCCTATAAATAGCATAGTCGGGCCAAAACTAAGTAAGTTAACTTCACTCTCTAAATTTACGACCTACATTACCATTACACATACTTACTCGCACGCCGGAGGTGGTTCGCAGGGTCCAACCCCTGCGCAATCACTTAACGTAGTGTTTTCGTATTTCTTATTTTCAGGTTAAGAACAAGGTTGGCGCAATCTCAACACCCCATTATTCCTTTGATCACCATCGAAGGCTTGGTTGGCAATTATTTGTTCAATCATAAATATTCACTTCTACAACTAAAATCACTAAAGGTATGAATGAACTAATGCTTAATGCATTATATGATCCAAGGAACATTTTCTTAATAACTAGATTTCTTATAAAATGTCAAAAACATTTTATATCTTTTAGAAAAACATTTGTGGAAACCGTAGAGGGGGGTGAATACGTTTCCCTTTAAAAACTTAAAACTTTTTGTATCAAATAACCGATCAAGTGTGACTTAATATGAAAAGTGTCAACAATGGTTATGTATCATCTAGGGATGAATAAATTAAACTACAACACAAGCACAATCAACCATGACACATACATAACATAAGCAACTAGCCACACAAGCATAAACACAATGCAAATATAAACATAAAGCGATAAGGAATAAAATGAAAGTAAAGAGATAAGTTAGAAGGCGCAAACCAGACACGGTGATTTATAGTGGTTCGGTTACGAAGCTCCTCTTCGCCCTACTCCACTCCCCGAGTACCCAGCTCGAGAGTTACTTCACTAATCAACAAACTCCCTTCAGGCGGAGAAAACCGTTACACGTCGCTTAACTTGTTTTCCGACACTAAGCTAGATGTCGAGTGCTAATCTTAGCTAGCACCAATCTACTATGATCTACCCGATCTACACCTTACACGTCGCTTATCCTATTTCCGACACTAAGCTAGATGTCGAGTGCTAATCTTAGCTAGCACCAATCTACCACGATCTACCCGATCTACCCTTGATCCACATGATCAATCACACAAGCCCAATGGCTTCAATAGATCTTCACTATCTCTTAAGATAACAATGATCTTGACTCACTCTCTCACAAAAGAAAAATAATCTTGATGTATGCTATGATACAATCAAGAGTGTAACCAATGTTACAAGACCTAACAACTCCAACACTTTGTATCTACTTGGATACTTTGTGTTCTTCTCTTGCTAATCA
Organism: Artemisia tridentata subsp. tridentata; assembly: GCA_021014915.2. Taxonomy (NCBI): domain Eukaryota; kingdom Viridiplantae; phylum Streptophyta; class Magnoliopsida; order Asterales; family Asteraceae; genus Artemisia; species Artemisia tridentata. The sequence continues at coordinate 180,457,192 of CP139505.1, forward strand.
AGAGGGATGACAACACTTTGTATCTAGGATACTTTGTGTTCTTCTCTTGCTAATCAAGAGGGATGACAACACTTTATATCTAGGATACTTTGTGTTCTTCTCTTGCTAATCAAGAGGAATGAAGAGGATCACTTGAGTGGATGATTGGATCACTCTTAAACAACCTAAGACTCTCCAAATGATCAAAGAAAGTCATTTAAGTGAAGAGGGATAAGACCAGAGAAAAAGGACTGGAAAAATCAAGTTGGAAGTGTGGAATGGTCCACTATTTATAGGCAAAGGAAAATCTGACCGTTAGAGACCTACGGCTCCACTAAATACCCGACGGCTCCACTAAATTTAGTGGAGCCGTCCATACTTAAAGGTGCCGTGGACGCTCCCTTTTTTGTCTTTAGTGGGGAAGGTTTATTTGTGGAAGTTAGGAGCTGTTTTGGGGGGAAATTTGGCTGTTGGGATTTTCAAACATATTTTTCAAAATAAAACATTTCTTTTTAATTCAAAAATAATTTGTGAAATATATTTTTGAAAAAATGTTTTGTCACATTAAAAATGTGAAGTTTAGAAAAATATAATCCTTTGATCATTTGTCAAGTAGTAGATTTGTTTGTCCATACCTTGAGTGATTTATGTCGGGATGGAAATCTACGACTTCGTTGAAGCATACTTGAGACGTCGGGAGGTGTTGATGAAGTATGCATTGATGATTTGTGTTTACAAGTAACTTGCACATTTTACGTTATGCATTACAAGTTACATGTTTGTCATTATTAAAACCGAAGAAATCGTTTAGTTTAAATATCGTAATATTTGCACTAACAATCTCCCCCTTTTTGATGATGACAAATATGTAAACCATAAGACATAGTAAAATGTAAAAGTTACCTGTTTACACTTCCTTCTCCCTCTTTTTGTCGAATCAAAAAGGTAGTTGCCTCGAACGCTTCCTTGGATTTACTTCCTACTCCCCCTTATTGCACTACTATCCTTTCTCCCCCGAGAGGCGAGCTTGCATCATCCAAGTGAAGCCTTCTATCAACACTTGTGAAGACGACTCCATGCTATGTATTCAAATACTCCCGAGCTCCCCCTAGCTCAATGCTCCCTTATGGTGACTTAAACCCCTTGTTTATTTACCTTAGTATCTAGCGGATCCATGGATCAAATTCTTACAAAGACTTTTCCTACATCAAGGGTTAGCTTCGTTCAGCATAATATATAACAGTATAGGAGCAGCATTATAAGGATAGAATACACATAGCAAGACATGCATAGGTTAAACTATGTTAACACGTAAGTGTCACAACCCGACCGAAACCTAAGGTGTAATTGTTCACTCAATCACACTAATCAAGAACGAGATTCGTTCATTGATTGACGCATTAAATGACTTCTTCCAAGTTGTCATTGGGAAGGAAAGTTCTAACAAACCTTTTGAACAACATAATCATCTACCTAAGATGATTGATGTTAAGGATAGTTTGTTAATAAGACATACTCTAAATGATTACTATTATGACAAGTCGTGCCATAAAGTAGACTCGATAGAGGTTATACTTAAATAATTCCATAAGGTGGGAGAGTGTTGGTTGTGGTGACAACAAGGACAACTTGGGTTATGTGGTTGTAGGGGATAAATAATGGAATGACCCATTAGTGGTTGTGGTGAAGGTGATAGTGATAAGGATGATGTGTTGGTGCCAAGTCCAAAGAGGTTTGATGGTGATAGGGTTAGTGTGATGGCTAAAGGTTGTGGTGGACTTGGTGGAGGTAAGGGTGTAGGAATCCTAAAGGTGTAGGATGATGATGATGTGGTTGGAGGTGTTGGTTTTGCCCTTTGAGGAAAGGTGGGAAAGGATGGTTTAGGTTAATATATCGTTTGCACTGACAATGAGATGCATGATATAATTCAAAAAGGAAAAAGAAAAAGGTGTATGTGATTCTAACAGGATTGTTGGTGAATATCTCTAACGGGGTTAAGGTAACGAGGTTCTAGGTTTCTAGGTTGGATGATCCTAGTTGTGTGTTAGAGATAATTTGGTGCATGAAGGGTTTCATGTGTTTATGAGGGTTGAAGGTTGTTGAACTAACTATCACTTATCCAAAGTGACGAGTAGTTGTAAGGTTTGAGTGTGATGAGTTGAAGGTTATAAGGTTTGAGTGTGATGTTCTATGGGTTGAAGGTTCTTAGACTAACTATCACTGTCAAGAGTGAAGTGTAGCTAAAAGGGTTGAGTGTGATGATGATGTTAATGTGAGGTTTGAAGGTGAGATGCAAGATAAGCTTGCAATGGTGAGGCCTTATATAGGCAAGAGTAGTGGGATTCGAACTAAAGTTGGTGTTAGAGTCCTATGGTGTAGTGAGGGAATCCTAGGGTGTATGTGAGTTTGCAAAATTTTGTAGGTTTGAGGTTAGGAATGCAGGGATCTAAAGGAAACAGTGAAACGGTACCACTAAATACCACACGGTACCGTTAAATTTAACGGTACCGTGGCCTATTTAACGGTACCGTGACCTGGAAGTCACGAATTTTCCTGTGTAGCCTAGTTCTGGGCAGCTAAAGGGAAGTTTCCTAGAGAATAAGAACCACATTTGTGTGTTCTTGAGGGTGTTTGGTGAAAGACTATATGAGTGTGTTTTCACTCCCCCTTAATCTATGACCATCCGGACAAGATGTAAAAGATAAAGAGGAAAACAAACGTTGACGAAAGCGATGAGCTTAGTAACGTCATGACAAGTGGTGGATAGCATACGATAAACTTCACCTTTGAAGTCACGTAGCTCTTCTCAATCATTGTGAATATTCATAGAATATTATGATGAGGCATGCGATTACTAGGAGATATCCTAAGGGTTAAGAAGATAAAATCTTCAGAGTTGTGAGGTTGGTGACAAGGTTCTAGTGGGGTTATCTCAACTTATCCTAGCGGTTCTTTGCTTGAGGTGTGTGGAAGGTGAGTGGGATGCGGAAGCATTGGTAGTGTTTAGTACCATGCGGAAGTGTGACGGAAAAAGGCTAAGGAATCAGATGATAGATACAATCTATTCTGATAGGAGATGGTTTTGTGTTCAAGACTACATTGAGTGGGTTTTGATGGCAAGAGGAAATGGTTTTGGGTTTGTTTGAAAAAAGCTGTGCAGAAGAAAAGTGAATAGGCGCGTTTTTTAGATGCACGGCTCCACGGTTCCACTAAACATTAGTGGAGCCGTGTCTCTTTAATGGAGCCGTGTGTCTGATTGAGCCATTTTTCTTCTGTTTTGACTTTTGGCTGATTAATCTTAATTATTTAGTAAGACTTTTTGACACGAGGAAAAAGTTTATACCTAATAAACTTTTTGATGAAAACGACTAGGAGAGATGACATGAAATGACCTTAGTGTTTCCAAGGAAATTGACTAAGTTGTCATTGGATGAGGGTTGACTTCTAATATTTCCCGAGAAATAAATAGAAGTTATAAGTAGTGTTTTGGAGGATGACTATAATATTTCCCATGAAATATTTAATTAGTCGGAATACGAAACGCAAGGAATGACTTAATATTTCCCGTGAAATATTCAAACAGTCATGTGACAAGTCGAAAGGGAATGACTTAGAATTTCTTAGAGAAAATTCTAAAAGTCATGAGATGAATGAGAAAGATGATTTAAAAAGTCATGGGTGATTAGTAGAGAAATGACTTCAATGTTTCCCGCGAAACTTTTGAGAGGTCATAAAGGGGATGAAAGGTTATAAGGTATGACGCGAGGGATGACTTTAACATTTCCATAGAAATATTGAAATAGTCATGAGCGGGATGATAGGAATGACTTAAGAAGTCATATGACGAGACGTGAGAAATGACGTTCATATTTCCGAAGAAATATTTAGGTAGTCATTAAAGTGATGTGAAGAATGACTCAATATTTCCAGTGAAATATTTAAAGAGTCATGAGACGAGACACATGAGATGACTTCAATATTTCCAGTGAAATATTTAAATAGTCATAAGATTTATGGAATAAGTTCCATCATTCCTAGACCTAGACGGAGACGGTTAAGGGATTCTCGGTTGAGAGGATTGGTTGATTTACGGATTTCGAGGTGCTTCGCACGCGAGTGTTTCACGGTGTTTTGAAAGACGTAAAGCTAGGCCTATGGTGCTGATTCGCAACAAGGTTTGGGATCTAAAGATGTGTATATACACACGAAGATGAAAGGAACTACTAATCACTTATATAGTAACTCGTGAGTCCTTTGTCACCCGAGGGTAGACGTAAGCTTTTAGCTTTTGGATGAGCGTTTTAACATACATTGTTAAAAGGCTTGAATGTGATGTTTCGGATATGACATTTAACAATTGCGATCGCAAGTTAAATTTACTTGAATATTTCAGATGAAATATTTAAGTTGTCAACCCTACTCCGAGTTCTACTGGGTTTGTATCTAACCTACCCATGACAAAAGGGTGTATTGCTTGGAAGAAGGCAAAGGGATGACTAGGGAATTAGGACAACTTCACGACTACTCTAACTTATGGGTTTTGACACTAGTGTATGACTCTATGACTTCTAAGGGTTCATAGTGATAGGCATACCTAATTCCTAATGTGTCAAAATGACCTAGTGTGGGTGCAAGCAAATCATGTAGAATGCACATAACGAATAAATGCAAACATCATGCAGAGCATGATAATCATTTAGCATTTAAGATCACGAAGATATTTAATCATATCTTATGAAAACATGTTATCATTTTGAAACACATATGTGGGATGCAAGCAATCTAGGTTTGCTAAGGAAGATCCTAGTTACTACTTGTTCAAAATGAGATCCTAACGGGAGATAAAGTTTACCGATGTAAACTATCTCTAGTCAAATGTAGGAATGAAAACTTTTCAAGTTAGAGAATGAGTATGAGACTATCACTAGTGGTGCTCAATTAAGGCTAAACACGACCATTTTTACGGGTTATACACCAACCCAACTTCTCTCCTGGAAGCAATTCAACCGTTAGGTCAAATTGAATTTCTAGTGCGATAGATTCTCCATTAGTCATTCTCATGTTAGAAGAATTTGAATTCCTATATTTGCCTATCGAAGTATAGCAAAGATGATTTTATCTTGTTTTGCTATACATGGCCTAATATGACTTAATTAACCATACTTTGAAAGTAGGTTAAGAAAATGACATGTCTTACACAACTCCTAACAAAGGCAAGCGAGATGTTTTAATTTCGTGTTTGAGATTTAAAGGTTGTTTGATGGAGATGGTGTATTTTATGATCTCTTGGACAACATCTTTGTTTGTTGAGTTGTTACATGTTATTTTAACATGATTTGGTTTCCTAGAACCAAGAGACACTCTAATGTGATACAATGTAGAACCTACTACATCGTGTGTGTTTCAAGAATGCTCCTTTGCATATCTTGAGTGAGAATCTAGTGAAGGTTACTTACCTCAATAGATCTTGTGAGCATTTTATTTGAAATGAGACATACTGTTTATTTCAAAAAGTATGCTTTTCTAAGAGGAAACTTATCACTCTTAAGAATGCTTTGTGAAACAAGTATTTTAATGTATGACCAATTTTACTTGTTTATGCAATGACACATGTCCTAATAGGTTATTATTCAACTCTAATATCCTATATTTGTTAACATGATGCAATGTATTCTCTTGTAACATAACCATTCATGTTACAAAGAAAATGAGATGCATAGGATATAAGTTATCCATTGTCAATCTTTTGATAAGAGAATTACATGTGATATTCTCAAGATTGATGACTTACATAATAGTTAATAACATATTATGTGTGACACTTTTACTAGACATGTGACATTGAGTGTTGAGTCGTTCATGAGCAAAGTTTACATATGTTGTTTGTTTGCTCGTGTTTGGTTTTTCGGAAATGACACATTTACTAATTGCATTGCAATGTAAATTACTTGTATATTTCGGATGAAACATCCAAGTTGTCACTCCTACTTAGTTGTGTATTTTATGCATCTTTTAAACATATTAGTTTAATGTTTGGAACACAACTATTGGACAACAAGACTCAATATGGCATCTTCAACACAAGTGTGAGTTATGATCCGATGCATATTATTTTCGTCTTGAGAGGACGTCATTATTTGAGAAAAACTATTTATATTATTAAGTATAATACTTTTAGTTTTTCGACACCTCATTAGTATAAAAATAATTATCTTAACTATTTTTATACAACATACGTAAAATACTAAATGTTTAAAACATTTTGTATGTGTGTTAAATCAATGCAAGTTTAATACATTTTCTTTTACTTAAATACTAATGTATTAAAATGACCTTTTATCTTGTTTAGACAACCCATGGTCAAACAAGACAAAATGATGTGATGTTTTAAGGATCATGTTACGGATTTTATGAAAGTGTTAAGTGTTTTGGGGTGATATACTTTTTACACTTAAACCTTTGGAAAAATAATTGTGTAAGACAATATCTTTCGACACACATGATCTACCAACTTAGTTTCTATTCCTAAGAAAGTTACTAAACCATTTTAAGAACTTGCAACAAATGCAAGACAAATGGTTGATGCCTATATGCAATGCAAACTAATTACTTAATATAGTGCAAGTGATTTAGCATGAGCCTTATAAATGCATAAACCGAAAAACTATAATAAGCAAATAGCAATTTAACACACAAAAATACTTATCGTCATTTTGTGTATTAGGTATAACAATGTATACTAAGCTTGATTTTATTTGACAATGAATTGGTTTCCTCCCCATTTCAAATATTTTTGCTGAGCACTTTGAAAACATGTCAAGGTTTAAAAGTTGAATCGCCCTTTTTCAGTTTGACCAAAAATTTACGCAAACTGCATGACCAGAAGACCTTTAGTTGAAAATCAAGGACTTTAACATACTTTCATTTAGAACTAATTCATAAAAATGTTTCTCAAATGAAAGTAGACTCAACATCGTTCAAAATGATGGGCGACACGACTCGTACAGACTCATGGTTGATTTTATATGGATTTTTGAAAATGAACCAAAAATGAAAAACAGACAAGCAGATGCACGACACCATTAAATGACTCACGGTACCATTAAATATAACGGTACCGTACCATATTTAGTGGTACCGTGGTCTGTTTTCTGATTCAGAACTGCATGACATAATGACTCGTTCTGAAAACATGACCGGACACTTAAAAACACTATTCTTTTAGTGGTTTAAGAAAACCTTCAAGCTAGTATGACAAAATATACTTAACAACAAAACTTGTAAGTATTAAGCAACTAAATACTTTTCATATTTTATCACATTCATAGGTAATTTGATACATGGATCTTACTCAATTTTGAAAACCATTTGTTTTAAAAATTTGAGCGACCTGGCTCTGGTACCAATTGTAGAAACCGTAGAGGGGGGTGAATACGTTTTCCTTTAAAAACTTAAAACTTTTTGTATCAAATAACCGATCAAGTGTGACTTAATATGAAAAGTGTCAACAATGGTTATGTATCATCTAGGGATGAATAAATTAAACTACAACACAAGCACAATCAACCATGACACATACATAACATAAGCAACTAGCCACACAAGCATAAACACAATGCAAATATAAACATAAAGCGATAAGGAATAAAATGAAAGTAAAGAGATAAGTTAGAAGGCGCAAACCAGACACGGTGATTTATAGTGGTTTGGTTATGAAGCTCCTCTTCGCCCTACTCCACTCCCCGAGTACCCAACTCGAGAGTTACTTCACTAATCAACAAACTCCCTTCAGGCGGAGAAAACCGTTACACGTCGCTTAACTTGTTTTCCGACACTAAGCTAGATGTCGAGTGCTAATCTTAGCTAGCACCAATCTACCACGATCTACCCGATCTACACCTTACACGTCGCTTATCCTATTTCCGACACTAAGCTAGATGTCGAGTGCTAATCTTAGCTAGCACCAATCTACCACGATCTACCCGATCTACCCTTGATCCACATGATCAATCACACAAGCCCAATGGCTTCAAGAGATCTTCACTATCTCTTAAGATCACAATGATCTTGACTCACTCTCTCACAAAAGAAAAATAATCTTGATGTATGCTATGATACAATCAAGAGTGTAACCAATGTTACAAGACCTAACAACTCCAACACTTTGTATCTACTTGGATACTTTGTGTTCTTCTCTTGCTAATCAAGAGGGATGACAACACTTTGTATCTAGGATACTTTGTGTTCTTCTCTTGCTAATCAAGAGGAATGAAGAGGATCACTTGAGTGGATGATTGGATCACTCTTAAACAACCTAAGACTCTCCAAATGATCAAAGAAAGTTATCTAAGTGAAGAGGGATAAGACCAGAGAAAAAGGACTGGAAAAATCAAGTTGGAAGTGTGGAATGGTCCACTATTTATAGGCAAAGGAAAATCTGACCGTTACAGACCTACGGCTCCACTAAATACCCGACGGCTCCACTAAATTTAGTGGAGCCGTCCATACTTAAAGGTGCCGTGGACGCTCCCTTTTTTGTCTTTAGTGGGGAAGGTTTATTTGGGGAAGTTAGGAGCTGTTTTGGGGGGAAATTTGGCTGTTGGGATTTTCAAACATATTTTTCTAAATAAAACATTTCTTTTTAATTCAAAAATAATTTGTGAAATATATTTTTGAAAAAGTGTTTTGTCACATTAAAAATGTGAAGTTTAGAAAAATATAATCCTTTGATCATTTGTCAAGTAGTAGATTTATTTATCCATACCTTGAGTGATTTATGTCGGGATGGAAATCTACGACTTCGTTGAAGCATACTTGAGACGTCGGGAGGTGTTGATGAAGTATGCATTGATGATTTGTGTTTACAAGTAACTTGCACATTTTACGTTATGCAATACAAGTTACATGTTTGTCATCATTAAAACCGAAGAAATCGTTTAATTTAAATATCGTAATATTTGCACTAACAACATTTTTGGTAATAAATAAAAAGGTTTAATTCATTATAAATTTATGAATTCAAATTTTTAACCAAAATCAGTAAAAATGTTCCAGAAAAACCTTCCCCACAAAAGGACAAAATTGGCCAACGTTCAGTAGGGGCGGCCCCCTTAATTTTGCGGGGCGGCCCCCTTAAAATTAAGGGGACCGCCCCCGCTCCAGTAGGCTCCAGCTGTCCAGTTTTTCTCCCTATAAATACCTGCCTTCTCCTGGATTTTTACTTACCTTTTGCACACTAAAACTTTCTGTTTTAAATCCTTGTATATACATTTCAAAATCCTTTGATCATATCTTATTAAGCATTAGTTTCTAAGTGATCCAAGCTTCCTACATTCAAGTGCAAAAGAAGAATACTCCTTCAATATCTAGAGAAGAAGTATTGCAACTTAGCTATCTAAGTTGTATGTGTCATCATTCATTTGTATATACTTTGTATATTTGTTAGATAGTTGTGTGTATAATTATTTGGGATAGGTTAGTGTGTAAGTAGTGAAGTTGTGAAGTTAAGGTGTGTAAGTAGTGAAGGTGTGAAGAAATAGAAGTGTACATAGGTTGTGCTAAGTTGTGAAGAAGGTGTGAAGCCGTAGTATATAAGTTGTGAAGAAGTTGTGAATAAGTCGTGAAGTAGTCTTGAAGAAGTAGTCATGAGGAAGTAGTCGTGAAGAAGAAGTCGTGAAGTAGTTATAGGTGATGTAGCAATATAAAAACATATCAAATAAATATACGCAGCGGAAAAACATCACCATACAAGGATCCATAGTGCCATATGATCAATCAAATTAAAACAAATTAAACAAACATGTTTTATACCTTTGTAGCGTGATCCGGGTAACACCACCAATATCACCACCACGTAGAGATGTAAGAAACCAAAAGATCAATAAGGTTGATCTTCTCTAAGAATGAAACACACTACACGTCATCGATCACCACCCGATGCTAGTCATGACCTCGTAACAATCATCCTTGATGCATCTACAGTAGAATGATCAAAGAAGGGATCAAGAAAACACAAACCCTAATTAGGGTGTGTTTATTTCGTGGCTTTTGAGGTATGGAGGAGGGAGGAGAGATTTTCTCCTTCTCATGTGGTTAGTCATAATTGTAATTGATATGGTTCAAAATAGATTTGACCTTATCAAGTTACAATTACACTTAGCACCTCATAAAAGCTCATTAGCCCCTCCAAGCCCTTCATAAAGGCCGGCCACCATGAGGGCCCACAATGGGCTTGCCCATTGTTGGTCCAATCCAAAAACACTAAGTCTAAATAAGTATTTAACGACCCGTTATAGATCCCGAGTTACGTAGTCATTTATATATTGTAAATACGATAATTACAATCTATAAAATGATGTCTCTGTGTATAAGTGTGTGACCCCATAGGCTCACATATGTCTAGCCATATAATTATTAATTATGACACGAGCATACTCCAACAGCTCCCACTTGCGACGTCATAATAATCAAGTAATTATACAAGCAATGGTTAGCGTCTAGCAACACGCCAATGCCCCTAGAAATATGTGAGGTTAGTTTCTTAAACGTCTCATTTTAGATGGTTTATATGTCATCTATCCTTTTGTTACAGATACCGTGTTGAACATTAGACATGGATCAAATGTCATTCTAATAGTTCAACTATTATGTTTCTCGATACAGATATTGAACAAGATTACCAAGTGAATTAAGATTCATCTTAATCTCATTTGGGTACGGCCATACAAACATCTGTCCAATTCATCGAGGGGCCCAATAGTATCTAACTCCATAACATGTGGAGGAACAAATCCTGTTTTGACTACACGTGTCATTCACATGCTTCATATCACTCCTGATAATGGCTTTTATAACTACCTTATTCAGGATAGCGTTTAACCATATCAAGGAATGAAATTCCACACATGCAAGACCTGCTTGCATCTCAAGTCTAAGGATAAGAGACATAACCTCTTGCGAGATTCACTATTGATGACGATCCATGTAGTGAATACTCGTAGGTTGGGTCAATCCAATGTTCATCACAATGAACAACATGTGAGTGTGGCAAATAAGTCACCAACACGCTCACATTTGCCTTAATTTGATGATACTCCCGTATCGTCAACCGACAATGGATAATTTTAGAATAAATAAATTATTCATGGATTAAACATGCAAATATAGAACACAGTAGTATAAATGAAGACGATCATACCAGGTATATCAATTCATTGTATAATACGACTGCTTACAGTTCCATTATCCAAATACTAAAAACAGATATGCATAAGACTACTCATAGGTCAGAATCTGATGTTCCCACCATGATCGAATCATGTTGTACAAGGCAACAAGTAGTCATCTGAGTAAACTTTGAGAATACTTCTTTCAAAATTCATGAAAGGTTTTCATGATGATTGTCCTTTGTATGTGTGCATTCAAGTACAAGACGAGTATTGCAACAATACATTCCATAGGGTGTTTGAAGCTAGCAAGACACCTACTTTAGACAGTCATCTGAATAGTTTCTCAAACTATAAAGTATTCTTATTCTTTTAATGTATAACGCATTAATGCTCTCAGTCGAGCACATCTAGTCAGCAATTTCATCATTCATGATGACATCCTACCACGACTAGGGTTGAGTATCATCTCAGTTAAATAAGCATCAGCGTATGCAAACAAAACAGAGTTCCTCAAATATCCGTAAATGTTTGAACATATATGTGGTCCTTCGTAGGTCCATTATAATGTTCGTTTAACAATTATTGTTGATACAAAAGTTGGGCGTTCCTTGATTCCGTACCAATTCGATCTTAATGCTTGAGACCTGCGCACTAAGAAAACAGAAAAACACCGTTAGGCTTATCGTGGGATTGTCTCCCACGATTATCCTCCGGCGTGAGAGTAAGTAATCGGTTTTAGGGTTTGTAGAAGAGTTAGGGTTTTGTGAATCGTACCTTTGTGAGGGTTGAGATGCCCTCTATATATGGACACGAAATCCTTATTGGTTTCGTGTTCCCCAATCTTCGGTGTATCCCGCGCAGGGCGGTTAGGCAATATATATCCCATAAATAAAAGATATTATCGCAGCCATAAATAGCGTTGGGTTTGGGCCATCGTGAGCCCAAACCGTTATCGCAATAGCCCATATCGTGACGGGCTTGAGTCCATTCGTGATGGACTTAAGTATGGGCCGGGTTCGTGACCCGAATACGGACTATACGTCATCATGTCCCCCCAGTCTAGTGTGCGCAATGCGTGATTGCGGATACTAGACTAACAACTTAAAAAAATATTCCTCAATGCGTAGCGGGGAAGCTTTAAGTATTTCCCGCCAAAAGTAGCGAGTTAATCCTAGTCCAAGTATCTTCTTCGAAAATCGTGTGTGGTGGGTGAAAAAGTGCTTTACCTTTTGGGTTCCCAACCGTACGATTAGAGCAAGTGGGGTACACATGTCGTACATCCACGAATATGTGTACCCTATATAAACTTTTAGCCGTCATTTGACTGTGGTTACCACAGTAAAAAGAAATCATCATCGTTTCGCCATTGTTAAACCTTCAAGAAACAAATCAACAAAAGCGAAGATAATAGCGAGTGCGCCGATAATAGGTATCATGGTTCTTCAATTATCTGAGATTAGTTCCGATATGTCTGAGGATGAACTTCGTCAGTTCACCTCAGACTATTATATCCCTCTCGCATTGCATCCGGTAGTTCCGGGCGCAAATGCATCGATAGCGAATTTCCCGCAAGGGAAGGTGGGGGTTTATACGCGCTTTTTCGAGTTTGCGAACCAGCGTGTTCCCATTTCCTTGTTTTTGTGCGATATCTTAAACCATTATCGCTTGCACATCTCGCAACTGCACTGTATAGGTGCGGCGAAAGTTACTAATTTTGAGGTAAATTGTCGCCTGTTGGCGATTGAACCCACTGTGCATCTATTCCGCGCGTTTTACCACACGTCGTGGTTGAACGGGTGGGTCACTTTTGCTAAGCGCGCGGGGTCGCTGCAGTGTTATGCAAAGAAATTAGACGCACTAAGGGTATGGAGGGAAAATTTTTTCTGGATTGATAGTGCATTTTTTCCCTGGGCATTTGAGTTCTATACTCAAGAATCGTTACCGAGAGATGAGCGCCCAGACCCCGGATTGTATAATGTGGCGGATGCGGAGACGATAAACACCAATCGCATACCTATTGAACCGTATCCAGAAGATTTTTTGGTGCACATGGGCATCAGTCACAACTACTTTGGTAGTCCGGAAGAGGTGCCAACATTCTTAGATGAAGACGGCCGGGGTGGGTGCTTGTCTCTTCCTTCCCCTTCACTTGGTAGTTGTAAGCATTCTTTCCTTTATAGTTTTACTAACGCATTTGCTATTTGTTTGTTGCTTTGTTGCGCAGAGATGGACTTGTTTGATGTTGTTCGCTTGGCGAAGCCTACAAAGGTGATCGTAGGGGTGCGCCCCTTAAGAGATGAGGAGCAGCCATTGCTTCAGGCTACTACAGGGCGCACAATGGTGATTGCACAAGAGGAGACAGAGGAGACAGAGGGAATAGGGGAGGTTCCCGCAGGTGTCACCATGGCAACTCCTCTGCGTAGCTTTCCCTCTGCTGAGTCACAGATCCCTGTTGAATTGTTGCATGTAGACTCATCAAGTAGTGCTATGGATGAGTCTGGAGATGAAGGCTTGGTGCAGAAACGCAAGAGGGCGTCTGGTGATGATGGCGCAGGGACATCAAGTAAGCGCCCTACGCTTATTGTCGAGCGGCCTGTCGAAGAGGATGCGTCATCGCTTAAGACTCCTCCCCCCACGTAAGCATTTGTATCTTTAGATCTACAGTCTTCTATTACGCCATTAGTATTATAGAGTAACTTTGTTGTTTGCGTGTAGGGCTGAGACTGCTGTTGATGACGATGCGCATGTGGAGAGTTCGCCTCCCAAAACTGATGTTGGTGATTTTGGGCCTGAGAGTCCAGTGGATGAAGAAAAATCTGCCGGGGATGCGCCAAGGAGTAGCCTTCTTGAGGAGTTGGCATTGTCTGCTGCGTACCAGGCTTCATTGGTGGCGCGGCTACAGGCTGAGTTTGCTGGTGAGAGCAGCCTGGTTGCTCAAAGGGATAAGGAAATCGAGCTTCTAAGGGCGCAGTTGGCTGAGGCGCAGGCTGAATTGAGAGCATCCGCTATGTATGACCAGAAGGTTGCTGATGAGAAGATGTTGCTCATGTCTGATCTGGCTAAAGAGCGCACTGGAGCGAAAGAGTACAAGGCCTCCTGCCTGTGGGCCATGAGATATATGGAGCTGAATAAGGGGAAGCTCATGTCTGATCTGGATGCGTTCCGCAAGGCTGTGGAGAGCTTGCTGGAGAATCAGGAGGGCAAACTGCGCAAACTCAGCATTGAGTATGATGAGGAGTTGTATCCTCATTTGATGTCGACTATAGCTGAGCGCAGGTGGCTTATCAGCCATGGTTTGCGTCTGGCCGCCATGACCACGCTGGAGTCTCGAGAGGTTAAGGAGTCCTTCGGGAATGTGGTTCAATGTGCCCTAGCGTGTGGTAGGGCGGAGGCGGTAGAGGAACTGTGCGCATCCAAGGTTTTGGCGATGTCTCCTTCAGAAGTGCCTGGTTATAATGAGAATGCTTATGGCGAGCTTGTTTCTGCTATGGAGAAGTTAAAACTTTTTGAGCTTCCTCATATAGCGCAGCTGGAGCGGGACCAGGACTTCCTTATTAGTGTGATTATGGAGGGTTTGACTTTGCCTAGACATTCATCCGCGAATGCTGAGGAGCAGCTTGATTATTTTTTTAAGCTGGATGTGTCTCAGCTACAGGTGCCCATTTTTGCTCGTCCTCGTGACATCCTAAACCCTTTTGCTCTTGAGAAAGAGATTCCATTGAAGACATCTTTGGAAGCTCACGAGATGAGACATGCCAAGAAGAGGGGTCAGAAGGGGAAGGCTATCCTGTGTGGTCTTGGCGCAGCTCACATTCCTAGGTCTGATAGGGTGCCTGTTAGCGTACCAACAGTAGCGCCTGGGGATGCTAAGTTGTTGCAGCTGCTTACAGATGCTGGTCATGTAGCGCACCAGGCAGGTAGCTCAGGGCTAAGGCGTACTCGTAGCATGTGTTGGTAGTTTTGGTGTAGTGGTATTTTGTTATATGTCCACTTTTTCCTTGTACATATGCTTGTTGGATGTGTACTCTTGATAATCTTGTTATAATGAAGCGTTGATTTTGAATAATACCATTGTATGCATATTATATCAAATTTGGCTATGGTTTATAACGTTTGTACTTAGTTATTTTTGCATAAAAGATGTCTAAGAGTCAAATCGCTTGTATAAACACATTTGAAGAGGGTTTACAAGGATTTATAATCACTTATACTTATCTTGTATGAAAATTATGACATAGTCGTGTATGACATGGTTGTATATAACATAATTGTGTATGAAATTTACAAGTTGCTGTGTACCCATCATGGGGTGCACAAGTGTATGGATTGCAGCGTGCTACTAGGGCCATACTAAGGGGTTAGTTGTCTTAACTCCTGATTTGTTAAACGCGCACAGTGTGCATTGATGTGTACCCGTCGTGGGGTACGCATGGAACTTACTCCAACGTCTTGAGAATAAGGTGTTTAACAAGGATGCGTGATCCGGTGTTGATGGGTTTGCAACCCTCTTACTCAACGAGTCATTTCTTAGGTTTACTCATCCTTTTACCATCGTGGGTTTTTAATTAGTGCATGCACGCCATGTAGGCAAAAGATAATATAATAAACAATATTGAGACATAAATTATATGTAAGCAATAAAGTAAAGTGTGTCACGGAGTTAGCTAGAAACCGCAACATTTTATTAATACTTGCAAGTTTTTGTAAAAAAGATAAAAAAAAAAAAAAAAAAAAACATTTGTCTAGATGAAATAAAGAATGTAAATACATGGATATTTATTTGGCACTTTCTAAAGTGCGTGTGTGTCCATGCATTGGGTCGTAACCTTTCCTAAAGATAGCATCTCTTGAGGTTGCAGATATTCCATGTGCGTTCTAGCTCACGGCCTTCCATGTCGCGCAGCTTGTACGCGCCTTGTCCTAGTGCTTCAACGACCTCATAGGGTCCTTCCCACTTTGGTCCAAGTTTACCTGTGTCTTCTGCGTGGCTTGCATCATTAGCGCGGTACACAAAGTCGCCTGGTCTGAATGAGGTGCTTCGAACTTTAGCATCGTAGTATCCCTTCATCTTTGACTTGGTTTTTGCCTCCCGTATGGCTGCGTGCTCGCGCCTTTCCTCCAGTAGGTCCAAATATATCCGTCATTCGTCATCATTGGTCGCGACATTAACTTCCGCGGTGCGGATAGTTGGCATCCCAATTTCAGCTGGTATGACAGCTTCTGTCCCGTAGACAAGGGAAAAAGGAGTCTCTCCATTACTAACCTTGATTGTCGTGCGATGCGCCCATAAGAAATGCGATAATTCATCCACCCATCTTCCTTTGTGTTTGTCCAGGCGCGCTTTAATTCCTTCGCCTAAACTGTGATTTGCGCGCTCAACTAAGCCATTGGTTTGTGGGTGTTTTACTGATGCGAAGTGTTGTGTGATATGTAACTCTGCGCACCAGTCTTTGAATGGGTTATCGCGGAATTGTTTTCCATTGTCCGAAACAATCTCCCCAGGTAATCCAAAGCGGCATACAATATTTTCCTAAACAAAGCGTTTTACTTGATTACCTGTGATCGTTGCTACTGCCTTTGCTTCAATCCATTTAGTGAAGTAGTCTATTGCAACGATAAGGAATTTAAGTCCTCCTGCTGCGACAGGGAAGGGACCTGCGATGTCGATACCCCACTTATAGAATGGCCATGGAGAAGTGATAGGCGTTAGCTCTTGTTGTGGTCTGCGCGGGATGGGTCTATGAACTTGGCAGTCGTTGCATTTCTTTATCACATCGCGCGCATCACGGTGCATAGTAGGCCAATAGTATCCTGAGCGCAATGCTCGCGCTACGACGGACCGTGGTCCTGAATGCATACTGCATGAACCAGCGTGGATCTCTCGGAGTACGTAATCTGCCTGAAGAGGTCCAACGCATCTAAGCCATGGTTGTAGGAATGAGCGTCGATATATAATACCATCTCTAAGTTCGAACCTCTGGGCTGCGCGCCGTATCCGTCTAGCGTCCTTCTGCTCAGCGGGCAAGTTACCCTTGCTTATAAAGTCGATAATAGGAGTCATCCATGTAGGATTCTCTTCCTCTATTACCGTGGATATCTCCATCTCCGAGATGGATTTATTCTTTAGGATCTCCACTAAAACTTGTTTTGACAGGTGCGCGAAGCTGGTGGATGCGATCTTACTGAGCGCATCCGCTTTTTTATTCTCGCCTCTGGGAACTTGCTTAATTGTAAACCTGTCGAAGCCTTGTATTAGCGATTTGGTTTTGTCGAGATATTGGACCATGTTATCCTCTTTAGCCACATACTCGCCCAACACATGGTTGGCTACCAATCGGGAGTCCACGTTTGCTTCTAGGTTACGTACACCCATTCGGTTTGCAATGCGTAATCCGGCGATTAGGGCTTCATATTCTGCCTCGTTGTTCGTGGCTGTGAATTCAAAACTCAGTGCGTAAGTGAATTCCATTCCTTCTGGATTAGTGAGGATAAGGCCAGCGCCCGATCCATCCACGCATGAAGATCCATCTGTGAACAAGACCCATGGTTCTTGTAATTCTACCTTGCTCGGTGGGGGTGCGTCATCGGTATCTGGTTTTTCGATGATGAAGTCTGCTAGTATTTGCCCTTTAACCGCAGTGCGTGGCCTGTAAGAGATGTTATACTCTCCTAATAGCACACTCCATTTTTGTAATCGGCCCGATGCGTCAGGTTTAGAGATAACTTGTTTGATAGGTTGGTCAGTAATTACTGCTATGGGGTGCGCTTGAAAGTATCGGCGCAGTCTTTTGGCAGCAAATACTAACGCCAAAACCAACTTCTCCATTGAGCTGTAGTTGATCTCTGTCTTTTTGAGTGCCTTACTTACAAAATACACTGGTGTTTGTACAGAATTCCTATCCGTCAGCAGCACTGCGCTGATCGCTCCCTGGGTGGCGGATAAGTAGATGATTAACTCCTCCCCTGGTCGGGGTGCGACTAGTTTAGGAAGCGCTGCTATATGTTGCTTAAGCTTGGTGAAAGCTTCTTCCGCTTTCGCAGTCCACCGGAAGTCTCCCTTTTTAGTGCACTTCTTGAGTGTTTTGAATAAGGGAAGTGACTTATCCGCTGATTTGGATAGGAATCTGTTCAAACCGGCTAGCTTTCCATTTAGAGATTGAACTTCTTTCAACGTGCGCGGTGAAGGAAGTTGGAGGACAGCGTCTGTCTTTTCTGGGCAAGGCTTAATGCCATCTGGTTCTATCAGATATCCCAAGAACATTCCTTCTGTAGCACCGAAAGTGCACTTCTTGGGATTTAACTTCATGTTGATCGCCCGTAGCGTTCTAAATGTTTCTTCTATATCGCGTACCACTTCGTCCTCAGTATGGCTCTTTATGACAAGATCATCCACATAAACTTCTAAGTTGCGGCCCACTTGCTTTTCGAATGCACTATCTACCAATCGCTGGTAGGTGGCGCCCGCGTTCTTCAGACCAAAAGGAATCTTTGTGTAACAGTAGACCCCTTGGCTTGTGTGGAAAGCTGTTTTTTCTTCGTCTTCCTTGGCCATTTGGATTTGGTGGTACCCTTTGTATGCGTCCAAGAAACACTTAAAGGGATATCCACACAACGATTCCACTTTCCAGTCAATCTCTGGTAGTGGGTAGCAGTCCTGTGGACATGCTTTATTAAGGTCAGTGAAGTCCACACACATTCGCCAACTACCATCGCTCTTTTTGACCATCACTGGGTTGGAGAGCCAATCGTGGTAATAGACTTCCCGCATGATGCCAGCGTCCACAAGTTTGTGTACTTCTTCTAGTATGGCTTTTGCGCGCTCTGGAGCCTGGCCGCGCTTTTTCTGCCTTACCGGTGAATATCCTTGTCGGATTTGTAACTTATGTTCTGCTATCGATCGTGGTACGCCAGTCATGTTATTTGGTTCCCAGGCAAAGATATCCAGATTCCTCTGTAAGAGTGTGCACACAGCTGCTCTGCCTTTGTCAGACAGCGATCCTCCGATTGATACTTCTTGCTCTGGGTAATCAGGGTGAATTGCGACCTTCAAATTTGGAACTTTAGTTGCGCTCTGTTCTGGGACGTGCGTCGTCTCACATGTAATCGTGTTACATTCTTCTGGTGGCGCAGCGTTGTTGTAAATGGTGACAATGCCACCTTCTACTGGGAATTTGAGCATCCCATGCGCTGTGGATGGTATCGCGTGCAACGCTGAGATTCCTGACCTTCCAATGATCCCATTGTATGGCGAAGGGGATTTGATCACCATAAAGTTCATCCAGGCTGTCGTGGAATGTTCCTTGTTACCGACAGCAACTAGTAAGCGCAGTTGCCCCATAGGCCATATCTTCTCTCCTGTAAAGCCAGTAAGTGGAGTCGTGGCTGGACTTAACTGTCTTTGTATTTCAGGACACAATCTCTTAAAGCAATGTTCATACATTATATCCGCTGATGCGCCCCCATCGACATACATGCGGTGGATGTCGTGACCCCCTGCATTTATTTTCAATGGTAAGTGGTTCTGCCACTGCGTTGTCCGCAGTCAAGGTGGGGAAGGAGATTTTGCTTTCATGAGAGAATTTCTGGCTCACTTTTTGCCTAATCGTTCGCTGCCATGATTATATCATGAAGATAGTATCAGCTTTTTCCTTAGGCGCTTCCTTCTTGCCTCCGGTTCTCTGCTTGTCTTTCCCCTCCTTAATATTTTTAACAAGGTGGTCCAGCCTGCCTTCTTTCACTAGTTTCTCGATTAGTTGGCGTAACTGGACACATTCATTAGTGGTATGGCCCTTCTGTGCGTGATACTCGCAGTATCCATTCCCTACGCGCCGATCCTCAGGGGTGCGCATAGGTGGGGGTCTTGGAAAGTTCGCACCTTCCGTCTCGAATATCTCCTTTGGAGTTTTTGTTAATGGGGTGTACTTGTCGTTTCCCCTTCTGCTTCCTTGGTTGCGATAACTTTTGTTACGATTGCCACTCTGGTCATTGGATTGTCTCCTTGACTCTTCTTGTGACCTATGGTTCGAGTAGCCTTTCTTGCTATCCGCAGCGGCTGCTTCTCCTTGGACGAAGGACCTTGTGCGCTTCATGAGTTCGTCAAAAGTTAGGGGAACCTTATCATTTAACTTTTTTATCAAATCTGGGTTATTGATTGCATTCATAAAACCCGATATTTTTAGTATCTCTGGGCACGCTTTGACTTGCATGCATTCGTCCTTAAAGCGTTCCATGAAAGCGCTTATGGATTCCCCTTGTCGCTGTTTAACCCTAGTGAGTTCGACAGGGTTTTTGGCGCACTTCTTCCTTTGAGTAAAGTTTAAACGAAATGCCTTGCGCAACTCTTCAAACCCACCGATGCTTCTGCGTGGAAGCTTACTAAAACAGTTGCGCGCATTCCCTACTAATGTAGAGTTGAACATATGGCACCACACAGGTTGTGGCCAATTTTCGATAGTGGCTGCTGATTCGAAAATTTTTAGGTGATCATCAGGATCACCTGTCCCATCATATGTTTTGACGTTAGCAGGCATGCGCCTTTTCTTATTCTCTGAAAAATCGCTGATGCGCCTAGTAAACGCATCAACCTTTTGGCGACGCCAGGGAAGAGACATGTCTTCGTCTTCCTGGTCGCGGTGTTTCCCTCTTGATTTCCAGTGTCCAGTTTCTTTGTCCTCGTTGTCCGAGGAATCACTTGAAGATGAGCGTACTCTTTTGCGACGCTTGCGTCGACTATCATCAGAATCTGAGCTTGCTCCTCTGTGGCGCTTGCGCCGACTGTCCTCAGAATCGGAGCTTGATGGGCTTTCACTTGGGGGGCACCGTCGCCCGAGCCTATCCTGAATTCTGCGACTGCCAAGCCTAGAATGGACATTGGCCCGCCGTTCCCCATCTTCATGCTCCTCAAATGCTGAAAGTCGGCTGCTTCATCATCCACAGCCTTTCTTCCAATCCTGGTAAACACTGGTTGTTTGCGGTTATCCTTCTCGCGTCTTTCCTTTCGGTAACGCGGTGGGGATTCTTCGTACTCAGGGTCGAAGTTGAGTCTGGCGTGCAGACTTTGGCTTGACCTCTTCTTTGCCTCCTCTTGCATGAGCGTAGCCAAGGCTTCGTAGTTTTGAGATACGAAGTCACTTGGCGCTAGTTCAGGCGTAACTCCTTCTAGCGTGATGGAGTCCGTTTCCAAGGCAAAATCCTTGCTTCGGATAGGCGCATTTGGTGGCTCAGAGAAGTTCACTTCTGGCATGGCAAGGGGAGTGCGCTGTGGGTCTACCGCGCTAGTACTTGTTGTAGTAGCATTGGTAGTCATAGTGAGCGGTTCTACTGGAGTAAGGAGTAGATCTGAGTACGCTCCAAAGCTTCTAGGCACACTGGTTGTTCCAGAGGTCTGCTTGGAGGCCGCATCAGTTTGCTGTTTCTTCCCTAGTAAATCGTCATGCGTTTTCTTCGCATGCGGAGTCCGCTCCTTTCCGTGCTTCGTCATTCTAGTTCTTAGCAAAGCTCTTAGTGTATGGTCCCACGGATGGCGCCACTTGTTGATACAAAAGTTGGGCGTTCCTTGATTCCGTACCAATTCGATCTTAATGCTTGAGACCTACGCACTAAGAAAACAGAAAAACACCGTTAGGCTTATCGTGGGATTGTCTCCCACGATTATCCTCGGCGTGAGAGTAAGTAATTGGTTTTAGGGTTTGTAGAAGAGTTAGGGTTTTGTGAATCGTACCTTTGTAAGGGTTAAGATGCCCTCTATATATGGACACGAAATCCTTATTGGTTTCGCGTTCCCCAATCTTCGGTGTATCCCGCGTAGGGCGGTTAGGCAATATATATCCCATAAATAAAAGATATATTATCGCAGCCATAAATAGCGTTGGGTTTGGGCCATCGTGAGCCCAAACCGTTATTGCAATAGCCCATATCGTGACGGGCTTGAGTCCATTCGTGATGGACTTAAGTATGGGTCGGGTTCGTGACCCGAATACGGACTATATGATGAACTCAAATAAGTACATTTTATTACTATCATTTATCCTATTAATTTGACTTGTTTTACTATATTATGTATGAGGATTGATACTTAATCATTTACTTTTGTAATTCTCAGTTGAAAACAAGCATTTGGTGAAACTTGGCGATTTTGGACTAATTATGGAGCAAAACATGCACAAAGTGAAGAGTCTACTGAAATGGACAAGATCAAGTCAAATATGCTCCAGATGCGCCGCATCTCACTCATTACATGCGCCGCATCACTATCAATATTTCACCAGATACGATCCAAGATACAAGAGGACATGCGCCGCATCTATAAATGGGTTACGCCGCATCTTCTGGCGGTGTACGAATATTCCTGAATATTATAATCTTGGACCCCACGCGAAGTTAAGTCAATGCGCCGCATCTACTCCCTAGATGCGCCGCATCTTACCCTCAGACAGGAACTATAAATACCCCAAAGACCAGACGAATTAAGAGGTTAGCTTTAGTTCCGAAGTTTAAACAGAAGACCGAAGACCAGAAACCTAGGACGAATTCAGTCAAGGTAGCAGCACAAGACACACCCAAATCAAAGATACAAGAGCTGTAAGAAGGTGCTGCATGTGTTTAATTCATTAAGTAGTTTTGTTTTATTGTGTTAGTAAACTTTAATTCATCAAGATTGGTGGCTTGTGTAATGTGACAACGGAAAGGTTGCACTCCCTTAAAACTGTTTTCTCATCAATTAAAGTTTATATGTTAGTGTCTTTGGTGACTTTTATTAGTGCATTGATAACCTCTGTGTCTAGCTGAGCGTTGATCGGGTCGCCATGCCTCTGCCCTCGCCTATTTATTAGATCGCCTATGCATTCTATGGTCTGTAGAAAAGTAGGAGAAAGATAAACAGGATAGTCATAAGTAATCATTAAGGGTTTACTCGCCGATAAGATTAGAACCAACGAGAAAGGACTTAATCTCGGTGCGTTGCATCGAACTATACACTTCATATAACACTAGCAATAAAACAAGTGACAAACTACTTATCATAAGGACAGCCCTCTTATTGTCTCGAGTATTTATCTGTGTACGTGTGTGCTACTTGCTGATTCGTGCCAGTCTCTCAGGCTGAACCCCCTTGCGTTAGATTAGATTGTATAGCTAACTTAATATATTAAAATACTGATTAGAATAACTAGATAATACGTTCCACTCTTAGTGATCGACACTCTACTTACCATTATATTCATACTGACCGGGTACACTGCTCGTTAAGTGTGTGTGTTATTGATAAGTCGGCTAAATATAAATTTAAAACTTGAGTAGGCATTAATACTGCTAAACCGCAACGACACATCGCACGCATCAAGTTTTTGGCGCCGTTGCCGGGGAGTGAATTGTTATTATCTGTTAATTTGATTAGTATTTTAATTAGGTTTTAATTTTTTTCTAACCGCTAATTTTGTTGTGTATTAGATTAATTTGCATTCATTGTACTATTTTGCATATTTTCTGTTTTTGTGTGTTATTTGTTTGCTTTTCTTTGTGTTTATTTTCGTGTGTTTTTATTTGTTTTTATTTTTCGTATTTTTTGTGTTCTGCTATCGTTGTACTGAGCTAAATCGAACGATACGGCGCATCTGATTTCTCAGATACGGCGTATTGCGTTTAATTTTTATAAAATACAACGCGTTTAATTAATTCGATACGACGCATCTTTTCCCCAAGATACGGCGTATCTGTTTTTGATAAAAAAATTTTCTAAACGTTAACGCCATACGATACGGCGTATCGATTTTTATCGATACGGCGCATCTTCTGAATCAAAAATCTTATATTTTGAAACGTAACGAAAATACGGCGCATTAACTTTTGTTAATACGACGCATTTAATTTTTAATAAATATCGATTTTTGATAATTAAAACTGATACGGCGCATTCTAATTTCTAAGCGGCGTATCTATTTTCTGAATAAAGTCTGATTTAATTTTAACGATTATAAGATACGGCGTATCCAACTTTTTGGATACGGCGCATCGTCTGCAGATATCAGCTATTTGTATTCTTATATCCGTTTCTATATTCATTAATTTCTCTTCTAGCGAACAAATCCTACTGATGATTTTACCTTTGATGACAGGTTTTGCTTTGGAAGACATGTCAGTTAACGGATATCTTGCTAAGGAATGCTTGCTTTCAGATTCATTCAATGTGCTCATGATCGATGCAGATTTATTCTCTTGGGAGACCCCTCTTGAAGCTGCTTTTAAGGAATTCATGCGTTTATGCAACATTGACAAAGGGGTATTCTCTTATGATGTATTTGTGAGGTACACTGGAGATGAATTGTCGCTCTTATGGCCTATCATTGAATCCAAAGGATTGAACTGGACTACTATCGAAGAAGATGATGGGAAATTCTATCTTGCATACATGGACTCAAGCAACGAAAGCTGTGGTGGAGGCAATGCACAAATCTCTTACATGCCATATTCCGAACAGTACTGGGGATTAAATGAGAACTATCTGGATGATGACAGAATTTATGCTGTGGCGGAGTTACTATTTCATGGCAGGTTGGTAAGATTGATGGACCTCTCCCTCAATGATTGGCTTGAACTTAAATATGGTAGTCCAAAATTTGCCCCTGCGAATGAAGTCAAGCGGATTACGACTTCATGGTTGACACGGAGTTTTAGGGAGCAATTTAACGAGTTCATGGATATAAGGAGGAATATGATTGGAAAAGCTTGCTTTGACGTTGACCATGATCCTAACGATGTTGATTTTTCAGAATGGTTGGCTAGTAAGTTTAATAACCATAAGAGTATGGATCGAGCTACTAAGGATGCATTATGGGTATATTGGATGAGAGGAGAAGACGAAGAAGTAGAAAGCGACTATGGGTCGTCACTTCATGATTCGACAGTCAATGAGGGCATTGAATAACTTTTCAGAATTGACATTGATGTGTTCGATTATGAGACACCCTTGTGCAAGCAGTTCAAGGAATTTAACTACCTTCTTCGAGTCGACGATGATGTGCTAACTGGAGATCTACCAGGATTTAAGACTTATGATGATTTTAAAAACACCTGGTACTATGAATGGAATGACCAAGTGCCATGGGTTTGGGATAAACCATGGGAATTTGAGCACATTAATCACACTTGTACACCCTTCGTTTTCAAGGACGGGAGTAGTGTTTGGCCGACCTGTGATTATAAAAGTGACGGAACCTGTAATGGGGGAAGTATTATTGGGATGAAACGGGTTGGAAACGATGTAACCTTTGAAGATTATGAGTGGTACGATAATGTTGAAGACTGCCCACAAAAAGCGGAGGCTTTGCAAGAAAAAGGTAGAATTGAACGCTTGAAAGGACTTAAGGGAACATCGGATACTACTTTCTGGGAATGGGTACATGAACAATTTGATGATTTCACGAAGCTTAGTCGACGGTTACAATGGGATTTGGAAAGAGAGTGGGAGGCGATTCAAGACAATAAGTCATTAATTGATGAACTAGATGATTATTTGATTAAGGATCCTTATTTTAAGTTTGTTGATAAAGACGAGGAAGAGTTCACCAAAAGAAAAATGTCAGCTACTTGGGATTCCTTACAATGAGCCACCCATGATTATTTCTGAAAAATTTAAAATCATCAAATATTCTTTGGGACCAGATGAAGAGTATGTTGCGACGAAGACCAAGAGTTATAGAAGATTAAGCCGAACGGAAGAAAACGTCGCAAAGCTATACGGGAACATCTTTCAGATGAAGGAAGAAGGATGGACTGTGACAAGAACTAAATGAAGAGCTGAACGTGAGTCTAACTTGAAGACTCTGGAATAAAGACAAGTGCTTACCGGGAGACAACCCGGATTTATCTTTTTATTATTCTGTTTTTGTGTCGAGTCAGTCAGGCCACAGAGGATACGGCGCATCTCCATCCTGAGATGCGACGCATCTCCTGCAGATGGTCATATCTTATTTTATTTTTCTGCA
This sequence comes from Artemisia tridentata subsp. tridentata, assembly GCA_021014915.2. Classification (NCBI taxonomy): domain Eukaryota; kingdom Viridiplantae; phylum Streptophyta; class Magnoliopsida; order Asterales; family Asteraceae; genus Artemisia; species Artemisia tridentata. The sequence goes on from CP139505.1 coordinate 180,483,320, forward strand.
TTTTTATTTTCGACTTTAAAACTTTTTATCAGTTTATTTTAAATGCGGCGCATCCCTGGTTAAGGATGCGGCGCATCTTTTATTCTGATTCGTATTTATTCCAGGCTCGATACGGCGTATCTTCTTCCATAAGATACGGCGCATCGACTGACCTGATGATTTTCATTTTTAATTTTTATGTTTTATTTTTCCTAACTACTAATGTGTTATGCAAGTTGAACCTTTCTTACCTTAGGTATGCTTTGAAGCCTTGGTGGTATTATAGATTCCTGCATTTCCTGTGGATACATCGAATACGAAGCTTAAACGTTCTAATCCACAAGAAAGATGATTTTTGCTCTAATACTAATGGAGGATCATACCAAGCAAATCTCAGGGGAGTTTTTCTGTTCTAATTCTTTTATTTTCCAGTTTTTTTTACCTTTAATACAAACAACGAGGACGTTGTTTAACTTAAGTGGGGGGATTGGAGAATTAGAACACTTAACACTTACTTGTCCTAAACTTTTCATAATATGCTTAAAATGTGCTTAATATATCAAAATTTAAAATTTTTAGCATGTTTTTGTTTAAAGTCTAAGTTGCATAGCTGCACACACGACGTTATTTTCAAAAATTGTGATTTTTCAAAATTCACAAATCTATGAGTGTGCCGGTGACTTGTAAACTTTAGAACTTGGCTTGTATACTATTCGAGACCACCATAATAAGTATTATTTATATAATTGGAATGACTTGTCTAAAGTGGTAAATTTCTAGGATTACACCCAAAAAGCCTATTATATGTTATGTGTTATTAGCTAACTACACTGGTTAGTTAACCCCCATATAAACCCTTTTGTTACTCTCATTTTTAGAGTAAGATACCCCTAGAAAAACACTCAGAGCCATTCCTTTCTTTTCTTACACCTTTGTTTAAAATGTTTCGTTACACCCTTACACCTTAGCCTACCCTGTAGATTAGAATCCGTGGTTGGTTAATTGCTATAGGCAAAGTGTGTTTCCTTACATTACCTGTGTTCGCGTGCGTAATTCATTATCTATGGTTAGGTCAGGAAATTGCACAATGCAATTGGAGTGAAAGTAAATATTGTATATTTTTGAGTTTATTTTTCGTATGTTTACTACTTTCACTATTACCGTTATTTCTGAAGTTATGAAAAGTATGGAAAAATTATCCAGAATTATCATTATAGTGATGTGGTGAAATTTTACACATCTTTGTTGATGTAAAAAAAAAAAAAAAAAAAAAAAAAAAAAAAATCGAAAAAATAGAAAAGAAAAAGAAGAGTTGGATGTTTAATTTAAACCAACGATGTAAAGTTATGTAAGTGGTCGATATCACCACTATTTGTTGTATTATATCTATAGATTGAATGGGAGTTGGCAGTTATGGGAACGTCAACTAAGGTTTATTCTTTGATTAAGATCTTGTTGAGTATAATTCGTGTCTACCTAAAGCGTGTGTTTCAAGTGTTAAAGCGTGAGTTATTCAATGATATGAGTCTTATTCATGGGATGGTTGAGATAGTGATTAACCACACTTAGGATTTTAATTTATTTGTTTTGTTTATTTTTTATTTTTACACCAATTTATATCCCAAAAATTATCCATACCCTTTATTATTCTTTATCCAACCAAACCTTTGATTTATTGAGATTAGGGATTTGAGCAATCTTAAGTATCATAGTCGTGGATTCGGCTATGTATTTATGATTTTGTCGCCCTTTTTGATATATTATTATTGGTGAAGTTTGGACCTATCTTTAGCCTATTCGAGTTAAGGATTTGAGCAATTGCAAGTATCGTGTTCGTGGATTCGATCATGTATTTGTGATTTTGTCGCCTTTTCTGGAATTTGAGATCGATAGTGATTAAGAATAATTAACCCTTAAGACTAAAAACCCTTTTTACCGCTTTAGACTTGTTATTCCTTGGCTTTAGTGGAGGAGATGTGTATACTTGCCAAGCTTATGATAGAATATTCGTCGCGACTGGACAGTTAAACGATTAGATTTGCTTTTATCAAATTATTTTATTTTACTTCTAATTCGTTAAGTGTTTAGTTGTGTGATTATGACAAAGATGAATACATGCTTAAATATAAAAATAAATCCTAATATCTTTTAGGATACATTTTCATAAGATTAATTCTAAGGTTTACTTGGGGACAAGTAAAGTTCAAGTGGGGGGATATTTGATGAACTCAAATAAGTACATTTTATTACTATCATTTATCCTATTAATTTGACTTGTTTTACTATATTATGTATGAGGATTGATACTTAATCGTTTACTTTTGTAATTCTCAGTTGAAAACAAGCATTTGGTGAAACTTGGCGATTTTGGACTAATTATGGAGCAAAACATGCACAAAGTGAAGAGTCTACTGAAATGGACAAGATCAAGTCAAATCTGCTCCAGATGCGCCGCATCTCACTCATTACATGCGCCGCATCACTATCAATATTTCACCAGATACGATCCAAGATACAAGAGGACATGCGCCGCATCTATAAATGGGTTACGCCGCATCTTCTGGCGGTGTACGAATATTCCTGAATATTATAATCTTGGACCCCACGCGAAGTTAAGTCAATGCGCCGCATCTACTCCCTAGATGCGCCGCATCTTACCCTCAGACAGAAACTATAAATACCCCAAAGACCAGACGAATTAAGAGGTTAGCTTTAGTTCCGAAGTTTAAACAGAAGACCGAAGACCAGAAACCTAGGACGAATTCAGTCAAGGTTGCAGCACAAGACACACCCAAATCAAAGATACAAGAGCTGTAAGAAGGTGCTGCATGTGTTTAATTCATTAAGTAGTTTTGTTTTATTGTGTTAGTAAACTTTAATTCATCAAGATTGGTGGCTTGTGTAATGTGACAACGGAAAGGTTGCACTCCCTTAAAACTGCTTTCTCATCAATTAAAGTTTATATGTAAGTGTCTTTGGTGACTTTTATTAGTGCATTGATAACCTCTGTGGCTAGCTGAGCGTTGATCGGGTCGCCATGCCTCTGCCCTCGCCTGTTTATTAGATCGCCTATGCATTCTATGGTCTGTAGAAAAGTAGGAGAAAGATAAATAGGATAGTCATAAGTAATCATTAAGGGTTTACTCGCCGATAAGATTAGAACCAACGAGAAAGGACTTAATCTCGGTGCGTTGCATCAAACTATACACTTCATATAACACTAGCAATAAAACAAGTGACAAACTACTTATCATAAGGACAGCCCTCTTATTGTCTCGAGTATTTATCTGTGTACGTGTGTGCTACTTGCTGATTCGTGCCTATTGGTTTAGTTTATTATTTAATTGCAACCAAATTGTGCCAGTCTCTCAGGCTGAAACCCCCTTGCGTTAGATTAGGTTGTGTAGCTAACTTAATATATTAAAATACTGATTAGAATAACTAGATAATACGTTCCACTCTTAGTGATCGACACTCTACTTACCATTATATTCATACTGACCGGGTACACTGCTCGTTAAGTGTGTGTGTTATTGATAAGTCGGCTAAATATAAATTTAAAAATTGAGTAGGCATTAAAACTGCTAAACCGCAACGACACATCACGCGCATCACTATACGTCATCAATTATCTAATGACGTTCACTTAGATATTTATTGTTATCAACTCATCTTGCATTCATGCAAATGATAAATATAGCCCAATGCGTAATATGAATTACATGATAAATCCTTTAGTCGAACTTAAGATTTCCATTCATGTGTTCAATCTCATCAAGTGAGACTGGTCATTGAGACTCCCCTCAATAACGTGTCATATTGTGTTTAGACTTAATAACCGCTTATGTTTATTCTAATAAACATATACATAACAAGGTTGTATGTCTTATTTTATAAATCCCTCAAGAGAAACTTCTTTCCAAGCTAAGGATTAAAGTCTAGCTTAGATGGAATATTGTTTCTAATATGTTAACGACATATGAGATTTAAGAAAATAAATATAGTGCTCCAACTTGCTCTTAGTGTACTTAGGAGTAATCTTATTAATCAAAATCAAATTAATGATTTTATAATTAACTCAAGATCTTTGCTCCTAGATGCATGATTTAATCCACACATGGATTATTTTATCTTGTATACATAATAAAGATTATATGGATTCATAAACCCTTTTGATTACTCATCGTCTTCGCAAAGGTAATCAACAAGAAAAGTGTTTTGATATCCTATTGTCATATTTCATTTATATGAAAACAGGTATGACAATTAATCATCTTTATACATTTAATGTTTCTAGGTAGAAGGATTTAGTCATAGTCAATTTCTTGAGTATGAGTAAACTCCTTTTACTAGTCGTGCATTTAACATGTGTACAAGTTTTCCCTTTTGAGTCTTCTCATCAAGAAACTCATTCTTAACCTCACAGTCTAACTGATTGGTAAGAGATCAATCAAGCTCCATGAGTGATTGTCTTTCAAGGCTGCATCTTTAACATTCATAGTTTTGAGCTACTCATCAGATACAATATCTGATAATGCATCTCAGTAGTTAGCAGGTTCGCCATGATCCTCTAACTTATGTCCCTCAGCATTGATATAAAAACTATATCATTCAGGTGCAAGAGGTATCCTTGCGGATTTATGAATGAGAGATATCAATCTATGGTTTAACATATGCATGTTCAACCATAGTATGACATTAGCAAGTGTACTCAGAAGGTTGTGTATTTAGTTCTTGAATAACTTCAAGGTCTAAAGGTACTCCCACTTGCTTTTGTATGTAGAGACTAATCTCTAGATACTCAGCATCTTGAGTAACAATAAATTGTTTTCAAGTGGGACATCCAAAATACACCGTTAGTTCTTGACTCTAGTTTGTTAATTACTTACTCTTAAGTAGTTAACAAATTCAGAACTTCAATTAAGACATAATGAGATTCATCCCATGCCTAATAATTCTAATTCCTCTGGGTTGGAATCTATTGAGTGTACACATGGCACACCCAATTTCTAACCTTGATAGCTTTGGAGGTAAAACAGTTTAAGTCATCAAAGATCAAACAATATCAATAGTGTTTGATTTTCCATGATGGACATACCATAAAGTTGTGGTATTCCATGAGGACTGATGTTGTGAGACTATCACACAACTCATTAGATGAACTTATACCTTTTGGCTTACATATCTGCCAACCAAGTCAAACCAGATGGCATCAATAGTAATTTTAGCCTACTGCATACTTTACTTCATGTGCATGTTTTGACTAGAAAACATAAACATTTAATATTATACGTCATAAGTGTACATGTCTTAACAAGAAGACATAACAAATCAACGTCTTACTTTACGTTATAAGTCTTTCAACAATTAACGAAATTAATGTTTGTATCTTTACAAGAGACCTAAACATATTCAACTAAAGTAATTACGAGCGCCGACTCTTGGCCTCAATAGTATATTCAAGTTAATTTTGTACTTCATGATTATGAGTTTACAAGAAAACATAATCATATTTACTATACAATTCAGTGAATATGTTGAAGTAGCTTTTCATGATATCTTGATATTTGTTCTAATTAGGGCAACATACATTTTATGTGCAGAAGTCCTAGTAGAATTTTAGTTTCTTACCTTGCAGTCAAGAAAAACTATTAGTCATATTGTTATATGTTGTACCTTGCACACAATTAAGATTTCTTCCACTTGTGCATGGCACACCATCGTGAGAGCATGCAAACAACACTACGCTCGTTTGTTTGTATGAGCAATATGACAATGTATAAGATAACATATGATTTTTAGTCAAAAATCAAAATATAGATATGTAGAACTTTATCGTTTGAATAATGAATCATGCATAACAATTTTATAGATAACATTTCAGGATGCAACATCAGGAACGCGACAAGTTATCATATAAAACTTATGCAATGGTTCTTATATAAACTATGATGCTTAACACGTGGAAAGTAATGTATTATTTCAAGACAATCTGGAAATAAGATGGGCAACTTGCAAGTAATAAAGCTTACAGCTCCCACTGGATTAGACAACATTACATGTGTTACGTCACCAGTAATATAATCACGTAGCTCCCACTGGATTAGACAACATTACAATGTGTTACGTCACCAGTGGAGAGTGAGTAGCGATTTGATACTTTCCATCTTTCTTTGAATATTTACACATTATTGCTAATGTGAGTCACTTTGACTAGTAAACATGTACTTAGGTATTCAAGAAAGTGCATCAAGTTCTAACATATAGATGATTGATGCGTGGTTTTGCGACCTTACAATAGGTTTTACCTCTCAAGGGATCTTGAGAAGTTTGCAATCCCCACCAGGCGGTGTACCTGACCGATGTAGTATAGTGAAGTGGCAAGTACCGGGGGATTGATCGTTCAACTCAAAGAATAGTGTTCGTTAGGATTGAAATTTATCTACTAGGTCTAGAGGTGAGGGATGATTCTTTTTGTATTTTTATATTTTATGAAAAGCAAGTAAAATCTCTGGTTTGAAGGAGTGGGCGGAATTAGTTGCTAATCAACTAACCCAAAAACTACTACTTAAACTAACGTGCAGGAAAGTAAACTAGGGTTCTACAAGGGAAGTGAAGCGTATCTACCTATGATGTATTACTCCTTGCTAGCTATCCAATTCTACCTATTGAATTGTCACACCTTGTTTTAATTGACGGGTTGTATTCCTTAATACCATTCGTGGGGTGGTGTACGTACTTCCCCAACTCTATAAGCTCCTACTTCACTCCTATGTCGAGCCGGCTAAGAAGCTCCTAACATGGGATCACTAGAATTCGCTCATGCATTAAATACAACCAAATAAACCTAGTACGCATTGGTTCATGTTTCTTAAGACGTTCAAGCAAGTTACCGTATAGGAGGTTAGCCAGTTTTCTTAAGCCTAACATCGATATCACCCAATCAAACAAGAGACAATAGGAAACAAGAATTATAAGCTAAACCAATAAGATCTATTGAAGTGTCACACCTTTATTGATGACGATGGACACATACATCAACAAGGAATCAATAAGATCTAATTAATTATATACAAGTTTCATACAATCATAAGTAGACACAAGGTGAATTAGCAAAGCATGATCAATGAAGGGCAAACAACCATAATAATGAAAGACATAATTAAATTAGAATCAACAAACCAATATTTGATGTTTATGGAGTGATTGAAACCCTCTAAGTTGCTGGAAAAACACCTACCTAAACCCTAGAATCGGACTTAGGGTTTAGGGCTTACAAAAAGTGAAGTTGTGATGTTGTATTTATAGCTGATTTTCTGTCCGCATCGATCTGACGGCGTCAGCCTTTACAAGTGACGGCGTCAGCTCCCCTTTTTCACCAAATTGTAGATCTTTTCGTCCCGATTCCGTGGCCTCTTGAATCACCGAAATCCGAGTTCGTATGAAGATTTTATGGCCAAAACAGTGACAGCTACTCCGCGCGTAAGTTATGATTGATTTGATTAACTTGTGACGACTTTTCTTCTTGTGCAAGTTGTCATTTTGACGTCATCACTCTATGGCATCTGACGTCGTCAGGATGATCCTGACGCCGTCACCTTCAAGATCTTCTGGGCCGTCTCTCTTTAAATTAAACCGTGACCACCTATGGCGTCACAAAGCGTGACGCCGTCAGACTTCCAATACAAATCTCACTGGCTTATCATGTGTATTTTTCATATCCACCTTTTTTGCCAATACATGACGCCGTCAAGAGCAATACTTGACGCCGTCACAGGTACTTTTCCAGCCGATTTTGAGACTTTGTCGTTTTCTTCACTTTTATGCTCCAAAAACGTCCAAAATGCTTCCTTTTCCAGATTTCTTCTCCAAAGTACCTAAAATGACAAAAGGAACGATTTAGGGCAATATTTGATCAAATAAATACGATTTAGGGCTTAAATGACCCCCTAAAAGCGGTACACTTTTCGCTTCATCAATGATGGGTTAGCCATCATTGCTATTTTAACTTGAAAATAGGTATGCATTTCCTCCATAATTGGTCTACTTTACCACAAGGGTATGTAGGACCTTAGTAGGCATATTAGGTTAAGGAAAACTGCTAGGTAATCATGCTAGTAATTGCCTTTACCACATTGCGGTTTATTGATACTTCCGTCTTCTAATTATTTAAACTCATTTTAGTTTGGTAGCTAGTACGAAATAGGTTGACCAAGCAAGAACATGCAAATATCGCCAAAGGTCTGACCAATGAGCAAAATTCGCCATGGGTTGAAATGGCCCTAAGGTCTGACCAAAGAGGTCAAGTCAAGTGCACGTGTTCTTGGTTGTCCAAATATCTTATATTTATTCAATGTTTCAAAACCGAAACAAGGGTTATAAAACAACGTTGAAGGAATAAGATGTGTAACCATACTTAACCGTTTTGACTTTTACAAGACATCACGATTTCTAGAGTAGCTTTCCTCGAGTTTGATTAGAATTAGGAAAATTCAAATATTCCTATTATGGCTTTTCCTCATAAAGAAAAAGGATAGGAATAAGTCTCTTTCTTACAAGGAAAGATCGACTTAGTTCGTCCTTTTAACAAGAAAAGAACAAACTCTTGTTTACGGTATGCATTTGCATTAATTGAATTTACAAAGTTTAATTTTAGTATTTTCGATAATTATCCTTTTATAAATTAACTACCCCATGTTTATAATTTAAAACAATTAATTTACGAAAAGGCTAAGATCCTCATTGAGGTTCGACCATTAATGCAGTTGATCTACTAGAAATGGTGGATTCAATAGGTAGGCGACGATCACCAATTGTATTACATGTACAACTCTTAGATCTTTATGGGACTCATGGCATCTAGTGTCAAACAACTAGTGTCATATAGGCATGTTTAGTCCCATCTTTGCCTCGGGTAAAGGTCTGACCACACTACTCGATTAAGTCATCCAATTTGAAAACTGTGAGAATAATCCTAGGTCTGACCATGGAGAATAGTCACCTTGGGTTACAATTCAGCCTAGGTCTGACCAGATGCTAAAAGGTAATTGCAAGTGTTCTCATAATTGGACGGCGTGACTTAAATTTTGACGGGTAAATAGTTTTGATGTGGATAAAAAACGTGTACGAAAGAAGCATGCATTCATTCTTCGTAGCACAAGTTAAAAACTTTTCTTAACTTAAGTCTAATCATTGTTTTAATTTATGTGTGTCAAGTTGTCCATTTTCAAGACTAATATAAATCCTAGGTGGATTTTAATTAAGTTTGGACAATACAATAAATCAATAAATAAACAATCTTAACTAGTTTAAGTGTTATTTAGAAAACAATGATTTTTAAGTTTCAAATCATATTTAAACTTAGTTAAACTAAATCATAAGACTTAGTTCAAAATGGCTTATGTTTAGTTTCAAGTTTTAAGAAAACATTTTTCCGTTTTACATGTAGTCACAACATACATAAAAACAACCAACCAAACATACAACCACAATATGCAAAGCCTCAACTGATGAAAATCCTATGCTTGGTCTCGTGAGCCATCACGAGAACCAAGAGTCAACTAGGGACACAAACCACAACCACACGGAGGGCTCCCACTTGCCCCAAGACAATCATGGGCAAGTAAAGGCCCATAATGCACATGAAACTTTGATTATGTCAGCCCAGTTTTTCTGTTTTGCGAGGCCCAATGATCCTAGAAGACGACCTCCTCATCGTTCGGCCCAGTTGACAAAGTTGTAGCCCTATGTCTTGAGGACCTGGAAAACAAATTTTAGAAAAAAATACCTTACCAATCAGCGGGAAATCACATTTTCCCAACAGGTGTCCAGCAGCAACTATCGGTCTACAACTCTTCAATCTTTCGCCATTTGCTTCCAAGCTCTGTTTACAATACATATAAAGTAAAATACAACTAATCTACTTTTTATCTACTGTAAAATGCCCAAACAATGGCAAAACCAAAATTGAAATACATTACAAAAGTGCCGAAACAATGGCAAACTCCAAAACAAGAAAAACAACCAACAATCACAACATCACAATGCATAAGTGGTCTAGGTTTTCATCGGCTTTGCATATTCACATAATAATACATTAAGATTATGATCATGAAAAGGTGTTGGCTAACTCCATGGACAAACATGCATGTATTTTCCATGGATAACAAAATAAATAACAAGAATTAAATTGTTAGCCAACGAATCGAAGAAATAATTAACAAGAATTAAAACCCCGAATGGTACGCGTGACAAATGGCCATAGACTCATAACCCACTGATATTAGGACCTTATTAACACCATTTTACCACAGAAAAATAAGCCTCATGGGCTGATTTGAAATCGGGTTAAAAATCTCTTAAAAACACGTTTTTAGGCCATTTTACGGGTACCGATCAAGTAAACAATTGATGTATGCATAACAAATGGCCATAGGATCAAAAAGTACAGATCTTAAGACCTCATATAGGTCGACATATTCAGAATATATAAGCCCTAGGGGCTATTTTAAAATCATCCTCTTAAATCCATTAAAAACACGCGTTTTTAGCCATTTTTACGCATACAAGATGATCATATGACAACATATGATGGCTCGTGATACCACTATAGGTGATGTAGCAATATAAAAACATATCAAATAAATATACGCAGCGGAAAAACATCACCATACAAGGATCCATAGTGCCATATGATCAATCAAATTAAAAACAAATTAAACAAACATGTTTTATACCTTTGTAGCGTGATCCGGGTAACACCACCAATATCACCACCACGTAGAGATGTAAGAAACCAAAAGATCAATAAGGTTGATCTTCTCTAAGAATGAAACACACTACACGTCATCGATCACCACCCGATGCTAGTCATGACCTCGTAACAATCATCCTTGATGCATCTACAGTAGAATGATCAAAGAAGGGATCAAGAAAACACAAACCCTAATTAGGGTGTGTTTATTTCATGGCTTTTGAGGTATGGAGGAGGGAGGAGAGATTTTCTCCTTCTCATGTGGTTAGTCATAATTGTAATTGATATGGTTCAAAATAGATTTGACCTTATCAAGTTACAATTACACTTAGCACCTCATAAAAGCTCATTAGCCCCTCCAAGCCCTTCATAAAGGCCGGCCACCATGAGGGCCCACAATGGGCTTGCCCATTGTTGGTCCAATCCAAAAACACTAAGTCTAACTTAGTATTTAACGACCCGTTATAGATCCCGAGTTACGTAGTCATTTATATATTGTAAATACGATAATTACAATCTATAAAATGATGTCTCTGTGTATAAGTGTGTGACCCCATAGGCTCACATATGTCTAGCCATATAATTATTAATTATGACACGAGCATACTCCAACAGTAGTCGTGAAGAAGAAGTTGTGAAGAAGGTGTGATTAAGTTGTGTACAAGTTGTGAGATTGGTTCTAGCTACGATTAGAACCCGACATCTAGCTTTGTGTCGTTAAGCCGGTGTAAGCTAAAGTTGTGTAAGGTTTTCTCCGCCATAAGGGAGCTTGTTGACATAGTGAAGAAAACTCTCGAGTTAGGTGCTCGGGGAGTGGAGTAGGGCAAGGAAGGTGACCTTGTAGCCGAACCACTATAAATCTCTTGTGTCTCGGTTAGATCTTTCCATCTCTATCTTTCATTTGATTTACTTTACTTTACTTGCATTACTTACTTATATTTATCTATACTTGTTCATATTGTTTAAGAATTGAAGTCACATAATATCGAATCGAAGTTTTTAAAAGTAAACAAAAGTTTTCAAAATAAAATTTAAAAAGACGTAAAACTATTCAACCCCCCTTCTAGTTTTCCACAAATACTTAAGTTTTCACAACAACAACAACAACATTTTATTAAACAACAGCAATAACACAAACAACAACAACAACAACAACAACAACATTACATATGAAGATTGTCCAAGTTACCTAACAGCTCACGGAGTATTGCAGCCGACTGATATGCGTGGTCGGGGTCGTCGGGATTCGTTGCCATTTCAATTCTTGCCTCCAGCATCCTTACTCTTGTTTCTAGCACCTGCTTTTGTGATTCCAGCATGTTTACTCTTGTCTCTAGCACCTGTTTTTGTGATTCCAGCATGTTTATCCTAAGATCTTTGCCATTACAGTTTGAGCACTCTGTTGGTACAGATCCATCAGCTTGAGATGTTGAAGCAGAAGAGATTACTCGTAACCGGTCAACAAATTCACTCTTCCATATAAAATATCCACATCCATGATCTTTTTCTCTTGGCTGTTACATAATAAGGAAATGTTATGATTGTTTGTATATTTACATAAATAAGAAATGTATGATTGTTCACCTTCGAAAGAGGACATGCATAATATTTCCATCCAAAGGTATCTTCTTGATGTGATGTTCTTAGTTTTATATTTCCTGTTCCACAAGAACACATAAAAGGATTATATCGCTGCATCTCAGGTTTTGAAATTGGTGTGAAGATAAGAGGTTTGGTGTTATCAGGTGGTGATGGGGGATGAAAGTGGTGGTCGCCAGTGGTGGTGGAGCTCGATGGTGATGGAGGTGATGTTGTTGCTGTTGTTCAATCTTCAAAGAGAGAGGAGAAAAAAAAATATAGATCCGATATGCAAATGAGAGAGAGGGAGGGAATATAAGATAGATCGGATTTTATGTAGAGATTGGATAAGATTTTTTGGATATTAAAGAGGATAAGGTTTATCATTTACTGTCTCATGTACAACCATATCATCTCGGCTCATTCGTTTAACATCTCATGTACAACAATGGAATAGACTGAATGATGGGATTAATTTCGTTAATAATCTCTTGCTCATCCGCTGTGAAGATATCGAGCCTTTGTCTCGTTGCGGTAAAAGGTCCTCCTGGTCTAGGACCATCATTTGTTCCTCGTTCCTGTTCCATCCCCAATTACTCCCTTTGTCGTATTATTTTTTCTATATCGAGGCTGTAAATACGTATCATATTGATTACGTTTTAACATAAAAAATATTTTTGATAAATAGTTAAGTATTGATTTTGTAAATTTTTTAATTTATGTAATTTTTACACTAACATATAATTTTAAAGCAAATAATTTTCTAAATTAATTTATATACAAGTATTTTTAAATAGATTATTGGATAAAAAATGCCATTTTAAATGTTTAGTAAAAATGGGACGACATTGTCGTCCCATTCTGTTTTTAAAAAAGTTTTTATATTAATTTAAAAATACAAACTAATTTAAAAAGTTTTTAAATAAAAAAAAAATACTCGCAGAATGGGACGACATTGTTGTCCCATTTTGTTTGGCGGGACGTTTTATTTTTTTGGAAAATTTCATTTAAAATGTCAAAAATCATATACATAATTGTCGTCCCATTTTGTTTAAATCTCAACAATCCTTTGACTGCCTTTTTGGTTGAAAAAACTGTGGGCCATAGCCAAAATTTTGGACGATAATATTGACCCAAATTTTTTACTGGTCCCAAATAGAAGGTTTTGATGTAGTGGTCTACTTTTAGTCATGGCACACGGCTACCAATATCTAGCTACGAGACGCCCTGCTTTTACGAATAAGATTTTAAATGAAGTTTGATTAATCCCACCTACAATTAATATTTGAGATAATTCCCAAACTAGGCCAAAAGTTTTGGCCTATTTCAAGAGGGAGCCAAAAACATGATCTCTTTCCCATTTAGTCCATGCTCGACCGCTCGACTGCTCGACTCCATTAATTTTTTGACACTTGTCTTTGCAGGTACAATTGGTAGGTGAGGATATTTTTTTAGTTTTGGGTTAAATGACAAATATGCCCTCAAACACATATATAAATAGCCACATCTCACTTTTTTTCTCTCTTTTCCCCCACCGCCGGCCACCCACACCTTCCGGCCACCGGAAAATTTTCAGGCGAGCTACTTTTCTAGCCAAATCGATAGATCGGTGCACCCTCTTCGTTTCTGGAGCGTTTTAGCTCGTGACTCCCACCGCAACACCACCCACGCGCCACCCACCGCCACCGTCCCCTTCCTCTTTTCAACATCAGACTGGTATCATCCCAAACTGATTAAACACTCATCACATCTAGTCATCACCAATCGAAGAACACCATCAAAGAGAATGCAGCGAAGAACACCATCCTCAGGTTAGTTAACTAGACGGTTCACATAAAAAGAGCCATTTCCTGTTTAATTTGTTTGTTCATCTTCAGTTAATGTTTTCTAGTTTTTGAAGTTTATATATTCGTCTAATTAGAATAGGTAGATTATATTGTTTTCTGTGTAGATGTTTAGGGAAGATAAACTTGGTTAGTCATTTTTCTGTTTCTTTTTCTATGTTCTTGACTAGATGTTGAACATATTTAATACAAAAACAATGCCATGGTAAAATTAACAGTTATATTCCAAACTAGATGGGATCCTTGTTACATTTTAGGATTGGCATTGTTTAACACAATCTATTAGTCAAAAAGTACCACAAAGCCAGTCACTAGGAAACCCAAGTTGCACCATCTTTCTCAACTTTTCTAAACTGCTACTATTTGACTTTACGTACATATCCCTCTACCAAGTCCATGTGTAGAGCATTTTGTTTAACTTTATTGAGATTGTAATGTAATGCTTAAGCGAGAGTTAGTTGTGATTGGGTTTACGAACTGAGAAGAATGGATCTTGCATTTCGAAGTAATTTGCCTTACTACTTGTGAGTTCTTAGATGAGATAAGAGGCTATTTACCTTGGTAGGTATCGACATGGTGAGGAATGGACATTGTGATTTTGTTTTAGTTAGTGTATGTGAGGTTTTGATGCCGTGTAAAGTCATATACTAGAATTGAAAGTTAAACTGATATCTGTGATTGAAAGCCAACTATTTCTTTTTTGGATGGAGAAAAGTAATATGTAAGTGGTAATCCGTAATATTAAATTTTTTAGTTTGAGTTCCATTTACATGTATTCCACCCCGTCATATGGTGCTTCAAGCCCGTGTTGCTTTCATGTCAATGAATTCCATATTTTGGAATTTCTACTTGTCTTCGACTATGAGCAAGTGAATCTCTCTTTTATTCGCTCTTCACAACCAAATGGTTTCATTCTCTGTCAAAAGGTATTCTCCAAACAATTTTCATATTAGTACACTAGTTAAAGTTACTCTGTATTCGAATCTTGAACTCTTTTATCATGTGAATGGTTGGGTTGGGTGAGGTATCTTGGTGTAGACCGAGAAGGATTATAATGCACTTACATTTTGTGAAAATGCTTTAGATTGAAGCTCTTGATGCCTTCCGCAATGCCCCACTACTAAAGTTATGGAATTTTGACGAACTGTATCTGGAAGGCATAAAGAGCTTTATAAAAGTCGTCAAAAACCTGGCCCGAACTAAAAAAAAAAAGGACCAATCTTTACAAGCTATTTGAGCACATTATCCACATAGCTCTAGATGTTTTTGTGCAATTTCTTTTGATAGTCTGTTACTTTTACTATCTCTTTGTAAATATTGTTTTAATCGAATGTTGCCTGGTCTATAATCTCGAGATTTTTGTATGTTACATGGTAGGTACATTGGAATAATAGAAACATATAGATATATCTTTGCTTGTCTCTTTGGTGGTCTAACTAAGTCCACACATTCAAGAATCTGAATACAAAATGTTATTACAAAACCTGGAATGTTAAAATCATCATTTGCATTTTAAATTACACTATAAGATCTTTTAGTAAGCGCCCAACTTATAAGGGTTCAGAGTCCAAATATATCACTGTCTTGTAAGCTAAAACTTCATAAATTAGGTTTCATGAGTGCCAAAGTCAGACTTGTTCTAGTTATCATTGAAGCTAGTGATGCTCATCATGAAGGTATGTATTAAGTTGCCACATATTATGATCATCTTCTTAGCATAACGACAATAATGTTAGCAGTTCTGTTGTTACTTCAGCAATACAAGAGTCAGTCTTTTAGTAATCTAGCTGATGGGTAATGGTGTTTGAGGTTCCATTAGAAACTGCAACCACTATTTAGTCTCACCTTGGAAATTGACACTAAAAATAAGTGGATAAAGCATGCCGATAATATGTCCATTCTGCATTTATGGTCACTATAATGTACTTATTTCTCCTCTATTTATTTGAATACTCCCAAAGGCGTGAAGACTGATGTCTGCTATCTCATATCACGCATCTGGAAAACACCAACTGAACGCCTTTTTTGTGGATTGGAGGCTTTCGGCCGTCAGACCTTCTCTGGTACTGTCATTGCTGTTAAGGTTGTTTGGTATTGCTTGTGTTTAATTGATTGGTGGATATGTGAAGTTTGATGCTTTTTGAGGGTAGAGGCTGTTCAAGAAGTTTAGGAGTGGTAATGCTCTTTTGGGGGAAGATTTGAAGATTTGAATTTCAATGATTGATGCGTAAGCAGAAGGAGATGCTTCACGAGTTTCTTGTTTTTAAGGAGGTATGTTTTTCTCTACTATTATTTTCTAATACTACATTATTAATTGTAATTAATCAGATTAATATTGTGCCTCGTTAGGGACTTGAGCCACTGCATGAGCTAATACCGACTCTTGCAGAGAGTTCCTCACCATGGTGGATGGCTAGTCGGCGCTTTTTTTATGGATGTCATTGATGATATTCAGCCTCCGTTAAAGAAGGCACGATTCAAATCGCCACCTAGTCCTCATGACCACACTTTAGAGGAGCGGATCATGGATAAAATGTCTGGGATGATAGATCAACGTTTCTCAAAGCTAGATAATCGTGTCTCTATGCTAGAGGATCTTGTCGAGGTAACTGTGTCCAACTCTTTACTTTATTTGTTTGTTGAATTGTTTTTTAACAACATTTTTTTTAAATCTCTATTGGTATGCAGGACCTATCGAAGGATAGACAGGTACCTGATGTCCATACCGAAATGCCGAAGATGTCTTTTTTTGTAGATGAGGTGAAGGCATGCTTCCTTTTTCGTTGTTTTTCTATATCATAAATGGGATTTAATTCAGCGGAGGATTTAAAAGAGGCACCATAAGGAGTTCCCTTTTCTGGATTGCAGAGGGATAGGACAGGGACACGAAATACAGATGTTGAGCAGGCATCAACTTCAGTGACCATAAAATCACATAAGCAACCTTTTCTCATTGGTATGTTTTGTAGAGATATTCTAATTTATAATTGCATAATTTATCACATGAGCCAAGGTTCCCGGATTATTAGGAAACTATAAAATTTGATTCCTGTTTCCAATGAAACATACTTTCACATTTGTTTCCATTAACTACTGTCTTCTACTTATCAGACATACTCGCATATTCGCGCAATTGTATGTATGAAATGGAAAAGGGTTGTAATATGTTACATTTTGGGTATTTTTTTAGGGGGTTTTATCTTACCATCTTTATCAACTAGCAGGGGTTGCTGGAGGTGCGGCATCTGGGAAGACCCATTTGCAATATGATCATCGAGCAACTTCATGATCTCCGTGTAGTACTTGTGAAACAGGTACCTCTTTTTTCTTGCATCATTTTAGAGGTGGTTGAGTTGAGATTAATCTATTTACTTATAACCGGGTTGGTTTGGGCTGTGTTCTATCTCAAGCGCGTAATAAGGGTCAAATGAATTTTTTGGCTTAATGGGAATGGGTCAAACGGATAGAAACTCTCCCAAAGTCCCCCTTTTTTTTTCAACACATACAACCTTCTGCGTTGTTCTGTTTAAATATCTAAATTATTGTTGTAATAAGATTATTCTTGTAGTAAGAAACAATTTAACATGTTAACTACACACTATTTTTCAGAAATGAACAAAAAATGGTTTGCAGGCCAACCATTCAATCCTTAACCTGTTTGACCCGTTACCCAACTCGCTGAACCGCCAATCATGCCATCTAAGGAATCCTTTATTTTTGTATTAAATTCTTTGGTTGATCTATCCAAATCGTTATACATTTAAGGATGTGTTGTCAGGACTCATTCTATCAAACTTTGACTTCGAAGGAGCTTTCAGAAGTTCACGAGTACAATTTTGATCATCCAGGTGGGTTACGTGCTCATCTTAATCCTTCTATATCATTAAGGAGCTTTCAGAAGTTCACGAGTACAAGTCCGTTCACTACTCCATTGTAATATGCAAATCGAATTGTCATTTGACTGATGTAACTTGAGGGTCCCTTTAACGATTCTTTTTTTTTTTTCTTATTTTTGTCGCTTGATTAGTCTCTGATTCTTTTAATTAACGATGTATCAGTGAGTTGTAACTTGCCACTCGGGTATTTTCCGCACTCCAGAAAAATTGTAACTATATGTGTATACTTGCTTCCTGGGAATGAAAAAAAGACTATTTGGTCAACAATATGTTAATGTATGTAGATTTCTAATTACCAGGAGATTTGTTGGATCTTTTTTTGTTAATGATATTTATTGAGGGGTGTTTGGATTTGTGTTTTGGAATGCAGTGTATGACGCTTGTTTCTACCTATTTTGAGTAAATGAGAAGTTGTAAATAAGCTCTCAAGTCTCAAACACAAATAAGCAGTTTGGAGTGTTTGGTGTATTTAAGAGCGCTTTCGTTTAATTTTGATCATAATTGTGTTTGTTTAGATATTTAATTTGTGTTTCATTAAGTAGATTGTTAAGTAATTGGCGTAATTAATTAGCGGTTCGGCATTGTTGAGTTAGAAGAAGATGGATTTACCTTTGAGCTACACACGAAATTTAGTACTAGAAATTTAGTACTAGAAAGACTCATTTTTTAGGATGAATAATAGTATATTATTCCATATAGGTTAACATTTAAAATTATCAATCATTAAATATATCCATAGTCGATAAGTCGAGCAGATGTTAACTTTAAATATACTTCAATGGTATATTATTCCATATAGGTTATATAACTCACATTTAAAATGACCATCATTAAATATATCCATAGTCGAGCAGTCGATCAGTCGAGGAGTCGATCAGTCGAGCATTAAAGTCGAGCAGTCGAGGAGTCGAGCAGTTGAGGAGTTGAGCAGTTGAGCAATCGAGACCACCAGTCGAGCAGTCAACTCAACACATATTTTGACAAGTGTCCTATGCTCGACTGGTAGTTGGGGAGATGCATATAATAAATGTGATGGTAGATGTTAACTTTAAATATTAATTAATATAGGGTTGGTGGTTTTAATAAATGCTATAATAACTCAAAAGATTTTGTAAAAATCTTTTACATTTCCAAAGCAAAAAAGTACGCCCCCGGTCGAGCAGTTGCAAGTCGAGCACCGACAGTTGAGCACCGTCGAGCATCGTCACATATTTAGTTTGTGGCGACTAAAAAATATAAAAATGTTTTTGTGGGAATTGGGAATTCCATATGTTATTAAGTTGTGTTTATAGTTATCATCTACACCAAAGCTTTTAATGTAACATCTTCCCTTAACATTTATCAAAAGAATATGTAGAGTCGCATAATTCATTTATGAAGCTGTGAAATATGCATAGATTTATAGGAGTATGAGCAGTTGAGGAGTCGAGCAGTTGAGGAGTGGAGCGAGCAGATGTTAACTTTAAATATACTTCAGTAGTATATTATTCCATATAGGTTATATAACTCACCTTCAAAATTATCATCATTAAATATATCAATAGTCGAACAGTCAATAAGTCGAGGAGTTTATAGTCGAGCATTAAAGTCGAGCAGTTGAGGAGTCGAGCAGTTGAGGAGTCGAGAAGATGTTAACTTTAAATATACTTCAGCAGTATATTATTCCATATTAACTCACATTTAAAATTATCATCATTAAATATATTCATAGTCGAGCAGTCGATCATCGAGGAGTCGATCAGTCGAGCATTAAAGTCGAGCAGTCGAGGAGTCGAGCAGGTGAGGAGTCGAGCAGTTGAGCATTCGAGACCACAGTCGAGCAATTGACAAGTGTCTATGCTCGACTGGTAGTTGGGGAGATACATATAATAAATGTGATGGTAGATGTTAACTTTAAATATTAATTAATATAGGGTTGGTGGTTTTAATAAATGCTATAATAAACTCAAAAGAGTACAAAATCTTTTACATTTCCAAAGCAAAAAAGTACGCCCCCGGTCGAGCAGTTGCAAGTCGAGCACCGACAGTTGAGCACCGTCGAGCATCGTCACATATTTAGTTTGTGGCGACTAAAAAATATAAAAATTTTTTGTGGGAATTCATATGTTATTAAGTTGTTTTTATAGTTATCATCTACACCAAAGCTTTTAATGTAACATCTTCCCTTAACATTTATCAAAAGAATATGTAGAGTCGCATAATTTCATTTATGAAGCTGTGAAATATGCATAGATTTATGGATTGAGCAGTTGAGGAGTCGAGCAGTTGAGGAGTCGAGCAGATGTTAACTTTAAATATACTTCAGTAGTATATTATTCCATATAGGTTATATAACTCACCTTCAAAATTATCATCATTAAATATATCAATAGTCGAACAGTCAATAAGTCGAGGAGTTATTAGTCGAGCATTAAAGTCGAGCAGTCGAGGAGTCGAGCAGTTGAGGAGTCGAGAAGATGTTAACTTTAAATATACTTCAGCAGTATATTATTCCATATTAACTCACATTTAAAATTATCATCATTAAATATATTCATAGTCGAGCAGTCGATCAGTCGAGGAGTCGATCAGTCGAGCATTAAAGTCGAGCAGTCGAGGAGTCGAGCAGGTGAGGAGTCGAGCAGTTGAGCATTCGAGACCACCAGTCGAGCAATTGACAAGTGTCATATGCTCGACTGTTAGTTGGGGAGATGCATATAATAAATGTGATGGTAGATGTTAACTTTAAATATTAATTAATATAGGGTTGGTGGTTTTAATAAATGCTATAATAACTCAAAAGATTTTGTAAAAATCTTTTACATTTCCAAAGCAAAAAAGTACGCCCCCGGTCGAGCAGTTGCAAGTCGAGCACCGTCAGTTGAGCACCGTCGAGCATCGTCACATATTTAGTTTGTGGCGACTAAAAAATATAAAAATGTTTTTGTGGGAATTCAATATGTTATTAAGTTGTATTTATAGTTATCATCTACACCAAAGTTTTTAATGTAACATCTTCCCTTAACATTTATCAATAGAATATGTAGAGTCGCATAATTTCATTTATGAAGCTGTGAGATATGCATAGTTTATGGTCGAGCAGTTGAGGTCGAGCAATGTTAACTTAAATATACTTCAGTAGTATATTATCATTGTTATATACCACTTCAAAATTATCATCATTAAAATTTAATTAGCCGATCAGTCAATAAGTCGAGGAGTTGATCAGTCGAGCGTTGAGGAGTCGAGCAGTCGAGGGGTCGAGCAGTTGAAGGAGTGAGAGTGTTAACTTTAAATATACTTCAATAATATATTATTCCATATTAACTCACATTTAAATTATCATCATTAAATATATCATAATGAGCGATCGATCAGTCGAGGAATCGATCAGTCGAGCATTAAAGTCGAGCAGTCGAGAGTCAGCAGTTGAGGAGTCGAGAGTTGAGCATTCGAGACACCAGTCGAGCAATTGACAAGTGTCATATGCTCGACTGGTAGTTGGGAGATGCTATAATAAATGTGATGGTAGATGTTAACTTTAAATATTCATAATATAAGTTTGGTGGTTTTAAAAATACTATAATAACTCAAAAGATTTGTAAAATCTTTTACATTTCCAAAGCAAAAAAGTACGCCCCCGGTCGAGCAGTTGCAAGTCGAGCACCGTCAGTTGAGCACCGTCGAGCATCGTCACATATTTAGTTTGTGGCGACTAAAAAATATAAAAATGTTTTTGTGGGAATTCAATATGTTATTAAGTTGTATTTATAGTTATCATATGCACCAAAGTTTTTAATGTAACATCTTCCCTTAACATTTATCAATAGAATATGTAAAGTCGCATAATTTCATTTATGAAGCTGTGAGATATGCATAGTTTTATGGAGAATAACAAATAATGATAAGCAGTATTGTTGGAACCTAAAAAACTTTGATTCCGTCCCAAATGCATCCACACATGCTCGACTTTAGGAATTTTAGTTTTGTAAAGATTGTTAAATTTCTATACTTTTATACAGTCAAATAGTCAATGTCAAATATTATAATCATTGAATTGATAAGGAAAGAACCTAGAACCAAACTTTTAGCTGATCGGACATAAAACACATAACATAAAAAATTGTGCCAAAGAAACTTGCAAACCTGTACATTGCAAACTTACCAAGAAGGCAATGATATAAAGCTACATCCAACTAACCAAGAATCTACACCAGTCAAATTAGTTTCAAGAAACATAAGCATACTTCTTGAAATATATCAATGCACTACCTTTTTACAGTAGCATACATGTTTTACATATATGCTAATTCTAACCTCTGCTACTTAAGTTAATTGACATTAGCACAACCTTTTGTGCAGAAAATACTCCTTGATACAATAACACAACATATTTTGCAAATCGATAAATAGGGTGATGATGAACGGACCATCTCTCACTCTACCTTTCAAGCTTGTGGCGTTCGTTCTGCTTCACTGGGCAAAATGGTAAATTCCCATCAAATCCAATGTACCCTTCTTCCGTCTGAGAGTGTTCCCATTGGCAAATGAACAAGTTTATTGGTTGGTACTGGCTGTGACGTTCAGGTATAACAGTTTGAGTGGACAATAAGCTCATGGATGTCTTGACCCGTCAATCCGTCATCATGCAATTGTGTGGTTCCAAAACCCTGTTCCTCCTAACAAAAGGATAAAAATATTATGTCTTCTAGTATATAACAACGTAACTGAACAATTAATGTTGATGTGGCGGTTTTGACCCGTTTACTTAAGAATGGTCCAGAGTCGCGCAAAATGTATTTTTATTTGATGAAATATTCACCTAACATCATTCTATAATAAAATCTTAGGTTTATATACAAAAAGAGTAAACTATGTAACCTCATTTGGCACACATAACTAAATCATCAATTTTGGACAAAAAGGCATTTTGGATCAACCCAACCCGGTCCGTTTTAACTCTCAGTTTTGACCCACACCCATTTAGACAGATGCTTAAGCAAAACAAATTGAGCATTCCTAGTAATGTTTCTAAAAATATTTCTATGGTCCTATGGGCAATCATATGGTCCTATCAACATGTCATACATATAATTTTGAAACTTAAAAATAAAAAATCCAATTTATCCCCGCTTAATCACAGCCCAGGAAGATTACTAGGCTACTAGCTACAAGGTGATCTTGCAACATTGCCTAATTTAATACTTGAAAGTGGCACGTCTGATGACAATGCATACAGAAACAAACTACTGATAAGAAGAGATCAAAAAATTGGTATTGGAAACAAGATCATTAGACAAGCAAACAGACACTATTTATGGGGATGTGAGAGCGATCATTTATGGGGATGTGATGAAATAATCACGACGAACTTACCAGTAGGCCTTAACTGTAGTGATGAAGAATTGTGAACCATTAGAATCTGGTCCTGAATTCACCATGGCCACCATACCTGCAATAACCATAGCTTTAGAAGAGGAGTAACATACCATATATATGTAATAAAGAACAGGTAGACTCGCATGTATCCCTTATGATTGTGTCTTTTCCTTTTTTAAGTAAGTGAGACCGATCGACTCTGAATGCCTAATGTATTACACGCCATAAAGGTTATTTGAAATACACATTCTATAATTCTTATATATCAGTGAACTTTCAATCAGCTCATCCTTACTCCTCTCGACTTCATGTTCCAAGAAAAAACAAAATATTGGACAAAAATTATGTAAAAACTCATCTCACGTGCGTTCAAAATTAAGAAGCTTGAGCATTTTAAAGGCCTTTGAAGACTACTCATAACTTTCATCATGATTTTACGCTGATTGGAGGGTTATCGTGTCAACATATGTTACCTAGGTACTAGAGAATGATATAAGAGCAGTAGCTTTTCACGGTGCAGTGAGACGACATCAGGAATAAGTGTGGGAGTTCATACACTCCATTATAATTTTAAGTTAGATTTGGTTGTTATTGAGTTAACCTGATGCGGCTTTGGGCTTGGACATCTTACGCTGAAAATTTGGTGAAATTAAATGATGTACATGTATCCTTGTACAACTCAACATGTTGCAGACATATATGTAATAAAGAAGAGGAGTAACATACCATTTGTTTTGAATCCTACTAACTTCAAGTATTATGTAATAAAGAAGAGGACAAGAGTATGAACGGTAAAGACCTGCATGTGAATGTCTGATCTTAAAGTTTTCGTCGCGAAAAACTCCAATTGTACAGGACATGGGGTATCATATCAATGCCAGTTCTTGGATCCACCATGGGAAGAAAACATTCCTCCAGGATTGTAAGGGCAACAGCTAGTTTCAAATTGCACTCAGCTTTCAGAGCAAGCTGAGCAGAATGAACTTTCTGGTCCCCGTGAATGAACTTCAGAAGTGTCCATGATAAACCATCTGAGATGGGATTAAGCATCCCTATTTGGGAATGAAGACCTACGTGAACCTACAAAAAGATACAAGACCAAAATTTATATAACGTTGCATTTGTATTCATATTTCCTATTCAAGCTGGTAAAAAATGTTATCGCATGTTACCTCCTTACAGCTTTCCCCACAGAACCACGTAGCAGACGATACCGACTCTCTTTCCATTACATTCTCTTTGACACATTCCTCATGGTCTGTTTACAAAAATAATGGTAAAGGAAAATTGTACATGAGACCACCAGATTTTGGATGTATAAAGGTGCTTACCCAGTTACTAATACAACTTTATTGTCAATTACCAAATGGGCAAATTAACTTGTTTTATTATATAAACATTTATAGTCTAGACATTCATATGAGCAAAAAAATAAAGTTTACTTTAATTGTCAAGTGCAGAAATTTACATTTATGCTCGCATTGCAAACATTTCAGAGCAGCCAAGCTTAGACCCTCGTTATCAACCACGTTCCCACAACCCCAGCAAGTGCACTTGGAACAATACCAATTGCCTTCAGTATCTCCTGGAAAAAGCAAGCCATATTAAAGGCATACAAATGACCAAATAAACTACTGTATGTAACAAGTAAAAAGAATCACGCAGATTATACCGATATTAATATGGCTATGAACTAGCATTATATCGAATTCTTCTAAGATCCAGATTAAATAGATCAAATCACTCCACATACAAGTTTCTCAAGAAAACTCAGATCCCAGAAAAACATGTATTTCACATTTTCTTAATGACAAAAGTTTAGAGAATTTAATTGTAAGCTTTGTAAAATATGATCAAGTCAAAACAGTATTGTTAACAAACGTCACCAAGTGTCAAATACTGGGTCCTGCATCTAAGTGTCTCGAAAAAGATAAATCCCGCGGGTACCTATTCATTTATCATTGGACCATCTACTACACTATGATTACTTAAGGTTTACCAAGGATTAAATACCATTTATTGGTCACTTTGGATCTTCTGCTACAATGTGATCCTTATATTACATTGTTATAACTAACATGTCCTCTGAAATTGGACCAAATCATAAGCCTTGGATATATGCAACTATAAAGGAAACTAAATGAGACAAGAGTAGAACGGTAAAGACCTGCATGTGAATGTCTGATCTTAAAGTTTTCGTCGCGAAAAACTCCAATTGTACAGGACATGGGGTATCATATCAATGCCAGTTCTTGGATCCACCATGGGAAGAAAACATTTCCTTTCCCATTGCCATAGACAATATCTCCACCTTGAATCATGAATCCAGGTATGATACGATGAAAAGGCACTCCTTTATAGTGCAACGGTTTACCACTCCGACCCTTTCCCAATTCCCCTAATTCCAAAAAAGAGAATCAAGTTAGATACAGTGAATATGAACTAAAATTCGTTCTTATTTTATCTTCTGAATGTGAGTAATTGGGAGGTCAATGATATTTTATCTACTAGAATATGAAACATCAGATACCTGTGCAGAGAGGTCGAACATTTTCTGCAAAGAAAACAAAGGTATTCGTTGATTAGACAAAGAATTGTAAATCAAGTAAAGAAGTCAAACAGAATGTTGAAGGCTTACCAACAGTTTTAGGTACAACTTCACCATACAAGCCGATTACAATTCGTCCTGTAGTACAAGCAAAAGGTAAATCCTATGAGTTCATGATAAATGTATAGGATAAATATAAAAAAAGACTTTAATATTCATAGAGTTTGTCTTGCACGATTCATTAGTTGAGCAAAAGGAAAGCTAATTTCATACATATATCACAATGCAAAATAGACTCCATTCCATAGAAGCAAAGGACCATACCTAATCGCTACTTATCAATATCAACATCCAGAAATACTCTATGGGTAATTTCATGCACCTCTGGCACTGTATCTTCCTCCTGAACACAAAGTAGGTTATAGGATTCCTGTCAATTAGAAGTAACTTAATACTAAGCAAAAGTTATCACGTAAATTTGCTTTTTGAATAAGGATGTGCATCCTTCAAGAGTGGACAAGCATATCAATATAAAGTACTAAACTAGCTATAGCAACCAAAAATTCTAGAGCCAGGCACACTATCTATTATGAAGCACAAAGGTGCTAAACATATTTACATATTTAAACCAGATACATACATCTAACTAAAGTAATGGAATTCCCGCAAAAAGGTTGTTATTTGATGATCCAGGTAGATTGATTATTCATTTACTAACTAGAAGAGTAGCAAAAGACGAAGTCTTTATATCAGAGAGCCAAATATTACAAATGATGTCCGTGTAGTTAGTAATTACCAAAGCGCCAATTTAGAAAATCAAAATTTAGATACCCAAGACAGTCAACTAGCTTTGATATGCATATGTGTTGTCAAACAGCCTAACCTCTAAAAATGATTCATACGAATGAGTATCCTATTATGCCCGCGAAGTAAAACATAAACAAAGCATGGTATGTAACTTGTTTACATTGCTACTTAAAAAAAACATTGATTCTATGTTACCAATAAATGCCGAGCACAGATACACAGAAACTCAAATGAGGTGATCAATCACATTATTAATTTAATCATAATAATCAGTAATCTAAAGTAATAGTAGTATTACCTGTTGAGAAAAAGAAGAGAAGACGAAGAAGATGAAGAGAAAAGAGATGAACAAGATAACAAGAGATCTTGGGCGTAGAATATTCCAGTCTGATGTTGAAAAGAGGAAGGGGAAGGTGGTGATGGCGGCGGCGTGGTGGCAGTGGCGGTGGGTGGCGCGTGGGTGGTGTTGCGGTGGGAGTCACGAGCTAAAACGCTCCAGAAACGAAGAGGGTGCACCGATCTATCGATTTGGCTAGAAAAGTAGCTCGCCTGAAAATTTTCCGGTGGCCGGAAGGTGTGGGTGGCCGGCGGTGGGGGAAAAGAGAGAAAAAAAGTGAGATGTGCCTATTTATATATGTGTTTGAGGGCATATTTGTCATTTAACTAAAAACTAAAAAAATATCCTCACCTACCAATTGTACCTGCAAAGACAAGTGTCAAAAAGTTAATGGAGTCGAGCAGTCGAGCGGTCGAGCATGGACTAAATGGGAAAGAGATCATGTTTTTGGCTCCCTCTTGAAATAGGCCAAAACTTTTGGCCTAGTTTGGGAATTATCTCCTACAATTAATATTTGCACATTCATAATGAGGCTAAGTTGGTAATTCTAAGCGATATAATTTATTAGAAAACCAACTAATCGTTCCATGATACAGCATAAATATATCTAACCGAATTGAAGAAGTAATTAACAATAAAACCGCCTGACCTATTAATTCGTTAAAATGCGTAACCTTCAAGCAAAATACGTAGCCCACAAGCAAAAAGTCTTGTATATATTGAAATCATACATTGCTTAATAACCCTAAACCTACGTTCATCCACCATATTCCACAATGAAAGACCGATTCACACCATTAGCCGCCTACTTATGGGAAGACGAATTCATCTACTCCGATTCCGACGATGAAACGACGTACAAAACTCGTACTGAAAACAACTCTGCTACATACAGAACAACCCAAAACCCTAACCTAGATTTCTTTTTCCACGTCACACCTGACACGCCACCACAAACCCTAATCACTAAGCTAGAATCATCATGGGCTCATGATCCCTTAACTACAATTAAACTCATATGTAATCTTAGAGGCATACGTGGCACTGGTAAAACAGATAAAGAAAGCTTTTATACGTCTGTAATATGGCTCCATAATAACCATGCAAAAACCCTAGTTTGTAATATTCCTGTTTTAGTTGAGTTCGGTTATTTTAAAGATTTGTTAGAGATTTTGTATAGGCTTGTTGAAGGTGAGGATGTTAGGGAAGTGGCGAAAAAGTTATGGATGGCCAAAAAGTTGTCTAAAGGAAAAGGAATTGCGCGTAAAATGTATTTTCTTAACAAGAAAAGGGAGAAGAAAAAGGAGATGATGAAGCGTAAAAAAATGGCGAAAAGAGGTAGAGGTAGAAGGAATAATAGGAGAGACATGCGAGTAGATGAAAGTAGGATGAAAAAGACTCGAGAGGAGAGGGTTGAGGAAAATAGGAAACAGATGGAGAAAAATAAATACGAAGCGAAAAAGTTAAGGAAAGAAAAGGAATTTGCTATGAAGGAAAAGTTGTTTGATAGGTATGGTTCAGATAAAGAATTTAAGATGTTGCATGATCAGGTATCGACTTTTTTTGCTGAATGTTTAAGATATGATATTGAATTGTTGAATAATGGTGAAAGTATGAAGATTAGTTTAGCTGCCAAGTGGTGTCCTAGTGTTGATTCCTCGTATGATAAGGCGTTACAGATTTGTGAATCGATTGCTAGGATTCTTTATCCATGGGATTCGGATAGTGAGTTTGAGGCACTTGATGAGTTTAGCTATATTGTTAGGATTAAAAATAAGTTGAGGAAAGAAGTACTTGTTCCTCTTAGGAATGCGTTGATGTTACCCGAAGTTTATATGAGTGCAAAAGAATGGAACTCGATTACTTATGAGAGAGTAGCTTCTATTGCTATGAAAAACTATACTAATATATTTTTGCATAGAGATAATGAGCGGTTTCGTAGTTATCTAGAGAAGGTTAAACTTGGTGATGCGAAGATTTCTGCAGGAGCTTTGTTGCCTCATGAAATTATCAGTTCTTTAAAAAGCGGAAGTGGGGGTGGTATGGTAGCTGAGCTACAATGGAAACGAATGGTTAACGATTTGTTGAAGGAAGGGAAATTAACGAATTGCATTGCTGTTTGTGATGTATCTGGTAGTATGACTGGGACACCAATGGATGTTTGTGTTGCGCTTGGTTTGTTGGTTTCAGAACTTAGTGAAGAGCCATGGAAAGGTCATGTGATTACATTTAGTTCATCACCTGAGTTACATTTAGTAGAAGGGAGTGATCTTAAATCGAAGACAGAATTTATTAAAAGAATGGATTGGGGTGGTAGTACCAATTTTCAGGGAGTTTTTGATAGAATGTTGGAAGTTGCTGTAAAGAATAGGTTGAGTGAAGCAGATATGGTGAAAAGGGTATTCGTTTTTAGTGATATGGAGTTTGATCAGGCGTCTTCGCGTCCATGGGAGACTGATTATGAAGCGATTCAGAGAAAGTTTAAGAGTCGTGGGTATGCAAATGTGCCAGAAATAGTATTTTGGAATCTTAGAGACTCGCGTGCTACTCCTGTGAATGCTAACCAGAAGGGGGTGGCGTTGCTTAGTGGGTTTTCGAAGAATTTGTTGACTTTGTTTCTTGAAGGAGGTGGTGTGATCAATCCTGAGGATGTGCCCAAGAGGAGTGGTTTTAATCCTGAAGAGATTATGGAAGCTGCTATATCCGGAGAATTGTATCAGCGACTAGTTGTGTGTGACTGATGTGGGATTCCCTTCTCTCTGCACCAACGGTTCCATCTTGATGCACTTTGTGGATGGACACTGAAAGTTCTTAACCCGGTCTACTCCAGTAGAATAGAGTGTAAATGTTGTACTTTTTGTAATTTTCACTTCTTGCTCCTTGCTAAAAAGATTCAAGTCATCAATAAATTGCAGAGATGCGGTTGTGTTTTTTAGTATAGCACTTGTTTATTACTCCTTATCTCTTGGTAGAAAAGCCATATATAGTTGTATATTACATGTTTTATCATCAGAAGCTGATCGATTTGAACTGCGGATATGCATTGATACATTTATGAGCTTCAGTTTAAATCTATTGTATTACAACAATATCGACTGCACAAATTTGCAAGTATGTATATATTATGACTTTAACAATTACATTTTATTTTTGAATCGACAAAGAAACTCGTAAACATATTATCTCTTAAAGAAACTTAAATTTTACAAGGTGTACTGGTAGTATGAATGAAAATTACTTGATAAGTTTTAACAAAGTTACCAACTTGCAGAGAACAAATATGGAGTAGCAAACTATCTATTGATCATTTGAGAGATAGCATAAGAGGGAACGGTGTGCTGTTTTTTTACAGTATTCTTTAGATTTGCATCAGTGGTTCTCTTTTAGGCTACAAGGAGTCATGAGTTTTAACCCTCCAACCCTCCCAAATTTTAACCGATCATCTCCCTCCACCTCATTTCAACCCTCCAACCCTCAATCCAACATTTTTACTGGCGCCCATCACTTTCAACCCTCCCAAATCTTTTTTTAAATATTCATAATTTTTCCTTCAAAATTATAAACAAACACTTCATTAAAACAAACACTTCATTAAAAATAAAAATACAATTCCTAAAAATTAAAAAGTACAAATCCTAAAAATTAAAAATTACAATTCCTAAAAATAAAAAACTACAATTCCTAAAAATAAAAAAGTACAAATCATACGAATAAAAAACTACAAATCGCCCCAAGCCCAAGGCCAGTTATATTTCGCCGCTATCTCACGCTTCTTATCAAGCGTCCACTTTAGCATTCCTAGATCGGTGATGTGGTCGTGCGATTTGTTGTAGAACTTGTGATCTTGATATAAGGTCTTTTCCGCCATATATTTTGCCCTTTGTTGCTGCTCTTCGATAGTGGCGTCCAAGATTACTTGTTGTTTCTTTGCGTTATCCTCTAACAAATCTTTTTTCGTCAACGTGTAGTCTTTGACAAACTCGGCAACACTAACCTTCGACGAGGCTTCACTAGCAACCTTTGATTTTCCTTTTCGTGCACGGTTAGCTAGGGGTGGCGCTGGGTCTTCATTTAGATTCGGCAAAACGGTATCAAAATCGTTACTACCCGACTCATAGTGACCCGATTCCGAGGACTTTCTTCGCTTATCGGAATGGGAGGTTTGCTGCGCTTCGACACACTTTTGTTCCAACCATTTGGCTTGGCCTTTGAGAACTTCCCAAGCTCGTAGATGAGTAAATGCTTTGCCTTGTTTTTTCTTAAAACTTTCGAGCGCATTCGTGAGGACATCAACTTCGCCACAACCACTCTCCCAAAGAAGCATCTACAAAAAAAAATTAAAACGTATATATATATATATATATATATATATATATATATATATATATATATATATATATATATATATATATATATATAAAACGAGCTATATAATAAAAAAAAAAAAAAAAAAAACGTATATAATTTACCGCTTGGTGGTATAAACCGTTGAACACACTTATTAGCGTGTTCATTTCCCTCCACTTTGTGTTAAGCGAATGATGAGTCCGAGTAGTGTCTTTCACATTCGTGGCGAAATGCTCCAAAATTCGCTTCCAAAACGAATCTTTTCCTTGTTCCATCCCGACCTTTCTACAAGTTGAGATGTGAACCCAAGCCTTCGCCAAAGCCACCTCCTCGTCCGATGTCCAAACCTTTTTTTCGGCCCTTTTCGCGAATTTTTTCTTTTGAACATCTTGTTCTTCAATTTCTTGAACATCATCGTCATCGTCTAAAAAATTCAAACGGATAAATAAATATAACGTCTAAAAAATTAAAACGTATAAATAAATATAACGTCTAATAAATTAAAACGTATAAATAAATATAAAGACAAAAAAATAAAACGTATAAATAAATATAACGTCTAAAAAATTAAACTTATAAAAAAAAAAAAAAAAAAAAAAAAAAACATACCAAGATTGAATTGCGTTTCGGGTACGTCGAGAAACTCGTCTTCGCTCCCCTCCGGTTGTTCTCGGTAATCGAACGGGTTAAAGTTACTCGTTTCGTGTATGCGGTAATCGCTTGGATTAAGTGGTGGGTAGTCGATGGTTTGTCGTGGAGGACTCGGTGGTTGGGGATAATAATAGTATTGTTGCGACGTCGATTGTGGTTGTTGACGAGGAGCCGAAAATGGTTGTGTGGGCCGAGGAGCCGATTGTGTTGGTATAGCTCGACCGGATTTAGCTCGATTGCCCCGACCCCTAGACGAAGATGTTGCACCAACTACTTTTTTGCCTCTTTGATCCATAATTTTTTTTTTTTTTTGGTTGGCAGTGTGTTTTTTTTTTTTTGTTTTTGTTTGTGTGAAATGTTTGTGTTGAGAGTTGGGTTAAATAGGCAACACCACAAGGGCCATTCCGGTTTTTTTTTTTTTCTTTCCCAACTTCCCAAATGCTATTAACGGTCATATGAACGTTACAAATATGCAAATTGCTTCCAGCCCGTTGCGAGCTTCTAGCCCTCGGATGGAACCCGCCTGGCCAGCCCGCCTAGGCGGCGGCGGTGTTCCTATCCAACCCGAGCAACCCGCCCTCCAACCCGCTGCCCACTCCTTGTAGCCTTAGAATTTAGTAAACTTCAGTATCAGTTAGCTTGGTTTTTTTTAGTATGGGGAGATTATAACTGAAATGGAATCCTAATTTTGTGCTGTATTATTTACTAAGAAAATATACAGGCGTGATTAGTGAATGGAATCCTAATTTGGTATGGAATCCTAATTTTGTGCTGTATTATTTACTAAGAAAATATACCGACACCTTGAACTTAATCTGCTAGAAACTTTTTAAAGTTTTGCAATTATAGACGCACATTTGCAAAAGATCTTTTTTGAAACAGTCTCCTTACTGTTGGGTTTAGAATGAGGTAAGGGCATTATCTCTCTCATTTTACCTCTCTGTACCCTACTATGACGGAATTAAGTATTGTTCGTTGTAAAAATAGGAAACCTTAACCTCTCAACACTTTAACTACTTTAAAAATCTCCCTCGTAAGTTTTTCTCCTCTTTTGAATTATTAAAACCCTACGTAATACAATTTATTTACGGGAAAAGTGAATATAAGGCTGTCTCACATCTTATAAGCTTACATGCGAAACCATAAAAAATCACTAAAAAATAAGTCATTTAGGTTATTATTTTTTCAAAATTTGAGCAGTGGAACTAATATATGCATAGTAAAACGCATTTTAATGGTGAATTAAATCAAACCATTGTTAAATCTATAGCTAATTTGTTAGTTAATGAAATCACCTAAGAATATGATGTAGAAAATGCATGTATCAACGTGAACCCAACTTAAGTGATGTTATGATGAAATCAAGAGAAAACACTAATAGTGTGAAGGAGATGATACAAATGAGGTAGATTTGATTTTTTTCTTGTTAAAACGATGTAATTTTTTATGGTTTCACATGTTAGATGTGAGACAGCCCCATATTCACTATCCTCTTTATTTACATAGGCTAGATTGTATTTTCGTTGTTCTCCAATACTATTGTCAACCCCGTAAAAGATTAGATGGTTTATGCTGCCAGCAGAAACCGGTATACCAACAACAGATTCATCGAAGTATAAAAAGTGAACAGCGATACATATTTGTTTATGCGAAACCATTTTTAAAAGTTTAACATTGGAGAAGATGGAGACTTTCAACATTTGTCATGACATACTTTCAACTATCAATTACAAATAAACGTTGTATAAACCTATCAGATATATACAAAACTTATTGGTTACAAACTAACCTGCAAATACAACGGCACAAAACGGTACCGACATCAGGCCAGTTATCTACAAAAGAAACTGTGAAACCGACCTAGGTCAATCCCTCATCACATTTGTAGATCTCTACAAATCGTGTGGATTACATGTAGTAGAGATGGTGCAGGTTTAAAAATATAGGTTATGAAGCCAGATCAGATATTAACCTCTCTATAAATGTACCTAACTCATTTGAACTTGGTAAATCGACTCTAAATCTTTTATTTAATGTAAAGAATATGGGAGTGGTTATGCAAACCAAACATGTTATGCATCAACACCAGGGCCAGGATATGTGGGGAGGCTCATTATACGCTTGTCGACAACAGGTCCACCAACCGTGAAATGATAAAGGCTCTGATAGTTCAATCCCGTCAACCCAAGAACCTCGTGCACTGCCATACAGTAAAGAACAACATTCATTCAGATACAAAGACTACATTAAACATTATAAACTGGAAAACTAATGGAAAAATGGATACCTGGATCATCAAAGAAGCAACCAATACCAGTTGCAGAAAGGCCAACTGCATGTGCTTCAAGGTACAAGACTTGACCAAGAACTCCAGTTTCCCAAAACAAACAGGGATACATCCAAACACCCTTCTCCCGTAAGGTGGGCTCTAAATGTGCGACCATACCAAGGCTGAAGCAACCATCACTTGCTATATCCTACACCAGAAAAGAAAACACTTTTGTAACTCATTTTGTTGTTGATCATCGAGTGTTCGATCGATGTAATTCTAGTTCTTAATGTCAACATATCAAACTTAAAAACAACAAAAGAGACCAGTTGCTTAACAACCCAAAACAGAACAAAAAGCCAGGACTTGTCCAAGTGGTTATAAAAGTGGTCATGTGATTTATAATAATCATAATTACATAGTCAATTGTATAAATGGTGTATGAAATTTGTATGGATGACTATCCTGTGTTTTAAGGACTCAGATTATTTAAAAATTTCTTGTGGAAAAGTAAAGATTGTTTTGTGAAGCCGAAACACAAAATAAATAAATAAATAAACATAATAAATAAAAAAATAAAAAATCCAAACATCCAGTTTTATGAGGGAGGAAGTAAGCAAAGTATTTTACCCTTGGGCCTTGGCAGTTCAATATTGTTGCAACTTCTTATAACTGATCATTTGACCCTTAGATATTCAGATAATCAGAAGCAGAATCAGTTTATCCAAACATTTAAACTGACTATATCAACTTAAATTCGCAATAATGAGTTCCGTAACGCAAATCCAAACACCGCTCGAGGACGGGTGTTTGGATGTGCATGTAGGGCGTTGGAAAAAAACCTGTGATTCTAACTTTCTGATTAGTTTGGGTGAAATTTTGAGAAAAAAGGTAACAATTTGCAGTTAGCGGATAACACATGAAGTTCAAAAATCATAAAATGAGTTTTGTGTTTCTTTCACTTGCCAGCAGCGATGAAAGTAAATTATATGAGAAAGTGTCTCATTTCGGATAAATATTTAGACATAGTGGTTAATCGGTGGAATAATTCGATAGGTTGCAGGGGTTGCAGGGGTTGGATAGTATGATCGATCACGTTCAGTTATTTGGGTGTGCCAACAAGGAGAATGCATTGAAACAAAGTTATGAAGAGGCTTGGTTCTCAGAAAACAAAAAGTATAACGAAAGCAATCAGAACACGACTTATAAAAACAGTTTTAAACATTGTGCCTCTACATTACATGCATTTCTTTAAGATGCCAAAGATGTAGCAAATAAAATAGTTGGGACCAAATCAGAAAACCAAAGAAAGCATGGTGTTTGGGTTTGGGAGAGCAGAGCATGAAAAACACGGCGCTCTTAACAAAATAGTTATAGATGTATGGAATGAGGAAAGCTATAAATGGTAGTAACAAACAGAGAGGTATCAAGGGCGTGGGAAATTGTAATTAGACCATCATCATCAAGAGAACAATTGGTTCAACCTAGTTGTAAGTACTCTTAGAATTTTCGGTGGCAAACGGAAACGGTAACAAATGTTGGGATGACAAGTGGATATTAAGAATAATTCTTAAGCAACAAAACCAAAAGTATCGCTATTAATGTGGAATTTTAACGGTAGAGAAGTTAAATGTTCCCGGTAGCATTGCTATAGAGAGGCCTTGTTCATGAAAACATGGCAAGTGTGGGAGTGCGTTATAGGTATGGCCGCATTGCTGGTTTGCAGTGGGTTTGTTTGAGGTCTGTGTCTGATCTCTTTGCTTCATGGATGAACAAAGGGGACCACATTCTAATGTGCCCAACCAGTTACTAATGTCGATCAGGTATGAAACAATACTGAAAAACATTGTTGTTTATACAAAGAGGTGCATGACGTAGTGCTTGGATGTGTCTCCATTGTTTAAGGTGATATAATCAAGTTATTACATGTTTCACTGGTTGGCATATTCTGATAGTTGTTAAACGTAATAATGGCCAATTTGGCATCTTTGCTGAAAAAAAGTAGAGACAGTCTGTGAAGTAGAAATATAGATTGTTTCGAAGACTATTAACCTAAGGGGTATGTAAGCAATTTCATTTCACCCTTGGGTAATCAATAGTGTTGCAACGAGTTCAGAACAGATCATCTGGCCCCTAAACATATACTTAATCAAAAGCATAATCAGTTAATCATAAAGTCAAACTGATTACTGTGATTTAAAGTCGCAATAATAAAATAATCAGCAATGAAAACATCCAAACACCCCTTGAGAGGGTGTTCGGATACGCATTTAGCATGTTGGGGAAAAACAGATAGTTTTAAAGTCGCAATAATAAAATAATCAGCAATGAAAACATCCAAACACCCCTTGAGAGGGTGTTCGGATACGCATTTAGCATGTTGGGGAAAAACAGATAGTGATTATAATTACCTGACGATATAGGATCAAATTTGCAGTAAAAATCACCATTTATAATTGATTAATCAGATAAATTATTGACGATCAATCTCTAACTTAGCACAATAATCTGTTTAGAATCATGCATCCAAACACCCACCAAGTGAACAATACATTGTCAAAGCGTCTTGAATTAACAAAAAAATGAGTACCTGATGGCAAGATAGATGCTTCGAGAGCCTTTCACAATCAGCTTTTCCAAGTTCATATAAAGGCAACTCAGATGGACAACCCTCAGGTTTCTCCCACTTAAAATCCGACCGCGTGGCCTTCTTTAAATCATCAAAATGTTCTTCATTCCTAACAAGAAAATACAACCCTTTCGGCAATCCAACAACTCTATGCACAAACAACACGCAATGAACTTCACTATCCCAGTCCATAGCTCTATAGGGTAACGCCACCTGTCTTTTTTGCATCTCTTGTAAACCCGAAGGAAGACAATGAAGTAATATCTGATAAAAGGTATCCCTTTCCATTGATGTAACTCCATCCATATCGACCGCACTCCTACGCTTCCTAACTACTTCGGTTAAACTCAAATCCTTATACGCATTCTCACTGCAACTCCCACTTTTCACAAAAGGTTCGACAACGAATTCTTTCTCCAAAGTCAACGACTTTTTTACTGCTTCGGCTGTTTTATATATTATATCCCAATATACATGCTCTTTGCTAAGTAAATTAGGCTCTCCTTTCCAATCCAACTTACTAAATTCCGATATCGCAGTACTCAAATCCTTATAATTCACATCAAATTTATCAGTCCCATTAGGAAATACAAGAAGCAAACAATCAGGATGTTCAGATTCATTCTCATCAAATAGAGCTTCATCAAGCCCCATTATTTTCTTTAACTCATCATGACCCAATCCATCAAGCAACTTCACATCCCACCCTAACCCAGCAGCTGCCATTGTAACCGCCCCAATAGCGTGACCCACGTCATGATTACAGTACCTAAAGGTAGTCACAAGTCGTAAATTACCATACTACAAACTAAACAAAACTTAGCAGTAGATACTTTATATGTTTATATAGTACCAACAGAACTACTAGTTACAACTAAATCCATTGGCATTCTTGTGATTACATGTTATTTTTTAACAAACAAATGTAGGGTCTTCTTTTGAACAAACTAAAACTTTTTCAGACAGACTTTAAATCAATGGGTACCTTGAACCACTCATAGCAACATTCCAATTCATCGAATCGTCATACAAATTCAAACAAAAATTGACTGTATAATTTAGTATGTATTTTTTATTTTACCAAAGGGGATTATCAAGTACTTAGATCTGGTAGTAAATTTGTATTATTTACAAAAAACTGTAACTTATTCATAAGCACATTTCCAACTATAAAATAAGCTCATAGGACGAAATATAAGCGAATAAAATCAACTCATAAGCCCAAAATAAGCTAAGATAATCACCATACTTCCAGCATTTCCACCAAAAACAGATGAAAACCCAATAAGAAAACAATCATCAAGAAACAAATTAGACATGCACTACTATATCTGTTGTCAAGTTTGAATTTTTTTAACAAATGTAACTTTGTTCAAACTAAGCCTAATGTTTGTTCAGAAAAAAGCACAACTATGGGGGGTGTTTCTTTGGGCTTTTCTCTGCCTTACTACGGCTTAAAACTGGAAAATAAACCAAATATAGAACACAATAAGCTCGTAAACCTGAAATTACACTAAAACAAACGCTCCCCTTATATGTAAACAAATTATACCTGAAAGCCCTTTCACCATACTTCCAACTCTCCCGCCAAAAAACGGACGAAAACCCAAGAAGAAAACACTCCTCAGGAAACACCCCCTTAAAAACCCGAGACGAAAACTCAGTCCTAACTTCCAACCCATGTTCTTTCGGCGCATAATGAGCCACAAAACCAGTACCTTTACCCAAACCAACATCAGACAAAAAGACAACATAAGCTTCAGTTGGATGCAAGTTCCCACTACTAGGATTAACTCTAAGTGACCATGTTGAAAACCCAGTTGATTTCCAAGCAGATAACGCTAAGGAGTTGTGGAAAAACTCAGATATGGAGTGTTTGGATATGGGTTGGGAATGGGTGGGTGTTTGGAAATGGGAATGGTAGAGGGTATGGGAGGAGTCGTGGGTATGGATTAGAGGGAGGAGGGGTGATTGGATATAGCGTCGGAATGGGTTTGGTTGGTTTTTCCAGTCGAGGCCACGTGGAGCTTTAGCGTATTTTGTAAAGGAGTGTTTGGTTTGGTTGTGGTAAGTTAGGACTTGGGTTAGTGATGGGTCTTGTTCTTGGGTTTGTTGAGTTGAGGATGAGATTGACATGTGTGGTGGTTGTGAGTGAAGGAGAGGGTGGAGGAGGAGGGTGGTTGATGGACGGAGAAAGTGGTGGTGATGATGGTGGAAAGATTGCATTTTTTATGGGTTTATGAAGAAGTTATTATTCGAATGTTCCCCAAGGGTCGGGAAAGAAGGAAGTGATGGTTCAAATTGGTCCATGTCATTTTTGGTAGTATCTTTGCAAAAAAAAATTGTTAAACTTTTAGGGTGTCGGCAACCCACGATTCGGAATCATGGGAGGATTTTCACCAACCAATCACAGAGTATCATGTGACTGGAGAATTTTGAAGCCAAAATTATTGGCAGTGCGAGGATTCTGGAGGATTCGGAATCATGCCTCAACTTTTTTTTTTTTTTTGTATATAATGTTATAAATAATAAAAATTATATTTAAACAATTTATTATTTATATGTAAAAGATAAATAAAAAAATGTTATTTACTTAAAATAAATAAATAAATAAATAATTCTAAAAAAAACACATACAAATATATATATATATATATATATATATATATATAATTATATATATATATATATATATATAGTGAGACTTTCTTGCGAGAACCATTTTATCTGCGAGAACTGAGAGAACCACCAAAAACATACATGCACGCCTTCAATAATTGTATTTTTGCACATATGTTCTAGAAACAACATATATGTTTTTAAAAAAAACATAGTTGTTATAAAGAATTTGATAAGAAATTGGAAAATACAACATTTTTCTTTGAAGGTGTGCATGTATGTTCTTATAAGGCGTGCAACGACAATATTGCGGCCTTGTGTAAGGTTTTTGTGAAAAAAGAGGATGAGTTCATGATGATATTGAAGAACATAGGTGGATACTTACGATTATTGATGATTTGCATGTATTTTTATTTTATTTTAAAAGGCGTGCATGTATGTTTTTTGTGGTTCTCTCAGTTCTCGCAGATAAAATGGTTCTCGTAAGAAAGTCCCCCTATATATATATATATATATATATATATATATATATATATATATATATATATATATATAGGAGAGTTATTTTAGATACTAAAAATTACTCACATACCAAGGGACACATCCCCACCTTCAATCTAAATTTGATCAATAGCTAAGATTAAAAAGATATCTACTAATTAAGAAAAAAATAAACGCATAAGGGCAATTTGGTACATTTACTATACACACAAAATATTCATTATTCACCATCACCAAACACACACCACTGACATAAACCGATCAAAAACCACCTTAACTTCCGGCAGCACAACCTCACCTCCCATTTTTACACTGAGATTCAATTCACAGGAAGGAAGGGATGGAAAGGAATGACGTGATGTCAAAGAACATCTCTATCTAATATGTTAAAATCACAGGGGAATATAAGGTGTTTGATGATATGCCTAACTCAAGTTAATTAGTTCATTACTAGATGAAACGCTAGAATACTCTTTGTTTAAATGCGAATGTTAGATTTGTGACATTTGTAGCTGCTGTTGGCAAAGTTGTTTTTAGTGAAGTATTTGGTTGGTATGTGAGTCTAGGGACTAGGATCACTGATTAGGTGATCGTAATAGTTTTTGTGACTCGTTGGTGTCTGGAAAGAAAGTAGGACTGGTTTCTGTTTTGTCTGAATGAATGTTGAAGGACAGCTGCAAGTTTTGTATTATTTTAGTTTGCGAGATTGGAGACTAGTGAAATGGAATCCATAACCAGATAACAAAACCTTATTGGAGACTAGATGGAGGGATGTTCATAAGAAACAGCTAAAGCTTCTAAACATGTGAAATGAAGGGATGTTCATAAGAAACAACTAATGCTAGTGATGTGCTAAGTTTCTGTAGCTTGTTATATGACAACTAACTTAGCCATCATAAGTCATTAGTATCTTGTTTTGGTAATGTCTTGAGATTTATGCATATCTATTTTCTATGTTTGCATTTTGTCAATATCAGATCTAAGTAATGATAAGTAGACGTAAAAAATCAACCTAAATATATGCCCAATCGTTCATTTTTTGACACATGGCGGACACTTTTTTTTTCTCTCATCATTTTTGCCATGGAATTTGACATGTGTTTCAATCTCATTGTTAGGCCTATATTAGGTTCATCGTTGAGGACTAGAAATAGTTTTCTTCGATGTAAATATTGGAATTCATTACCCGGAATGGAGGAAGGTTCCCAAAGAGGAAAAGGAGGATTTGTGGAGCATCGTTAAGGTAAATTGCTTTAATGTGTTATAAAGTATTTATATATATGTAAGTCCGTCACGAGAAGGCATGTACTGTATAACCCGAACCTTAAAAAATGGAAGCATCGTAAATGTTGTAGCTGCTCAAGTTGTGGTATGCTAGTTATAAATGTTGTTAATAAATAGCTAGTCAAGTACGAAGCATCTTTTGTCATTAAGATAACAATTTTCATTTGATTCTACACGTAGGCGGACATAAAAGCTAGGAGTACGGATCAAATCTTTTATGCAGTATGTATCTGTATTTGCAGTTGCTTCCTTTGCTTGCTTCTGCCTTAGAATTTGTTTCAGCTGATGCACATGCTTTGACTCCATTATTGAAAATTGGTGCATGGCTTTCACCAGAAGAGTTCAACATAAAGGTCATACCCGTATGTTATATGTCTCATTATTTGCTGTGTTTTAGCTATCGTGTAATTAGTTTGCTTACTTTTGTATTTGCTGATGTTTGTACTCAATGTAAGTCCTACCAACATTAGTGAAACTGATTGCCTCCAATGACCGAGCTATTAGAGTTGGTCTTTTGCAGCATAATGATCAATCTGGGGAGTCCTTGTATTGATCGAAAACAGACATTAGTTTTCTTAAGGTACACATGTCTAATTTTTATACATTTAGTACATAAATTGCTTATGTCTGGTTTCAGCCATACAGTTCAGCGGTTGGCAAAATATTGTTTTCTTAAGGTACACATGTCTAATTTTTTTTATTGAAAGTCCTGTATTGATCGTTTTGTTATTTGTTTTGTTAATACAAATATCGTCCTAAAAATGTTATTTATATATTACGATCTTTGCTTAGTTTTGTTAATGACAAATTACAAAGTTTATCTTTAAGCAAAGCATAAATACAAGTTTAAGTCTTTTACATTTATGGTGATAAGTATTTTAAGACATTTACACATTACAAGTTTACTAGGAATTGCATGTTATACACTTGCATTCTACATTTTTAAGTTTATTACTTAAAATAGAAACTTTATTTTCAAAAATGTTAGGATGACATCATGGCATGCATCATGATCATATCTTGGAAAGATTTTGTGATATTTTGTTTAGATCTTCAAACCAAAGAGTTGACATTGGAAGATCTTGAAATGACTTGACAAAGATATGGAAAGATTGTGCAAGATTTGGAAAGATTTGAAGATCTCTTAGTTATCCTGATGTGGCGGATCCACTCGTCAACAAAGACGGATCCAATTTTTGGGATCCGCCGGATCCGCCAACTGCTCACTCAGTTTGCATATAAATAGCAAGCTGATCATTTGGACATATTATCACTTACATAGCATAAAATATACATTCACTCATATTACTAACCCATATCATTTCATATTTAGTGATCTTCCTTTTTGTAGCAAAAGGGATCAAGCATCAACAAGCTTCAACACTCTGTTGCAAGACTTGGTAGTCACTCACTGTGTAGCTTATTAGATCTTAGACATCATTATCACCTCTTTCATTCAGTAACATCCGGTTTGTGTTTTAGTCCTCAAAACACTCAGTGTAAAAGGGAGTAGTTGTACCCTTGTAAAGAACTCAACATCTAGCTTAGTGTCGGTAATTGTATAGGCGACGTTAGGTTGGTTCTTCCTTGAAGTAGAACTCGGTATTTAGCTTTGTACCGGAAAAAGGGTGTAAGCGACATGTAAAGGTTTTCTCCGTCAAGAAGGGAGTTTGTTTCTTAGTGAATAATAACTCTCGAGTTAGAGGCTCGAGGAGTGGAGTAGGGCAAGGAAAAGAGTCCTTGTAGCCGAACCACTATAAACATCCGTGTTGTGTGGTTTGATCATTTCTTTCATTACTTTTCTTACATATTGTTTTATTATTTGTTTGTGCATATTGTCTTTGAAATCACATTAAAGTAACAAAGCGAATAAAAATTAAACGGTAAAACTATTCAACCCCTCTTCTAGTTTTTCACAATTGGTATCAGAGCTACGTTACTCAAGATTTTCAAAATATATTGTATTTTAAAACTTGAAACGATCAATAGATTTTGAAAACTTTAAAAATGGGCAATATATGCAAAGACCGCCACTATTTGAACCAAATAATTTTATATTTTGAAAAAATCGCTTTGAGACTTATGTGAAGTCAAAGAATCATAGGAAGTGTTTTAAGTGCGGAGATTCTAGTCACTTAATAAGAGAATGTCTAAAACCTCCAAAGAACAAATCTCGAAAAGCCTTTGTTAGTAGAACTTAGAGTGACAGTGAAGAAAATGACGACAAGCCTAAGAACAATGAAGTTGATCTCATGGCTAACAACACAGAAGAGGTACATTCTGACTCGTCATACTCTTTAATTAATAATGACACACTAGGTATAGAATATAACAAACTACGTAAAAACACTCTAAAAATCATAAGCAAAAATAAGTTCTTAAAAATCAAAAAGGAATTTTTAGAGAACAAAATTCATCGGTTAAAAGAAAAAGTTATAGAATTAGAAAAAGGTAAAAGTATTAAAACATGTGTCTTATGTCAGGAACTAAAACATGAATTAGAAACGCTAAATCTTACACAAGAAAATCTCATAAAGCAAAACTCCAAATTTAAAAGATTTGATAAACACTTAAACTGTGCAGATGACACAATGAGGTTACTAAAAATAGTTCATGGTAGTTTCAAACAAGATTTTATGAGAAATGGATATTTAAGTGACTTTCAGAATCAAACGATAAAAGAAAATAAAACTGTTTCAACTGAGTCAAAGACTCACGGATCCAACGGATCCAACATTTTGGATCCGCCAGGTATATCCAAGGGATCCGCAGGTACAATAATTGAACAGAAAGGTCATAACCTGGATAGTACTAAACTTGTTAAGGTATCTAGAAAACCTAGCACTAGTACAACTATAGGAAAAGATCAAGTTAAAAATAAAAATAAAGTTGAAACAATTGTAGAATCCTCATTCTATGAAGATACCAATCTTAGACAACAACTAGCCACAATTCCGTTTGATTATCTCTTAGATATCAGTGAACCTTGGTAATGCTATGTTTAACCCAAACGGACCCATAAGATATTGGGGACCAAATGCTT
This sequence comes from Artemisia tridentata subsp. tridentata, assembly GCA_021014915.2. NCBI lineage: Eukaryota > Viridiplantae > Streptophyta > Magnoliopsida > Asterales > Asteraceae > Artemisia > Artemisia tridentata. Next base: position 180,527,763 of record CP139505.1, read on the forward strand.
GAGTTGTCCTTAGGTGTGCTTGAAAGTTAAATTAGATCCAGATGAATGGATTAAAGGTAATGGGAGTTCAAGACACATGACGGAAAACAAAATCCTATTCTCATTCTACCAAGTGTATGACGGAGGTAATGTCACATTCGGTAGCAAGCTTAAAAGTAAAATCATCGGAAAAGGTACAATCTCTCATGACTCTCTCACTATTGATGATGTCACTCATATAGATAATTTAGGTTTTAACTTGCTTAGTATAAGTCAACTGTGCCGCAAAAAGTATAACGTCCTTTTCAGTGAAAATGGAAGTAAAATACTTAAAGATGGCATAACAGTAGGAAAAGGTGTTTTAAAGAATAACGTATATGTTATGAAATTAGATAAAACACCTAAAGACAAACTTTGTCTTACTTCTTTGGACGAAAACTCAACTCTATGGCATCGACGTTTAGGTCATGCCAATATGAGGTTAATTCAATCCTTATCATCTAAGGAACTCGTTAGGAACCTACTCAAGTTGAAATATGACCAACACTTTTGTGATGCTCATAATAGCCATAAGGCTAAAAACATGGTGTCTACATCTAGGTGTCTAGAATTGTTGCATATGGATTTGTTTGGTCCATCCGCTATACAAAGTTATGGAGGAAACTTTTATACTTTGGTTATAGTGGATGATTACTCTAGATATACATGGACAAAATTTTTGAAAACTAAAAACGAAGCATTTGATAAATTTGAAATTTTAAGTAAAATAATTCAAAATCAAATAGGTAATAGTATAGTGTCAATAAGAACCGACCATAGTCGAGAATTTGACAACGAAACCCAATTTGGAGCTTTTTGTGATGCTAATGGCATAACACATAACTTCTCGGCTCCTAGAACTCCTCAATCTAATGGTGTAGTAGAACGTAAAAAATAGAACAATTCAAGAAATGAGTAGAACTATGTTAAATGAACAAAACATACCACAAAAGTTTTGGTGTCACGCTGTAGATACATCCACATATATCCTAAATCGAGTTTTAATTAGACCATATGAACTTTACCGAGGCAAAAAGCTGACATTAGGATATTTTAAAGTTTTTGGAAGCAAGTGCTTCATTTTAAACACAAAGGATTACCTCACCAAGTTCGACCCAAAGTCGTATGAAGGTGTATTTCTTGGGTACTCACAAAATAGAAAAGCATACATAGTCTTGAACCTCAAGAGTCGAGGAATCGTTGAACGTAACATTCGACGAAAGTCCACCTCCCTCTAAGACATCACCTTTGGTAGATGATGACTTAGTTGAAAGTCAAATGGTTAAGAACATTGAAAATGACAAAGAAGATGAACATGTAAAAAGAGATATAATCAACATCAAAGAAACAAAAAGTCATCCATTAGAAAATGTCATAGGAAAACTTAATGAAAGAACATTAAGATCTAAAGCTCAAAATGAAAGTAATTACTTTTGTTTTGTTTCAACAATTGAGCCTAAAAATATAAATGAGGCTATAAAAGATGAATCTTGGGTAATTGCTATGCAATAGGAATTAAATCAATTTGTTAGGAATGACGTTTGGACTTTAGTTCCACAACCTAAAAATCAAACCATTATAGGTACAAAATGGGTTTTTAGAAATAAAATGGATGAAAATAGCATAGTATCTAGAAACAAAGCTAGGCTAGTAGCACAAGGCTACAATCAACAAGAAGATATAGATTACGATGAAACTTTTGCACCGTAGCTAGACTTGAGTCAATTAGGATACTACTTGCATATGCATGTGCACATGATTTTAAATTATTTCAAATGGATGTCAAAAGTGCATTCTTAAATGGTTTTATAAATGAAGAAGTATATGTAGCACAACCTCCCGGCTTTGCCGATTTTGAAAAACCAAATCATGTTTACAAACTTAAGAAAGCTTTATACGGACTTAAGCAAGCACCAAAAGCTTAGTATGATCAACTTAAGACCTTCCTAGTTAACCATAAGTACACATGGGCCTAGTAGACAATACTCTCTTCACCAAGAAAAAGGGATCACATATTATCATCGTCCAGATATATGTGGATGACATTATATTCGGTTCAACTTGTCAAGAGTTATGCGACGATTTCTCAAAAATCATGCATGACGAGTTTGAAATGAGTATGATGGGGGAACTAAACTTTTTCTTAGGTCTCCAAATAAAACAATTAGAAGATGGGATATTCTTCAACCAATCAAAGTATATCAAAGATATGCTTAAGAAGGATGAAGAAAATGAATCCGTAGATAGCACTAAATATAGAGGAATGATTGGTAGTTTACTCTATCTTACGGCTAGTAGGTCGGACATTATGTTTAGTGTTTGTCTATGTGCACGTTTTCAAGAAGATCCCAAAATATCCCATCTTGAAGCCGTTAAACGAATATTTAGGTACATTAAAGGCACTACACATTTAGGATTATGGTATCCCAAAGGAACGGGTGTAGAAACCATAGTGTATGCCGACTCAGACCATGCAAGTAATTATGTTGATAGAAAAGTACTAGCAGTGTAAGACACTGTTTTACTTCATGGTTCACTAAGAAACAAATAGTCCCCGCAATTTCAACAACCCAGGCAGAGTATGGGTCTGCAAGAAAGACGTGCCAACAAGTACTATGAATGAAACAAACTCTCGTCGACTATGGAATTGAACTCAATGACATTCCCATTCTCTGCGAAAACAAAGGAGCTATCGATCTCAACAAAAATTAAGTCCAACATGCTAGAACCAAACACATAGAAACACGTCACCATTTCCTATGTGACAATGTTTAGAAGGGAAACATCTCAAGTAAAGAAAGTTTCCTCAGAGGACAACATTGTGTTCTGTATTCTCACAAAATCTCTCAAAACCTTTCAACTATCTTAGACTTATTTTAGGATTGATGGAACTCAGTAGGTAGATAAAACATTAGCTCGAATCCTAGTCTAACCAAACACGGCAATAACCAGACATCATGTTCTGATCCTGCGGATCCAAACAATAATAAGGGCGGATCCCTTATTTTGGATCCGCCGGATCCGTGGTTTGCTAAGGCAGGTTTTTAATTACAAACACTCTTTACTGTACATCATATTCATTAAAAACACAAAACCCACTAATAGTCGACCTTCATCACTCTAAACTCAAAAAAGTTAGGTCATTCTCCACAATTAATTCGTGCTTAATTAATCACTGTAAGTATCCTAATCTTATCTAATTTCTAATCAATGTCTAGGATTTCTATTTGTTACACAAAATTAAAACTTGGGGTTTAGGCAATATCTTTAGTATAATCATGAAACATATTTTCAAAATTGCATTTTAAATCATGTTTTTCATAGTTAGGAATTGCATCTTGTAGGACATTATTCATCAAAAGCCCCATGAGAAATTTTTACTAAAATCTTCTCACAACTAGGAAAAACAACTTTCAATCATTGTTCATACAAAATCAAAAACGTTATTTTTTATATATTATAATATCTCTTGAATGCTAAAGGAAATACATAATTAATATGTATTCTTGGGTACATTTAAACTTAGCTACATTAAACAGGAGCATTTGGGTTATCTCACATTTTTACTATAAAAACTTGCATTAATAAACCATCATGCATCAAAGGAGTCGAGATAACCGCATCTCCACATTGTTCTCATATAGGCACACACTAGAAATATACATATATATTAGATGATTTCAACTAAAATTATATAACTTTGATGTCTAGGTAAATCATGCCTCCCGCTACAAATTATGATCACAAAAGAACTACCAAGTACCTACCCAAACACCATCAAACCAAAGGACTCACAGAAGCTCAAATCAAAATCTTTAAGGCACTAGAAAACCGTTATGTTCACGAAGGTAGAACCGTAGACTCATCATTTTTCGAAGAAACCAATATCCGTGAACAATTAGCCGCTATCCAATTTGAGCATCTTCTCGACATAGATGAGCCTATCATTCCTAGGTTTATACTTGAATTTTATGCTTCCGTAAAACTTAGCACTGATGACTTGGGATTGTTAAACATCCATTTCAAAGTAAACCAAAGTCAATTCAATTTCCCTTTGGATCAATTCGGAGAAGTTTTAGGTATTCCTAGTCAAGGAACTTGTTTCTACTCAGACAAATGGCCTTTATCCATCCTAGAGTCCAACCTTGGTCGAGAACACCCATACGACACTCCTCTCACTTCCAAAGAAATTATCCGAGATCATCTCTTCAATCCTATAAGAAACCCAACTAAGAAACTCCGAGGCAAACAAGTAAATCGAGATCCATTTTCTATGGAACTTAATGAACTCAAACCTCAATTTAAGAAACTAGAGGAAATTCTTAGAGCAAATGTTATTAACACTGTTGGAAATAGAGATCATGTGAATGCTAGTCTATGCTACATGCTCTACTGTGTGTCGACCCATCAACAATTCAATTTAGCATACTATATCGCCAAAAGAATAGCCGACATACCTATCTTAGGCACCACCGCAATGCCATATGGAATGCTTCTCACTCATTTGTTTAAAGCCTCCATTCCTATTCCTCCAAACTCATATGGTTTTCTTCCAGACTACACCGAAAGTCCACACACTTTCGTTCCTCTTAGTGATCATAGAGTAGCAGTAGCTAAAGGAAAATGTGCTCATTCTCCAACCTCATCTTTATCATCATCAGCTAGTGACGAAGATGGTCTACCTAACTCTAGGTTTCCTACACCCGAATACTTGCGTCAACTTCCTTCCATTGATAAAGAATCTATGGAGCATCGACAAAGAAAGGGAATGATGAAAAATCTTGGACGATGGATCATGAAACTTCACAAGGGTCAGAAGAAAATAATGAAGATGTTGAACAAATAGTGACATCTAAGGAGTGTTTGGTACAAGGCTCTATTTGACTATATTTATGTGCGTGTTTAGATTTTATGCTAGTACTTGAATCTTATGTGAATTACATTAACTTGGATAAACGATAACATGTATTGTTATCAATTCTCCGAATTTAAGCCACCGTTTGGCTTAACTTCTTTTATGGTAAGATCTGATGATCGGTTTATTTATATAATAACTCATGTTAGGATCTATATATTTAGTAATTTTGTATCATATATTAGCTATTACATATGTTTTAGGAGAATTTTTTGGATTTGAACGAACAACGAAAATTTTGACATATGTTCTGTCTACTTTCTGAGTATTCATATGACGGATCTGGCGGATCCCAGAATTTGGATCCGCCTAGTGTATTATTTGGTTCCGCCTGACATACACCTGCGGATTTGACGGCTCCAAAAATTTGGATCCGTCTTTGTTGTCTTATGGATCCGCAGGTTCATCAGTAAATCTTTTAACATTCTCGATTCATCCCAATATCTAGATTTTAGATTATAAGTCTTCTTAGAGATTGTTTACTGATCATTAGACTCTTTAAAATAGTTTACGAACTCTTAGAACATTAAGAAAATCAATTTGCCACCAAAATTTGAATATTTAAAATTTTGTCCTTTCTATAACACATAAGGATCTTGTTAATTAGTTCCTTGGAATCCGTGAATCAATCACATTTCATTCTTTTGGGTCATCTTCTGCATATCTTCATGTCAACTCCATCTCTATGGATTGACTTTCATAATATGACAAACAACTTTATCTTGCTCCAAGTTTTTGGAAACCAACATCTATTTAATCCAAACACCAATTTCCATACACTTTAGAGTAGTATAAATTAAAAGTCTTAGGATAATATCAATTCACATTCTCATAATCATACCTGCACATTTCTAAACAATTTCACAATGCACAAATCCAACAACTCACACATATCCAGACCACACAGAAGGACCGCTAGAATTAGCATAAGACCATACTAGTTCATCAATCCCATCTCTAATGTGAACTTTCCTACCATATCCACTACTAATTCAACACCCACCATAACCCCTGTGGTTATCATACCATCATCCGCTTCAACTCAACCATCAAAATTACCATCACCTACACCTATCATAATTCCACTTGGTACCACACCATCACCTACATCAAGGTCATCATCACCTACTATAACTCCATTAGGTAATACATCCTCATCACCACCTACACCATCTCATGAAACAAAATCATCATCACCACCAAATTCACCAAACCTTCAATTACATGATCTACTTACCACACTTCAACATATTGATGAATCAATGTGGCTCAATCAACCAAACACTCAAGATAATGAGGAACTTGATCCTCTCAACGCCTCTTCTAACATAAGAGACTCTAACTTACATGATACTAAGGACTTAGAAGCCATTTGGCTTGCCTCCATCATAAATCCGTCAAACACAACCAATTCTACTCAATAGGAGTTTTTAGTATCTTCCTAGTATCTTCATATTAAATTTCGTGGGATTGTTTTAGGAATTTCTCTATTAAAGGAACTTTTAGGATTTTTTTTTCATTTTTAGGATTTATTTTGTTTCATTATAACTTCATTTTTTTCCAAGCAATGAATGTTTTATTTTTTTGATTATGGGTGATCACTATTTAGCATAATATCTTTGTTTGGTTTACTAACAATGTTGTATGGTTGGTTTGAATTCTCATATGGTTTTGACCACTTATACATAGATGCATTTTTTATCAGACACGAACTTTGACTTTTTGAAGTCAAATGGGTTGAATTATCATGTTTGGTTGACTTTTAATTTTGCATAATGCTACTTGGTTGGATTTCTTTACAACTAACCCTTGTTTTGTAGCTTATCTCAACCTTGAATCATATACGTTGGTACCCTAGCAACGGGGAGTATAGATCAAGGGGGAGTATATCATATACTAACTCAACATTTCATAGCATTTCTCAACCTTGAAACGTATACGTTGGTACTCTAGCAATGAGGAGTATACATCAAGGGGGAGCATTTCATATTCTAACCAATTGTTTTGTAGGTTCATCACATCCTTGGTACTCCAATTAGGGAGTTATATTCAAGGGGGAGCTTTTTAAAGTTCTCAAAACCATTGCATTATCATATTTGGTACTCCAAATTAGGCGGAGTAAACACCAAGAATTAGCTACCACATTCCGCTACACATATCTTCTTTTAGTTTCAACAAAAACGGGGAGATAGGATTAAGTTTCATACATTAAGTTTCATACATTTTTTCATAGTTTCATATATATTTTCATACACACTGTTAACATCACCGAACATACTTTTATGTTCTAAATATTTTCAAAACTTGCATAAAATCAACTTAATCTATATTTTTAAAAGACTCATACTTTATTTATTCTTCTACTTAAAAATATACTTTATGTTTTGTCATCAACAAAAAGGGTGAGATTGTTAATACAAATATCGTCCTAAAAATGTTATTTATATATTACGATCTTTGCTTAGTTTTGTTAATGACAAATTACAAAGTTTATCTTTAAGCAAAGCATAAATACAAGTTTAAGTCTTTTACATTTATAGTGATAAGTATTTTAAGACATTTACACATTACAAGCATTGGCGGAGCCAGGAGTTTGTTTCAGGGGTAGCGAAACACGAAAATTTATTTAGGGGTAGCGAAAATTTGTTTTAGGGGTAGCGAAATCGCCAAAAATCGTCAAAAATCGCCAAAAATTCCACTACCGGGTAAAAGTTCAGGGGTAGCGACCGCTACCCCTCGGCTATACATGCCTCCGCCCATGATAAGACATTTACACATTACAAGTTTACTAGGAATTGCATGTTATACACTTGCATTCTACATTTTTAAGTTTATTACTTAAAATAGAAACTTTATTTTCAAAAATGTTAGGATGACATCATGGCATGCATCATGATCATATCTTGGAAAGATTTTGTGATATTTTGTTTAGATCTTCAAACCAAAGAGTTGACATTGGAAGATATTGAAATGACTTGACAAAGATATGGAAAGATTGTGCAAGATTTGGAAAGATTTGAAGATCTCTTAGCTGTCCTGATGTGGCGGATCCAATCGTCAACAAAGACGGATCCAATTTTTGAGATCCGCCGGATCCGCCAACTGCTCACTCAGTTTGCCTATAAATAGCAAGCTGATCATTTGGACATATTATCACTTACATAGCATAAAATATACATTCACTCATATTACTAACCCATATCATTTCATATTTAGTGATCTTCCTTTTTGTAGCAAAAGGGATCAAGCATCAACAAGCTTCAACACTCTGTTGCAAGACTTGGTAGTCACTCACTGTGTAGCTTATTAGATCTTAGACATCATTATCACCTCTTTCATTCAGTAACATCCGGTTTGTGTTTTAGTCCTCAAAACACTCAGTGTAAAAGGGAGTAGTTGTACCCTTGTAAAGAACTCGACATCTAGCTTAGTGTCGGTAATTGTATAGGCGACGTTAGGTTAGTTCTTCCTTGAAGTAGAACTCGGTATTTAGCTTTGTACCAGAAAAAGGGTGTAAGCGACGTGTAAAGGTTTTCTCCGCCAAGAAGGGAGTTTGTTTCTTAGTGAAGAATAACTCTCGAGTTAGAGGCTCGAGGAGTGGAGTAGGGCAAGGAAAAGAGTCCTTGTAGCCGAACCACTATAAACATCCGTGTTGTGTGGTTTGATCATTTCTTTCATTACTTTTCTTATATATTGTTTTATTATTTGTTTGTGCATATTGTCTTTGAAATCACATTAAAGTAACAAAGAGAATAAAAATTAAACAGTAAAATTATTCAACCCCCCTTCTAGTTTTCCACATGTTTCTTTATGCATTCTAGGATTGGAGTTATATATAGTTATAAACGTTCTATGTCTGTTGATGCAGAAACAATCAGATATTTTGCTAAGCTCTGATGACCTTGATGCTATATGGGTTTGCTTAAGAGAAAACTATGTGATCGATGAATCCACTGGTTCTGAAAAGGTTTATAGTCTTTCAGTTATTTCCTGATCGTTCAATGATTAATAACATTGACATTTATAGTTGCATAGCCTGAATTTGTATACTTATGCATATACACTGATTCATTACTTTTTAATGGTGAAATAAATGTAGGTGAATTATGAAGACTTTTGCCAAATTGGCTCTATATGTACAGAACAGATTGGCTCAAAGTGTCGTTGCTTCTTCATGCCTTCAAATTTTATGAAGTTTGAAAAAGATGAATCGGGAAGAATTGCCATTCTTCCTTTTTATCTGTACGTAATGCGCATGGTGAGGTCTTTATTTTCTTTTTTCTTTTTTTGTATTGTTTTTATTTTATAACTTTTGATGTGAGTTAAAGATTCACAATCTCTTCGTGTGCAGGTTTTTCTTACACAGGCAAGAATTGATATGAGTGAGCTTGATGAGGATTCTGATGGATTCCTTCAACCATATGTATAATCTCGTTTGGGAATTTTGGTTTTCTTTTGATTTTTTTGAGCATCATATACAAACATAACGTTTGAAATTCTTGATAAGAAATGGAGGCTTATATCAGAGGTCTTATTCCTAATTTGGCTCAGCTTCGTGACATGCCTGCAGAATTTATTCAAATGTATTGCCACATAGCTGCACACAAATTCTTCTTTTTTTGTGATCCTAGTAGGCGAGGTTCATCAGTCTACCTCCTCTTCCTTTTAAGTCTTATATTCTGCATATATTTTATCGTCTCGGGATTTTCAGTGTTCACATTGGAGGAATTTCTGTATTTACAGGGAAGGCCTGTATAAAGAAGATTTTGCTCAGTAATTGTCTTCAGGAGTTAATGGAGTTGCACCAGGTATATTTCTCAGACGCACCTCTGTTTGTTAATGTTTTCTTGCTGAATTTTTCCTATGTCAGTCATTACAGGAAAGTGAGGGAGAAGGCGGTGATACCGAGCAAACTGAGAACTTGTTTTCACTACCATCCACACAACGTATATGCGGTGAGCTTATCTAATATTTCATTCAAAAGTTTGAGATTTGTCCATAACTTTTCAATGTTTTGCTTTATTAATCCATGGCCAAATATCTTTACAAACTATGTGTCCAGTTAAACTATGATGCTCTAATCCAGAGTAATGTACCGACCCATCAAACTTTAATAGGGACAATTATTATTAATCTAGAACGGAGTATTACTAATGAACTGTAAGAGACTCATGGTTATAAGTGAACAATAAAGGAAACTTAACTGTTGTCTTTAGCTTACGCTACTTTTGGTTATCCACAGATACGTTTCTTGACCTTGATAAAGATGCGAATGGCACAATAAGCAAGGAGGAACTTAGAGATTATGCAGATGGAACACTAACAGATATATTCATCGAAAGAGGTACTCATAAAAAAGTTATTCATTTTTTGTTATGCTTAAATACAATGCGCAATAAAGATTGAATATAATTATCATCTTATTTCCCTTTTGGTTTTTAACCAGCTTTTGACGAGCATGTCCGTCATGGCAAAACTATAATGGGACATGCTTGGGAGATGGACTTTGCAAGTTTTCTTGATTTCACTCTTGCCCTTGAGAACAGAGATACTCCCGAAGGCACCCTCAACTTTTCAAATCTATTGGAGTTAAGCCTCCAAAGGGAATTTTTCTCTATAAACCCCCTGGTTCAAGAAAGATACTGATTGTTAAGGCTGTTGCTAATGAAAACAGAGAATTCTTTTTCTGCATTTGAGGAGGCGGAAAAGAACGCTCCATCAATTATCTTTATTGATGAGATTGATTCATATGTACAACTATTTCAAGTATGTCACCTACTTGGTGCTAGTTTATGTAAGATTTTGAAATGCTATGTATGTATTCATTTTGGTAAACAAGAATGTGGAATCAAATGGCAAAACGGTTATGACGTGTATTCCAGATTTTTATGTGTTCCTATTTTGTTACTGTTTAATACAATACATGATCACATGTGATATTCAAATTATTATCAGACACATGTTAAATCACATGTGATATTGCTTAAAAATCACATGTGATTTTTTACTACTTTTTGCAATTAGAAGATCAACGCTAATATGTGATTTCTTTAAAAGTAAATCACATATGATATACTACAAATGAAAATTTTATTTAATGATAAATCACATGTGATATACTACAAATGGAAAAAAAAATTAACAGTAAATCACGTGTGATATACTACAAATGAAAAATAAAAAGTAATGTGTGATTTCTTTAAAGTCAATCACATGTGATATACTACAAATGGAAAATTTATTTAATGATAAATCACATATGATATACTACAAATGAAAAATAAAAAGTAATATGTGATTTCTTTAATACTACAAATGTTATTTTGTATCACATGTGATACCTCATAATTTTTTATATCACTTGTGATATTATTCTTTTAATTGGTTTATGTATAGACTTTTAAGCTTATTTTTTTTGGCTAAATACTTGTTGTTACACTAGCCCAATAAAGAAAAATAATTTGGGCTTAATGACCAGCCCAAAGAGTTTGCGTAAACTGTAGTTACCTACTTACATTATGAGGTATCACCTGTGATACAAAATAACATATTTGGTATCACATGTGATACAAAATAACTTATTAGGTATCACCTGTGATACATACAAAATCACACATTCGTTAGTATTGCTAGTTGGTTTTAATGTTGTTCAATGGAGCTTAGTACTGTTGGTTATCTTGGTTACTGCTCCTAATTACATGATTATAATAAAAAGTAATATGTGATTTCTTTAATACTACAAATGTTATTTTGTATCACAGGTGATACTTCATAATTTTTTATATCACTTGTGATATTATTCTTTTAATTGGTTTATGTATAGACTTTTAAGCTTATGTTTTTGGCTAAATACTTGTTGTTACACTATTATACGCAACAGAAGCACCTGAAGTACTAAACGGAATAGGTATTAGTTTGGTAATGGTTGGAGCAGCAAACTTGGATTCGGCAAGAATCTCATTTTTTGGTAGTACGAAGGGGGAATTGGCCCCAAAATTGGATAGGGGTCAAGACGCTGTCGGGCGCCGGCGGCTGACTCAAGTGCCCCCCGAACCGCCCGAAATGGTCGCCTATTACACGGCTCACTAACTCTTCCTGGAGTGGTGGTACCTATTATTCGTCGGCGGGGGCGGTCCGGCGATACCTAGATGACTTTTGGCTGGTACAACCACTCGATTGTCCACTTCTAATAAACGTAATTATGCCAATTCCAGTTTTGAACTACCGCAGACTTGTTTCATAGTTTTCAACTGAGCGGCAGACCCAACACGACTGACAGATAAGCCGACGTTAATTAAACCAGGAGTCTAATTTGGTAATGGGCGGTTCATTTTTCTAGTTCATTTTAGGATCGCAGCCCAATAAAGAAAAATAATTTGGGATTAATGACCAGCCCAAAGAGTTTGCGTAAACTGTAGTTACCTACTTACATTATAAGATATCACCTGTGATACAAAATAATTTATTAGGTATCACATGTGATACAAAATAACTTAATAGGTATCACCTGTGATACATACAAAATCACACATTGGTTAGTATTGCTAGTTGGTTTTAATGCTGTTCAATGGAGCTTAGTACTGCTGGTTATCTTTGTTAGGGCTGCCACTTACATGATTAGTACTGCTGGTTTTAATCATGTTAGTGCAGCCACTTACATGAGTAGTACTGCTGCTTGTTGAAAATAGATTGTTACAGACTTTTAAGCTTATTTTTTTGGCTAAATACTTGTTGTTACACTAGCCCAATAAAGAAAAATAATTTGGGCTTAGTGACCAGCACAAAGAGTTTGCGTAAACTGTAGTTACCTACTTACATTATGAGGTATCACCTGTGATACATACAAAATCACACATTGGTTAGTACTGCTAGTTGGTTTTAATGATGTTCAATAGAGCTTAGTACTGCTAGTTACCTTTGTTAGTGATGCCACTTACATGATTAGTATTGCTGCTTGTTGAAAATAGATTGTTACAGACTTTTCAGCTTATTTTTTTGGCTAAATACTTCTTGTTACACTAGCCCAGTAAAAAAAAAATATTGGGCTTAGTGACCAACACAAAGAGTTTGCGTAAACTGTAGTTACCTACTTACATTATAAGATATCACCTGTGATACAAAATAATTTATTAGGTATCACCTGTGATACAAAATAACTTAATAGGTATCACCTGTGATACATACAAAATCACACATTGGTTAGTATTGCTAGTTGGTTTTAATGCTGTTCAATGGAGCTTAGTACTGCTGGTTATCTTTGTTAGGGCTGCCACTTACATGATTAGTACTGCTGCTTGTTGAAAATAGATTGTTAGACTTTTAAGCTTATTTTTTTGGCTAAACACTTGTTGTTACGCTAGCCCAATAAAGAAAAATAATTTGGGCTTAGTGACCAGCACAAAGAGTTTGCGTAAACTGTAGTTACCTACTTACATTATGAGGTATCACCTGTGATACAAAATAAATTATTAAGTATCACCTGTGATACAAAATAACTTATTAGGTATCACATGTGATACATACAAACAAGGAGTGATACTATCAGGTGAAATGAAAATTTTGAGATTAAAATGAGAATATTGAACACAAACAATGCAAGTTCAAGCCGAAAAATATCCTCATAAACAAAAATACTAATGATAAAAATACTGATCTAAATCAACAACTTTCCTTTACAAACAGCTAAAAATACCAAGAGTAACAATAAGTGACACACAGTTTCTCAAATGAAACAACCAACCTCCTACTCAGTTTGCAAACAAATAATAATAAAAGTAACATCACACAAACTAGTCCTTGATCAAGAACTCTTTCATGCCTGCATCACCTCAATTCCAAAGTAGAGCCCAAAGAAAAAGGAGACCAATTATTATGAGTGGTGATTATGCAAAAAATCCTGTCTCATGCTGATGAACTCTCTGCTGCGGTACTCCATGTGCATGATGATGGCCGCCATATGAATAACCAGGACCTGGAGCCGGAGTTGGAGTAGCAAGAGGAGCACCATTCCCATACATGGAAGGACGAGTAAACGCATGCATTTGAACATTAAAAAATGACGGTATCAACCCACCAAACGAAAGAGTAAAATTCCTGAAACTTGCAGTCAATGCAGGCCCAAAACCACCCATTAATCCAAACCCGTGATGGCCGTGCATAGGAAACGCGTTTCTATCCGGTTGAGGAGCGGTTTTAGGTCTCTGACCCGCGGGTCGATGTGGGATCTCGACACCTGGTACAGATTTTGATCTTGGATCAGTTGAGTTCTTTCCCCTTCCATACAATGGTACTAATTTTTCTTCTTCAATAAGGGCCTTACAAACAGGGCATTCTTGGGACTGCGAATGAATGTGAAGCCACAGGGCCAGCAAAAGAGATCACCACACAAAGTAACGATTGGGTCTTGAGCTAAATCAAAGCATATGTTGCACTCGAAGTTTCCAGCATCACCATTGTTTGGATTGTTGTCGCTTGAAGTAAATGGGCTTGGTACTACCCCAAACCCAGCAGACATTTCTCTCAGACCAAATGCTCAAGTTTCCTATAAATCATCAAAAACATGAACCATGAATTAGACAAGAACAAAAAGATTAGCAATTTGCAACACCGACAATATTGTTAAGGTCATTATCTGAGATTGCCTCCTCATTTTCAGTTGTAATTCCATCTACAGACAAGTTCTTATTTTCGCTAGCATTGATCAATCGAGCAAAAACACCAGAACCGTCCTGTTTATGTAAAGAGTAAATAATACATGTATAGTAAACTAAACTAGATGCTGCAAATATAAACATACCTTTATATCTAAAGGTTGCTTCCTTGTATACAAGTCATTAGGTGTAAAATCTGCCTATTTGCAATAAAAAAACAGCCATGAATGAAGAAATACACTACCGTTATCAAATAATCATATATACAAAATCACGAAATTATGATGAGGTATACCTTTTTGAAAGGGATTAGTCCAAGTAACCGAAACAAGGTTGGAAGTGGGTGGATGGAGGTTTCATCACCAGAACTGGTAGGTACCTTAACAGAGGTTTGATGGCTTTTGCGTAAAATTGAACTATTTATGTAAACACTGTTCAAACAAACATACGCATACGTTAATCTAAATTCGAACCCAATCATAAATACATAAAGTCTTTCGCCAAAAAAAGTACAGTATTTGCATACCTAACAGACAGATTAATGCTGTCCATAAGCCCCAGATTATTAGGAGCAGATTTACAGACACCTTCCACCTGAACCTTCTTATCTCTAACAAGAGGCAAAAGGCAACGAGCCCATTCGTTAGGTATCCGACCAATCTGCCCATAACAACCATCAGTTTTCAGTAACAATCATGGGCGTCACCAATTAATCATCATAAAATTTGTGCAGGACAGTATCAATATCATCATCTGAAGCAGTCATAGCAAGTAATGACATACAAACACGTAAATCATGGTATGATCTATGTCATAGTCTAGATAAGCATAACTTTGTAAACGGTGTGTAATATCATATTATAATGAAAAGGTACAATAAGTATAGCATGGCCATAACAGAATGTAACAACCTGTAACAACATTAGCAAACTACATCACTAGTCACTACCCGCAAAATGGCACTACAGATAACATGGTATACTATAATACGATGCAGAGCATAAAAGCTAATGAGAAGCTTAGGGAGTGTTTGTTTAAGCTTATTTGACTCAGCTTATTTTTCATATTTTCTGGCTTAGTTTATGACTAATGAGCTCATTACAACTTAAATATGAAAATAAGCCCGACAGGATGGGCTTATGAAATAGAATTGGAGTCAGATAAGCTAATAAGCCACATAATAAGCTAACAAATGCTACTGTCGAAACGCTAACAATCTCCAAACACTAACAAAATGTAACAACCTTCAACTTTTTCCCTACTTAATGTAACGAGTGCACAAAAATGGAAGTATGATACATTTTGGTGCACCTAGTGCAGTCGACAACCATTTTGAGAACTTTGACATCCTCCATTTACTTTCCATCAATTAAATCAAACAAACTTTTAAACTGATCAGATAACTAAAGCATAAAGCTCAAGGACGACGTGGTCAGATAACGAATACAGCAATAGGCTAAAGCCCTAACCCACACTTATACATCAACACACGGACCTAATAAGAGGATAACTAAATGAGGAAAACTCAAATGATTTTATGGAGAAATTATTTTGTGGTTACTGTAGATGAGAATTACGCATCCCTTCTAACTCAACATCTTTTTTCACTGCTTTAGCTAAAGACACGGAAGAGTTCTTACACAATGCACTCGGCGCACCAGATAAGTTCTTTCCTTTTCTTTTACTATGAAGGCTTTCAAAAAATTTATCATACGCAGCTGCATATGTGCTTGCAATAGCAGCATTCACCGATGACGTGTCCAACCAAAGGTGGGCGCCTCGAGCAGCTAAGCTGAAGAATGGTAAAGTAAAATTAGCTTCATGTTACAAAACTGAATATGCGCCATTTCAACAGCATATTACTAGACGTCTCAATCTAATGTTGCACTCTAAAGCAAAACTATCGCTCCTACCAAACGTACAAAACATCGCTCCTACCAAATATCGCTATCATTAGACGTCTCAACCCAATGGAACAATATTATTTGACGTCTCAATTTTGTGCCTAAACTATTCTCAACGCCAAATGTACAATCTATCACTGCTAATATCACAATTCATATGCATATAAATTCGTCATAATTCAACTATCATACGTAACAGACACAATACAAGTTAAAGCGAGATTACCTTATGCGAGCAAAGATTAACCTGTAACTTGATCAATCTGCTCAAATCAAATCATAGCAGATATATCAATTAAAATCATGACTAAAGCATCAGATTAAAGCAAATCTATTAAAAACGTGAATACCGGAGGAGTCGCCGTGGTGTCTCAGTGTGTAGCGGTTGCTGCGATGGAGTTGCGGAGGTGTTGCGGTGGTGTTGCGGTAGAGTAGCGGTGGTATTGCAGAGGTGTTACGGTGGAGTGGCATGTCCTCAAGTTGTTTATCTTCTCCACCGAATTTGGATTTAGGGTTTGATAAGTGGATTGGAAGGTGGAATTTGGATGAGAGAAACACGTTTTCTCTGTGTTTTTTTTAGAGATTAAAAGTTAAGTTTTTTAATTTTTTGTTTATATAGTTGACAATTATACCCTTGCAGTGTAAAGTATGTATTTAATCACAACCATTAGATCAAATGAAGATGGATGGTGGGGATTGATCCCTTCGTATGTAAACAAAGTTTCGTCCTCAAATGATCTTAAATCATATATATATACAAACAGTTCATCTTCCCCAAAGTCTTCCTATATCAAAAAGGACTACAGTAGTATATATATATATATATATATATACACAAACAGTTCATCTTCCTTTTAAGGTTTTATTATTTTCTAAAAGCTTCAACTTTCTTTAATGGTTGAATCATATGTATGAAGAAGATGGTTACCAAATAAAGTTTTTTTCCTTCGAAATATATACACACCTGCGGTATATATATGTGTGTGTGTGTGTGTGTGTGTATATATATATATATATATATATACATACATACAAAGTTGAATTTAAAAAAAAAAAAAAAAAAAAAAAAAGAGCCTAAAAGTGGAAAAAATAGCCCAACGTTCTTATTTTCTTCCCCTCCTCTTCCCATGATTCTGCGTCTTGGCTGGGACTCCGAATGGTAGGATTCTAGCGGCTTGGGGGTTGGCGGTGGTGGTCACCGCCGGCCTCCCCCTTGCCGCTGGGAGGCTTCTGCCGGTTGCCAACACCCTTAAAACTTTCAAAGTAACAAAAATTTAATGAATATTGTCTTTAATCAGTACTGCATTTATGTATTTAATTACTACTTTTACTAGAGTCTCAAAATTATTGTCAACTTAAAAAATACATACTACCCTTTCCGGCTCACTATTTACAACTTTCACCACCCTTTTTACTTTATTGTTCCTAGTACAACACAATTTTTTAATAATTTTTGTTCCGTGTTTTTTGTCAGTTTACCAGTTTTGACTTGTTAAACTTTACTAGTATAATTTTTGTTCCTTACTTTCCGTTTCGTAAGTTTACAATAAAAACATTATGAAAATAATTTTTTTAAAAGTGAAAAATGTGAGGTGGTATCACTTGTATTTTTAGAGGGTCCAAATAACCTATCTTAACTATATTATAATGCATTTAGGCTATTCCTGAAAAGGAAATCTTAAAAAAATAAGCTTACACACTTACTATAAAAGGAAGGCTTAAAATTCAATACATCCCATTATTAACATTAAATGCAAATGTTTCCATTAAAGTAAATACAGTTTTCAAATCATTTATAGCCCATTATTAAAACGTGTAACCGCTAAAAATCATTATTATCAATAATGATTATATTAAAAACATATAAATGCATCCACTCTATAAATACACACAAATCATTTCATATCTCTCTCACACACATCTAAAACATCATCAATAAGGCCGAGTATAGTAATAGAGTCTCAGTCAGTCGGGGCTACCCAAGGCGTAAGGCTTATTACGCCGACCTAAAAAGAGTAACGACACTTCCATTATATCATGCTCAAAGTAACAACATATCTCAGTGTGTAAATCTCAAATGTCCTATTACCCATCTCGAATTAACAACATATAAATGAAAAACATTTGTTCGCCATAAAATTTAGTCACAGGATATTCGCCGCCACATTGCGCGGGTACCCTGCTAGTCTCTTTTAAAAATTACATTTATTACAACTTTAATTTTTGCAAAAGTCTCAAAAAACAAGGTTACCCTTTGACAATTATTTAATGTTTTCATATAATTTTATAAATAACAATTTTAATTAAGGGTGGTACAGTAAACTTAAGCAAATTCCAATTACTACATATACCAGTGGACAATTAATTTTAGATAAATCGAAAAGGAAAGATGGACAATAAAAATAGGATGGAGGGAGTATTCCGCTAAATTAAATCAGTAATTTTCTTTAAATTTAACAATGTCAATAAGATATAAATGCATGACAATAATGTGATAACTATTTAAATGCATGACAACTTTATTAATGCATATTACTATTTCTTAAAATACTAATTTTCTCACAAACGTTTCGATGCATATGAACTTAACCAAAACACTCATTATACAATTTGTTGTTATAAATTTTCATTGCTATATATGGGTTTTCACTAGTGTTTTGAATACGTTTGGTTTGTTAGTAAATGATGAATATGTTTGGATTAAGATTTGGCTTAAGTAGGAAAATAAATTATTTTAAAGTTATAAAGTTAAAAAAAAAAGACATTTGAGGAAAGATTAGTGTATGTATTTTTTTATGGGTGAAAAGGAAAGAAAGGGGTACAATGGTGAGTGTTAAAAATATCTAAATCCGATTAACCCGATCTAATCCGAACTTGAATAAGATTTCGGGTTGGAAAAATATTATGCGGGTTATTCAGGTTAACCCGATTAACCCGAACTCTTAATAGGGTCGGGTTTTGAATGAGAGTTTGATGGTCTGTTTGTTTGGGGGTTGTAGCTTTAGGAATTGGGCATGAAAGTAAAAATTGTTGTTTGGTATGAAATTTAGATTTCAAAGGTAGGTCTCATGCCCATGAATAATACTTTTGTCAAAACCTCATTAGTGAGGTGGGCTTTAAGAAAACATGTGAGTCTCATTTTCTTTCTTTCTATCTCTTTCCTCTCTTTACATTTAAATATAATTAATTTGTAATTAAATCTAGAGTAAAATGCAGAAATGGTCCCTGTGGTTTGCCCAAATTGCAGGTTTAGTCCCTGACTTTTCAAAAGTTTAGGCGGCCTCCCTGTGGGGAAACCTTGGTTCTGTTTTGGTCCTTAGCTGTTGTAGAAATGGTCCCTGTGGTTTGCTTATAATTGCACGTTTAGTCCCTGGCCTAGGACCAAAACGGAACGGCCAGGGACCAAAACGGAACCAAGGTTTCCCCACAGGGAGTCCGCCTGCACTTTCGAAAAGTCAGGGACTAAACCTGCAATTTGGGCAAACCACAGGGACCATTTCTGCATTTTACTCTTAAATCTATATGTTGATATAAATAAGGCCTAAAAACATTATTCATACTTATTCATATCTCTATGTTTTGATAATCATAAAATGTAAACTCATTAAACATAAACTTATCAAATAAACAAGTATTTAGTTGTAAATATTCATCTCTACAACTTAATCACTTAAGGTATGAATAAACAAGTGCTTAATGCATTATATGATCAAAGGAACATTTTCTTAATCACTAAACTTTTTATAAAATGTCAAAAACATTTTATATCTTTTTGAAAAACATTTTTGGAATTAAATAAATATGTTTAAACTAATATAAATTTGTGAATTCAAATTTTCAACCAAAAATGGCAAAAATGTTCCAGAAAAACCTTCCCCACAAAAAGACAAATCTGGGCAACGTTCCAGTTGGGCGGCCCCCTTAATTATACTAGGCGGCCCCCTTAAAATTAAGGGGACCGCCCCGCTCCAGTAGCCTCCCAGATTTGCCTATAAATACTGGTTGATCTCTGGACTTTTTCCTCACCTTTTGCACCCCAAACCTTCTGTTCTAAATCTCCTCTTATCCTCTCTAAAATCTTTGATCATATAATTCTTAAGTATTGGTTTCCAAGTGATCCAAGCTTCTACCATCCAAGTGCAAAAGAAGAATACTTCTATCAATCATGACTAGAAGTATTACAACTTAGTATCATCTTGTTACTTAAGTTGTTTGTTAAGTATACCTTGTAAATCATTCATTCTTTTATGTAAAGTGTGTATATAAGGTGTAAACATAAGTGACTAGATATGTATAGTGTGTGAGTAGTGAAGAAGGTGTATAAGTAGTTGTGGTGTAAAGAAGTCATGTAGAAGTTGTAAAGCCGTGGTGTAGAAGTTGTAAAGCCGTGGTGTAGAAGTTGTGAAGCCGTGGTGTAGATGTCGTGAGGCCGTTGCTTAGAAGTTGTGAAGTCGTCATGTAGAAGTCGTGAAGCCATAGCTTAGAAGTTGTGAAGTCGTGGTGTAGAAGTCATGAAGCCGTAGCTTAGAAGTTGTGAAGTCGTCATGTAGAAGTCGTGAAGCCATAGCTTAGAAGTTGTGAAGTCGTGGTGTAGAAGTCATGAAGCCGTAGCTTAGAAGTTGTGAAGTCGTCATGTAGAAGTCGTGAAGCCGTAGCTTAGAAGTTGTGAAGTCGTCGTGTAGAAGTCGTGAAGCCGTTGTGTTGAAGTCGTGAAGCCGTCGTGAATAAGTCGTGAACTAGATGTGTAGAAGTTGTGAGATTGGTTCTAGCTACGATTAGAACCCGACATCTAGCTTTGTGTCGTTAAGCCGGTGTAAGCTAAAGTTGTGTAAGGTTTTCTCCGCCATAAGGGAGCTTGTTGAAGTAGTGAAGAAAACTCTCGAGCAAGGTGTGCTCGGGGAGTGGAGTAGGGCAAGGAAGGTGTCCTTGTAGCCGAACCACTATAAATCCCTCGTGTCTCGGTTTGATCTTTCCATCTCTTACTTATTTCTTTATATCGTCATTACTTTCATACATATAGGCATATATAACTGTTGGTATTAATTAGAAGTTGATTTCACATAAAGATCAATTTAAAACTCCATTCATAAAAAGAAAACTTTTATAACAAATATAAAAGGATACACATATAATTAATAATATTGTTCAAGTATCATTTTTCATATAAACTCAAATCTAAGGTTTTAAAAGGAAACAAAGTTTTCATAATAAAATTAAAAAGACGTAAAACTATTCAACCCCCCCTTCTAGTTTTCCACAATTGGTATCAAGAGCCACGTCAAACAAGATTTTTAAAATATACTGTATTTTAAAACTTGAATCGATCTATGGAATCCGAAAAATATTTAGAAGGGGAATTTATACAAAAACCACCGCTATTTGAAAACTATGCTTTTCTTGAATGGAAAAATAAATTTGAAATTTATGTGAAATCAATTGATCTAGATCTTTGGCATGTCATTTCGATTGGTGATTTTCAACCAACAAAAACGGATTTTGAAAATCAAAATAATTATTTCAAAACAAAGAATGACATAAATAATAAAGCTAAAATAATTATTTATAAAACCTTGCCGAAAGTTGAATATGAAAGATTATCCTTTTGTCAAACGGCAAATGATATTTGGAAAAATCTCTTAAACTTTCATCAAGAAAAATGTCAAGCCAAAGATGTGGAATTTGATCTTGTACATGAATTAGTTATCCTAGAAAATTTAATAGATAAACATTTAAATAAAATAGATACATGTGCTACTAGTTCAAATGTTGTTAATGAAGGTATTAATGACGAAGACTACATGGATCAACTCCGAAGTGAACTCAATTCAAAATCATGGAGTGACACAGACGAAGAAGAAGATTACTATCCGGTATGTGAAGAATCCAAATTAGATTAAACTCCAAATAAGGTACAATCCGAAACCGAACATTTTTGCTATGATCAATTCATTTTAGAATTTTCAAAATTAGAAAATGAGTTTAAACATTTTTGCAACATAGATCTAAAAACCATTTCTAAACATGAATCATCAAAATCCTTTGAAAGTAATTTTGAAAAAGAAATAATTTTAGAAGATAAAATGTCTAGACTTGAAAGTAATATTGAAATTGATCTAGAATGCAAAACATGTCAAGAATATAAACATAAAATTAAAAGATTAAATGATAGAGCAAAAATATTAGCTAAATTTGAAGATAGTTCCAAATCTCTTAAATACCTACTAAGTTGTCAAAAGTCATTTGAAGATAAAACCGGTTTAGGATTTAATTCGGATAACTCATCAACAAGTAAATCAAAACAAATTAAAATTACAAAACCTTGTAGAGAAATTTAGAAATAAGGCTATGCTCAATGATTATTATTAATATAAGTCAAGAAATCCATTGTTTGTACATCAAAACAAACTATTAAGGAATTCTTGTACTTCTTGGCGACATCCTCACCATGTGCATATAAATGCAATGGGTGTCCTCAACTAACCATCTTGGACCCATAAGAATGCGGGTACCAAGTCGTTTTATTTGATTAGGTAATAAACGCTCAAAGGAATGATACTCAATCTTACGACAACCTACTCAAATTCGAAACCTAGTGACGTAGTGGAATATTTATGGATTCTCTTGCCATCTCGTCTAAATGTGGAAGATTCTACATAAGACGTTATATGCATCAAGGCTAAGATATCAAATGAGTCTAGTACAAGACATTTTCGGGTCAAGCCACTTCGGTATTAATTATGGCGTTAGAAACTTGCCATGATATATTTTCACACCTTGGTTATCTTGAAGACTCACCTATCATTCACATGTCGATTATCATCTGAGACATTACGAAGAAAAGCTAGGACGTGAGGTAAGTTCTCTTTTTAAATTTCATAAGTAATTTCTTCATGCATATAATCTTACGAATGCCTTAAGATACCCTTAGTTTGATAGGTTGCTTTGCTTTTACTATTTAGTTATATTCGTTCTGCGGCTTAATAAACTAGAAACCCTTTAGTTATCATTACAATTTCTCCATTCCATCAATGTTTCTCCTAAGTCTCAACTAAAAGCCATGGTTTAATTCTAACCCTCCTATCTTAGTCCTTACAATTCCTATCTAACTCTAAACTCCCGCTTTCTACTTCTCTAACCCTACTCGTGCCGTGTCGGCAACACATAGCCCACTCGTTTATAATTCCTCATTTACATGGAGAGGCGTCCCAATCGATGTAAATCAAGAAATATAAACTCATGGTTATGTACTCCCGAAATAACACTACTACTCTTATTTTCCAATTTAACTTTTATTAATTCATCATGTTTATACTTCATATTCCTTTTTAGACTTGGATCCATATCATTAACACATTCATTACGGGGATATTTTTATTGCCAAGGATATAGGCAACCCCATTTGCCGATAAAGGCAACACGTTTTCATCCTGAGGGATCTTTAACATTCATCCTGAAGGATTCCCTAACATTCATTTACTTGGTCATCCCAAAGGACACCGCCTTTAACATTTATCCCGAAGGATCATTAACATTCATCCCGAAGGATCATTAACATTCATACTTTATCACCTTAGCAATGGATCCAAGTCATTAACATTTTAACACACACATTATTACATTCGTTTATTTTAGTGAACGCAAGCGCATAGAGCATATGAGCCTGCTTATTATAAATACACATTTCTATGTGTTTTATCATCCTACATTCTTAATCCGCGTTAGTTATTTTCACATCTTTACTTTACCTCTTGCATTCTTAGCCTTCATTGATCATCTTCACATTCTTACGTTACATTTTACTCCACTCAACTCATTTACATCTAGACTTTGTACATTTTACCAACCGTAACTCATGCATTCATTATAGTGATTACAGCTAATCGCCTTAGCCGTACTATGATAATTTCAAGACAATGCCTTTATCTCATACACACTCTTCTCATTCTTCCTTACATTTTTAATCCATCACATTCTTATCTTGTCTCTCTTCTATTAGTCTCACTCGCTTCCTTCACATGTAGACCTTACATAGATCGTCAACTATAACGCATTCATTCATTATTAATAATTACAGCTAATCGCCTTAGCCGTAATATAATTATTTCATGGCAATACCTTAACCTCATACATGCCCATCTCATTATAGCTATTAGTACTTAAGAAATTTTGCTCTATTTCATCATTTACTCAATCCCTATGCCCTTTTTCTCATTTTGTAACTTTACTAAGTTCATCACGGACTTATTATGTATATATTTATATCATTTCTTCACCACACTATGCTATAACACTCATTCAACATTACCACACGTTCATAATTACGCTCCTAATACTTTGACTTTCCGCTAACCCATCTCTAATACCTCATTAGTGATTATCACACTAAGTATAATTGCTCATAAGGCCATGCTTTGGTCATCACTATCACACAAGTCACGCACTTTCATTTTTAGTCATATTTCCTATAAACCACCACACAACTTATTACATCCATTCGCCTTCGCTAAACTACCATAACACACAATCACATAATCATATAACAATCACCGACAATATCCAAGTGTACGGTAATCTATCATTTAAGCACGTCTAGTCCGCCATGGACTTACATTACGCACACACCAATACTATAAACATGAACAACTCCTAACACCTTACGCTCATTCATCATATCACATATTCCACCTCATAACTTAAACAATCAATGACTCGAGTTTAACTCATTAATTCTACCATTAGTAAGACCACATTCTCAATATTCACTTTATATCCAACCAAATCCTAATCCCACTATTGCTATAAGCACTTTCACGTCGCACACCTAAGGCATCTATTTTCCACGTCTAATTCATTACTTCTATATTTCGCTACATTCTCATAATCATATAATGATTACCGATACAACCCGAGGTGCACGGTAATCTTATCACTCACACATCAAATCTTCCACAATATAAATCACATAAAACACATCCATAAGTCCCCATCATTATACCCATATAGCAATCACATAATTCGTTTCAAAACTCAACATTCACATCCTATAACTTACATAATATTTGCCCGCATTTCTTAAGCTTAAACTTAACGCGTCTACGAGTGGTTTAAGTCTAGGCAACCTATAGTGGAAACCTAATTCACTTAAACGAAGCTCTGATACCAAGTTGTAACGCCCCTTGACCACTTTGACCAAAAATTTTGAACTTTACACACGGAAAACGCTTTACCTTTACTTTCGACCTTTTTACCATTTACAAAATTCCTTGAACATAACCAAGATGACCATTTATAACCAAGATGACCAATCTGGACCATTACCAAGATGAGCAAACTGGATCCACACTTAGGTCCAGACTTTGGAACCTAAAAGTGGATCCTGGATTCATAACCAAGATGAGTAAACTTCATAACCAAGATGAATAAACTGGATCCACACTTAGGTCTAGACTTTGGAACCTAAAAGTGGATCCTGGATTCATAACCAAGATGAGTAAACTTCATAACCAAGATGAATAAACTGGATCCACACTTAGGTCTAGATATTGGAACCTAAAAGTGGATCCTGGATTCATAACCAAGATGAGTAAACTTCATAACCAAGATGAATAAACTGGATCCACACTTAGGTCCAGATATTGGAACCTAAAAGTGGATCCCAGACTGACGGGTTATGCATAAACCCCTTTTGACCCACTTTCACTACATAGCACATATACGACTTTATGTTTACACCAAACTTGACCAACTTCATTACATTAACATATCAAACGTGTTCCAACGACACTTGACCCGTTTACATCCCAAAATGGGTACATTCTCACATTTACCAAACGCCCCTTTAAACATTGACTACAAACACATAATAAACACTTTGACACATCGTTAGACCACCAAACCATTTCACGACCTTGACGCACAATAAACGACTCATAAAAGAGACTCTCGGGGGTACAACTTTGACTCGAGCTCGGTATTCTACCTAGCTCCTATCGTTCACTATCTTCCAAATCCACTTCCAAATCCTTATGCTATAAACATAAACCTTCCTTCCGCCGCACATGAACCTACAAAACATTGTCAACTAAAAGAATAAGCTTACGCTTAGTAAGTAACCCAACATAAAACATATATCATACACATACTTTCACATAAGCATCATATCCACATCAAAAGCTTCTAAGCTACAACATTCAACCATCTCACACATGTCCTCATAACATAACTATCATCAATTCACAACAATCATAACCAACTACATACCTTACTTAGTCCAAAGCCGATAAACTAACATACTCCTAGCCAAGTCTCTAGCCACCACTTCCTAACTTACAACCATCCCGAATCCAAGTCCCATGTTCTTACACCATTATAACACATACATGATAATACATACATAACACATGTTTTTAGTGAGAGTTACTTACCTTCAATCCAAGCTAACTATCATATCATGATTCCACCATTATCATCACCATCATCACCATCAACATATCATCACCATCATTTTTCCTACTTCATAACCATCATTCACAAACACTTAATAACACATAACCAAAAACTATAAAAATCAACACACCCTTTAACATACTTGATCATCATATGATCATACTTTGATCATATGATGAACACCCTTTTTCTTACTAACTAAACCCACACAAACTTACCTCATAATCACTATAACCCATCAATTATCTTAAAACCACCATTTACCCATTTTCCCCAAATTAGGTTCATAAACCCTAATTCATAAATCATCAATTAACACTAATTAAAGTTACTTACTTGCACAAGGATCATCACTAGGGTTGAATTCTTGATCTTGAACTTAACCTCTACACTTGATCATCACTACTTGCATTTTTCCCTCTCTTTTCTTTCTCCATAAAACCGGCCTCCAACCTTTATCTCAATAATGATGGATAAGTCTAGAACATCCTGGATTTATCTAACTAGATTGCATCTTTAGGCTAATGGCAAGAATGGTCCCTCAAGTCTCTTTCATCCTATTTTAGCCACAACTAACTTATAATACAATTGGCATATGACAACTTAAGTCCTTGAAGTCCATTTCCTATCTATTTGAGGCACATAATACTGTTGGTCCCTTTACACGTTTAGAGTTAACTTGAAAGTTAATCTATTTGTGTTTATGACTAATACAATGTTATGATTAATTCTAACAGTTATAAAACGTGAATATAAAAACTCAAGGTAATTTTCAACGTTTAAATTCTTATTAGAAATGAATCAAAGAATCTATACCCAAGTGTTTTGCGGAACAAACACTTGGGATTGAATAGACAAGGTATGGTGGTGTCTCCTATCTAAACTCAAGTTTTGCTTGAGTGGTAACAATGCGACCTCACTGAGCTATGTCAGGGATGCGTTACTCTTTGTAGGAGAGAAGTTGTTTTGCAAAAGTCTAAGCTTTAATTGTACAAAACACACTCAACTTCTCTCCTTCTCAATCTATTTATACACAAGTAAAATGAGTAAAAGTAATTAAAATATTACAAGTTGTTGAGCAAGTTGTTGAGCAAGCGTTTCTGACAATTACAACAGTAATTTTTATTTCCAAGAACCAATAGAAATGGCCTATTAAGTCTTTAGAAGTGGTTGGTCTGACACTCCAAGACTTTAAGCCGTCTTAGGAAGGATTTCTTCCTGACAAGATAAGATTTGATCTTATCTTAAATCCTTCCTAGATATTTCTGCCTTTCTTATCAGGCACTTAGTTCTTTAGGACACGCTTCTCAGTTATCATTAATAATTACTTCATTGTTGTTGAGGAGACTGGGGTTCAGTGAGTTCTTGTCAAACACTCACTGAACCATCATCTTCTTCTTTGGCTTAAGTGCTACTTCAGGGAGTACCACCTTCCTGTGTAGTGAATCCTTCTTCTTGAATTCACCTTAAGCATCCTGAAGATGACTCACTGAGAGGTTGTTCTCTCAGTGACTTGAATTGTTCTCGGTTTAAGTTAAGACTTAGTTAATTTGTGTCCAAATCATGTTTTAAGTATTCTTGGGTTTTTCATGACCCAACAATCTCCCCCTATTTGGATATAAATTATTCCTAAGTGTTTTGATCAGTTATGAGTGAGCTAATGACTTCTACTCATACTGAATGTACTAGAATGTAAATAAGGACACTGAAATAATAAAAAACATCATCTTATTGATATCATTACAAGTCCTAACAAACTAAGTACAAAAGGTATAGTGGGGGTATTTAGGCGGATTCATCAGTTTAACATAATACCAAGGGCTTCAAGCTTGGGCTTCTTTGACTGCAGCTCTTGTTGGTCAGGGTGCTCATGGATTTTCTTTTTCAGATCTTGACAAAATTTCACATTTTCAGGACTCTTGAGTGGAGAGGCCATCATTAGAAAACCAAGCATAGATTTGATCCCTGACAAATCAATATCACTCCACCTTTGGAAGGCTTTGTCTCCGAACTCATCAACGAAGAACAAACCTCTTTCAGGTTGTTCAATGACCATATTGTTCCTGAAAGGAACACCTTCAGGGAGAGCCCTATTGCAGTCAAGACCAGGAACCTTGATCTCAGGCTCAGCTTCTATCTTCTTTCTTTTCCTTGAAGAAGACTGAGAGGGAGCTGGTTGTGCTGAATCAGGAAGAAGAGATGGAGTACCAAGTTCCTGAGGTACAGCTGCCAGTCTTTCGTACCTCAGACTCAAGGACTTCATCAGACTAGGGACCACAACTTTTGATTTCTTTGCTATTAATGGACCCAACTCATCCAATTCTGAGATCCCAAAGTCAGCGAATCTGAAGGGTTGATGAACCTGAAAGTCTCTTTTGTCAGCACCTCTATAGACAGTGACAATGGCAGGATTGGTGTTTTGATGAATATGAACATCAGTGATTGGTTCTGGCTTCAACCTGTTAGTCATATACCACTGATATTTCTTAATCCTGTTCTGCCTGATCTCTTCAGCCCTTTTATTCCTTTCCTCCCTTTTCTTCCTGAGAGTGATCATCTCCTCAGTCTGAGCCTTTACAAAGGTTATACCACCTTCTCTTCCTGAGAGATCCTTAGCTTCAAGACCAATCTTCTCAGCCTCTTCATGAACAACCTTAATAATAGCAGGCTTGCTCACCTTTTCTTCCTCCTTTAACTTCTTCTTTGCTTCCTCTTCCTCTAGGTAAGCACTGAGTTCATCAAATGAGAAGTGGTGAAGAACTCCATCAATGTCATACGGGATCCTGGGTGGTGATTCAGGATCCTTTGCTACCATGATTGGTGCTGGTTGAGGCTCAGGATCAGTGAGGATGCCTTTGCCTTTTTCTTGATGGGTGGAAGAAGCTTCAGGAATCTCCCCTTCAGTGTGAGAAGTAGGAGAAGGAGGTTGCTGGCTTGTGGAAGCTTCAGGGACTCCAGTGTCTTTCTCCCCCTCAACTGTTGCTTGACCCATGGTGATAGCAAGAGTTGGAGCCACTGGAGCAGCAGGACCCTTGAAAGCCTGATAGATCTCAGTCATCATTGATTTGATGTCCGAGGTGTCTTTCTGAAGAGTTGAGATCTGATCCGCCAGAGATGCCTGAGAAGCTTCGATTCCTGACATCCTTGACCCAAGAGACCATTCCAAAGATGTTGAAGATTGTGCCCAAGTACCCAGATGTTTTTCCTGAAGACCCAAGGAAGTCCTGATTGAGTCCAATGAAGAGGTAAGACCCTGAATCTTAGAATCCTTCAGTAAGCTGAGAAGATCACTAAATTCAGCTGATTGCTTCTGGTAAGTCTCAGCAGCCTGAAGGACCTTCTTGTTGAGTTCGGGGTCATCCTTGACAGCTGTTTGAATAGTTCCAAGGCTTTTAGTGATGCCTTCAAGAGTAAGATTGAACTTCTGGAAATGAAGATCAATAGCTGTCAGGGAGTTATTGGTGTCAGAATGTATCTCGATCACATCATCATGAAAACTTTCAACATCTGCCTTCAGGTTGGCATAGTGAACAGCAGCTTCAGTGAAATGATCGAACATCTCTTCAGTGAGACCAGTGTAAAGAGCTCTATTGGTCTTGAGTAGGAATTTGACCAATTTTCTTTCAGTGAGGGGAAGAGAGTCATCATACTTTTGGAGGATGTCCCCAGTATCAGAAGAATCAGAAGATTGAGAACCTGACTCTTCACTTTGGCGTGGAGATGACTGATGTGATTATTCAGGTTATTCAGATTGTACATCAGTTTCCATATCCTCACATGCCTCAAACATTTCCTCTTCACTCTCTTCCCTGAGCTCTTCATCAGACTTGATAAGAGACTGAAAGTCCCCCATGGACTCAATACCCAAAAATTCAACCGGCTCCTCTTTATAAAAAGACTCGCCTTTGGTTTGGCCAGGTCCTGACCCCGTTGTCATAATAACTGAGTGGGTTTGCTCAGCCT
Source organism: Artemisia tridentata subsp. tridentata (assembly GCA_021014915.2). Classification (NCBI taxonomy): domain Eukaryota; kingdom Viridiplantae; phylum Streptophyta; class Magnoliopsida; order Asterales; family Asteraceae; genus Artemisia; species Artemisia tridentata. The sequence continues at coordinate 180,558,659 of CP139505.1, forward strand.
GACTAGCCATAATAACTGGGGTAACACCAACCTGACTTTTGGGGGCAGTTCCTGAGAGAATCGGACCGCCTGAGGGGTTTATGGGTTCCGTATAAGCGGGTTGTTTCTTTCCCTCTGAGTCTTTGTCCCCCTTAGCACCTTCAACCACTGATGGGTGTTTTTCAGTGGTATTACTAGGTACTGATTGTGAAAGTTGGTGGACCCCCTTCCCATCAGGATTGTGTTGTCCTTTTGGGGATTTAGGGTCCTTTTCTCCCTGAGATCCTGAGGGTGATTGCTCAGGAACGTTAACGGGATGTGAATGTTTGTGGGTCCCCTTCTCAGTAAGGTAGTGCTGCCTTACTGAGGATTTAGAACCCTTTCCTCCATTGGGAACTGATTGTTTTTTTACACTTCCTTCATTGAGATGTGAGGGGGTGTGGGTCCTCTTCCCAGTAGGGTGGTGCTGCCCTACTGAGGATTCAGGACCCTTTCCTCCCTTGGGCACTGATTGTGATTTATCAGTACCTTCATCGGGATGTGAGGGGGGAATGCTTCCTGATCCATCTGACTTGTTTATGTCAGTTGAACCATGTGGAAAGGGTGTGCCCGAGGTCACTGAGGATGATTGCTCAGTGACCTCCATTGGCCTTTGTTTTGAGGTCAAGAGGGTCTCAGAAATGGGTGTCTCAGAGGTCTCGGCCTTTTTCAACCTCTTTTTAAGGTTTAGTTGGTTTTGAGGATCAGTCTCAGTGGCGAGTGGCTTGGGTCTAACCACCTGGCTGGACTGACCCTTCTTTGTCTTCTTCACCTTTTTGGTCGGTGAAGGAACAGGTGAGACAGCGTCGTTACCCTGAATGACTGATTGCATGTATTCAGTCAGGGCAATATTTGTAACCTCACTGATGCTACTAGTGAAGTTTGACTTGTGCAGGACGTCAGGCTTCGTACCTGATCGGTCTCAAACGGTCAACCCAAATTAACCAAGTAAATGGTCAATAAAATTCAATCATTTGAGAACACAATGCAATTTACCAAAGGAGTTTAGTGTTTCCCCGGGTCGTTAAGTCCCAACGAGGTGTGAACACTGTAATAGAACGAATTTGTGATCAGGCGAAATTGAATGGAAAAGGGGGTTTTGGTTTACTGAATATAAGTAACAATAGCTTAAACAAGCTATTTCAACAAATATGTAAGATCAAATACCCTGATAACGTTTAAGATTGAAAAACGTACGTTTAGGTTAAAATAAACGTAAACGTACTGAACAAAATGTGAATTCTGTTCAATATAACTCCCACGAATGTGAAAATTATATTTTTGGAATCCTAAAGATAAAAGAAAATTAATGGAAAAAGAAAATTATTTTTAACACTATTTAATTAATTATTATAAATTAAAAACTATTTATTAATTATTTGAAATGCACTAAATTAAAAGAAAATAGGAAATTATCCTAGAAAATTAAAATTTCAACTTAGATAAATCTAAAATAACCTAAAACTTATTTTAAAACTGAAAATATATTTATTACACTTTTTATCTAATTATTATTAATTAATTACTAATTAATTATTATTTAAACTATTTTGATTTTTAATAAATACTAAATAAACAAAGAAAAATCTGAAACTTTTTCTATAAATACTCTAAGGTGACAGGAAGATAAGAAAAATATAAAAATGAAAAGTGCTTAATGAAAAAGCAGAAAAATAAGCCAAATGGCTTAAATAGAAGTTATCACTTTTTTTATATTTTGATTTTATTGATTTTTCTTTTACAAAACTATTATACTACTGATTTTAAGCAACTTTAATAAAGACAAAAAATTTAAAACTTAAAAATAAGCAGATTGGAAGCTTATGAGCTAATCAGTTAGAGCTTTTGGCTCGAATTGATGGTTTAAGCTCAAACAAGCTATCAAATAAGCTAAACAAAAGGAAACAAAGGTAAAATAAGATGGAAGTAAGCAAAAGGTACTGGAAATAAGCTAGATAGACAAGAAATAAGCACTGATAAGCTTGGAATAAGCAAATAAGCAAGGTACTACTTGTATAAGCAAGGTACTGCTAGAGCACCAACCTGCTGCTGACTTTAGAGGCAAAATAAGCTTATGAAATAAGCTATAAAGCACAAAGTGAAGATTGGAGTAGCAAGATGGGTTGGTGGGCTTTCCAAAAAGTCCAAGCTCACCCTGTGGGGTCCACTGGTGAGCTTTTGAGGAGCTTATGAAAAAGCTTGAATACACTGAATTCTCAGTGTATGCAGTAAATGGGACAACTTAAAAGCTACTAGCAGGCTTATCAAATAAGCTAGAAAATGCACAATAAGCCCTGAACCTTTGAGATGGGAACTTAAGCTTCCTAAAAAGCTAAAGATCACAAGCTCAAGCTTACTGATGAGCTTATTGATAGGCTTATGAAAAAGGTCTCAACTGCACTGAGCTACACTGATGACTCAGTGTATACTGATTGGATTTGAGAAAACATGAGAGCAAATTAAGCAGTCCAAATAAGCAGTTAATGGACAATAAGCAGTCAAATAGCAAGCTAGCCAGAAGGGCTTCTAAAAACAACAATAATCACAAGCTAAACCTCACAAATGAACAAATCACAAGTTTATGAAATAAGCATGCAATCCAGTGCACAGGGGAGGTTGCAGAAAAAGTGCTAAGAAAAAGCTATCAATTAAGCAGTTAAACTTGAGTGATAAAAGTAACTAAAAATAGTCTAATTAAGAATAGCAGCTAAATATCAATATCCCAAAAGATGACAAGCTAAAATCTATTATTAAGATCTAGGCAAAATTAACAAATTTGATCAAAAACTGACAACTATGAATTTGACTTTTTAAGTTAAACTAAAAAGTTGACTAAAATGAACTTTAAACCTAATCTACTGAATGATTATGTTATATTATGCTGAAAAGAAGTTAAATTAAGCTAGATAACCAGATTATGAACTAGTGTGATGAAAATGGACAATTAAATTCTCACAGATAGCAAATTAAGTGAGATCAAAGGCTATTTTGACTTTTTATCAAACAAGTACTGATTTTGATTGTTCAACTGAGTTATTAGATCCTAATGTGACATATATCAAACAAGAACAACACCACATTCAACCTTAATCACAATTAATACAGCAAATCCAAACAACCCTTCAACACACTGAATTTGTGATTTCCAAAGCAAATAAATGATTTGGACCTCAACATTGTTTTCAGACTTTATATTATCATAACACAAGACCAAATAAGCATAAAACATTAACAACAACAGCAAGAAACATGGAAATGACAAATCTACCTATTTGACTGTGAAAATGGAATTTTAAGCAACAATCAATATCAAAGAACAAGCTACTTATTTTAAACAATATTATGACTGATTAACACTAAATAAGCACAAAAGAACAAGATTAAGCAGCTAAGTAATAATAGAACAATAAAATTATAAACTTGAGAAAATGGCTTACAACTGCTTATCCAACAGAAAACACAGAACCAAGAGCAAGGAACAACCCTATAAGCTTGCCAATAAGCTACTAACCCAAAGGCAATCCAGTATAAACCTTGCTCCAGCTTTCTTTCACCATTAACACTGATTTTTGATTTTTCATTGATTTTCTTGATTTCTTTTTGGTATTTTTGCTTTTAATGACTATAACTTGTTTTAAGGTTTCTAAAAGCTAAATAAGCTTTGTCAGGAGCTTATGTGAGCTAAGAAGTCCAATAAACAACTACAATCAACAATATTGAAATGACTTGAAATTTAAGTACGAATTAAGCATAACTTGAAATGTAAAGATAGATTGAAATTGGTACTGTAAATAGGTTTATTACAATTTGTCAAAGAGTAATAAAAACACTGAAAGCTTTTAAATGACAAGATAATAAAGTTAAGCAGTAAAATGACAATAAGTAAAATGACATAAACTATGAAATCTATGATATTCTATTACATTGCTCTTCTTAGATATATATTGACTTCAAAAGCTTCCCCACTTGTTTCTGAGCATTTCCCACTTGATCTTGACCTTTGGTTCTCTGTAATTCATCATAACCACACATGTGGCTTTTTGGCGCCGAAAATATACAAAGCAGGTTTTTAACAATTAAGGATTTTTGGTTAGATGTGGAGGTGGAAGGGAAGCATTAATTGCTTTTTGGTTTGTTAGGTGAGTGGGATAGGAGGAAGGTGGTGGGTTTGTCAGAGAGGCGGTGGAAATGGTGGTATTGGTTTGGCGGGATAGTGGTATTGAAGGGGATGAGTTTGACCGAAGGTCAAACCTTCTGTTTTAGTTAAAAGATGGATCGGGTCAAGGGTTGGTGTAGATTGGGCTTGGGTTTTATAATTTGGGTTGGGTAGTATTATTGGATGGGTTTGGTTTTAGTAAATAGGATCCGGTTGGGTTTGTTTGTTAAACACAAGGACCATTTTTGTAATTTATGAAGTTTTGAGGGGGCAGAAGTGATAATTTTCCAAAGTTTATCACAAGAGCCATTCATGCCAACTTTCAATAGTACAAGGACCATAAAAGATAATTTTCCATTTTTTAAAACCTGGGGACTTGTTTTGCCATTTTTGAAACTTCAGGGACTGAAACTGCCAATTATGCAAACTTTGTTTGTTTTCACCTGTTTTCAATCTTTTTGCACTAGGAACACATAAAAACACAATCAAATGATATTTCCTGTATTTTGAAGCATATCTGCATGTTTTTAAATGTTTTTGCAGTCTAAATGTGACAGAAATGATGAGTATTTAGACACTCATCAGTACCTTCTGCATCAGGCCTCACGTAGTCAGAACCAAGTAGGTCCTGAAGCACACAGGAAACAAATCTAGGGTAGGACATATGCCTTTGCCTATGTTTTCCTGAGAGCTTGGCAACAAGGTCTCGGAAGATTATTCCTCCGATGTCAATTTTTGTACCCTCAAGGAGACTGAACAGCATCAATTGTTGTGATGAGTTTAATTGTTCCGTAGATGATTTATTTCCACCTAGGACCTGAATGAAAAATATCATCAGTATCCTCCAGATAGGATGGAACCATGTTTTGACTACTGGAGCCTTCTCCAATAAGCCTCCCGCAGACGTTGTAGGACGTCTGGGGTCATGGGGAGCTAAAAAGATCAATTCATTCTTTATGTCCTGATCAGTAGGGTTGGGTGCAAACGCTTTAGCAAAGTTAAAGCCCGTGGCTTTGATGAAGGTTGAGTAGTCAAAAGAGAGGGTTCTGCTCCCATTCATCACCATGAAGGTGATGATTGACTCTTTGGTGTCTTTGGGGCTGGTAGCCACAGCCGTGCACTAGAATTCCCTCAAATAGTCATGGTAGATGACTGAGGAGGTGTGGGTGAAAGCCTTTGCAAGAAAACAATTATGAAGAAATTTCATAACGTTCTTGTAGGCTAGGTAGTTTTGTGGATAAGAGAAATTTCCTACCACATTGTTCTTTGTTAGGTCAACGTCCCCAGTGAGGAATTCCACATTGGGGGCGTATGCTATAGCTTTAGAAGAAGCCATTTGTGGGTAAGTCTGGGTTTGACTAAGGTTTCTGGGTTTCTAACGCTTAAGAATACACACACAATTTGTTTTTGAGAATTAAAATGGCAGAGTTTTGCTTAAGTTCTATAAAAACGTGTGTGTGTTTCTTTTGGTTGGGTTATTTATAGGGAAGTGGAGATGGGGGTGTTTTAGACATTTGAGCGATCTTAATTTATTCAAAAAGAATTATTGGAAATTGTTTTGAATAATATGTTTTGGGATCCGCATTTAATGCCAACACTCCACTTTCCTGGTTTGGCGCAACAGTCGAGGTGAACAGTTGAGCAGTTCTGCAAAAGTGTAATTTGCAGAGATGAGTCATCACATATTTGTAATGTGATTGGAGAGGCATTTAATGCCAAGTGGGAATGTGGTGGCCCAGAGGTGGAAGCTAGAAAGGCAAAAAGAACAGATATTCTTGAATTAAATATGAGTTCAGTTACCAACCTCGGACATTTACTAACTAGATACTTAGAGCATTTAAGTCAGTATTTAATGTCTCTTTTCAGGGCCCTGAATGACTTTTCATTCAGTGATAGCTTTTCAGGGACTTGGGATTAGTCACTGATGATTCAGGAATATGGAATGATTCCTGAGCTACAAGGATTCAGGAACTTGGGTTTAGTTCCTGAACCCTAAAGATTTCAGGAACTTGGGTTTAGTTCCTGAGGTTGAGGATTCAGTGAGATGTTTTCACTGATGTACACATTGAGTCAGGGACCTGAGGTTTTAAGAATTTACACTTCAGTTGGAAGGATTCAATCAGTGGACTGATTCTCTATATCCAACATTCCTAATTCAGCTTTCAGCCTTGTGAAAGTTGGTTCATCCAAAGGTTTGGTGAAGATATCAGCTAACTGATATTCAGTAGGGATGAAGTGTAATTCAATGTCACCATTCATGACATGGTCCCTGATGAAATGATATCTGATATCAATGTGTTTTGTTCTCTGATGAAGAACAGGGTTGTTTGAGATTGCAATTGCACTTGTGTTATCACAAAAGATGGGTACCATCTTATACTGAATTCCATAGTCACTGAGTTGACTTTTCATCCAGAGTACATTTGCACAACAACTAGCTACTGCAACATATTCAGCCTCAGCTGAGGACAAGGCAACTGATTGTTGCTTCTTAGCACTCCAACAGACTAGTTTCCCACCAAGTATTTGGCAAGAGCCTGAGGTGCTTTTTCTGTCCATGTTGCATCCAGCATAGTCAGAGTCTAAGTATCCTTTAAGATCAAGTCTTGAGCACTTTGGATAGTATAATCCAAGGTTAGGAGTGCCTTTCAGGTACCTGAATATCCTTTTCACAGCAGTGATATGAGATTCTCTTGGGTCAGATTGATATCTGGCACATAGACATACTGAGAATTGGATATCAGGCATTGATGCAAGTAGATACATCAGTGATCCTATCATTCCTCTAAAGAGAGTTTGACTTACTAGTTTACCAGTGAGATCAGGACCAAGGTTGTTTGGGGGGACCATGGGAGTTTTGACTGAGGCACAGTTGATGAAGCGAAAAGTGTACCGCTTTTAAGGGGTCATTTAAGCCTTAAATCGTATTTATTTGATCAAATATTGCCCTAAATCGTTCCTTTTGTCATTTTAGGTACTTTTGAGGAGAAATCTGGAAAAGGAGGCATTTTGGACGTTTTTGGAGCATAAAAGTGAAGAAAACGGCAAAGTCTCAAAAATCGGCTAAAAGTTACCTTTGACGGCGTCACAATTTACCGTGGACGGCGTCATGCCTTGGCAAGAAAAGTTGGACGTGAAATTTACTCATGATAAGCCAGTGAAAATAGCATGTGAATTCTGACGGCGTCACGCTTTAACTTGATCAAGGGCGTCACGGCTTAAATCAAAAGGGGACGGCGTCACGTTCAAGGTTCGACGGCGTCAAGCCTTGATAAGCCAGAATGGATTTTGGAAGAGCTAAAGAGGGACGGCGTCAAGAAGGTCATCCGGGAACCCTAGAAGCAGCGAGGTGACGGCGTCACACTCCATAACGTGACGCCGTCAGATCCAAAAATCTATATATAGTTTTCTAATTTTTTGTCATTGTAGAGAACTTAGTGTGTGGAATTTTGGGAGAAAACCCTAAGACGATTTTAGCTTCTTTTTCAAGGCTTTTTGCCTTGAGATCTTCCATGTTACATTGAAGATAAGTTATCAATTAATCATTCAATATGTCTATGTGTTGTTTGATTTTATCTTATTCTTGTCTTTTGATTAACATGTTAGGCTAAATTTATCTTGTGTTTGCTTAGATCTAATGAAACCTAGCTATTGATTATTGGTTATTAGTGTGTTATTAGTTGTATTGGATGATTGTTTATCTATGTTAGGCTTAAGAAAACTGGCTAACTTCCTATTCGGTAACTTGCTTGAACGTCTTAAGAAACATGAACCAAATGCGTACTAAAGGTTTTTATGGTTGTATTTAATGCACAAGCGAATTCTAGTGATCCCATGTTAGGAGCTTCCTAGCCGGCTCGACATAGGAGTGAAGTAGGAGCTTGTAGAGTTGGGGAAGTAAGTACGCCACCCCACGAATGGTATTAAGGAATACACCCGTCATCCACGCGACTAATACACACTAATTAACCGGTAAAAGATAGTTAGGGAGTAAGGAAATCTAAGTAAACACATTTCTCTACACATAAGTTTCTCACCACATTTTCATTTTTGTTATTTTATTTTATTTGCATCCGTAGTAATTTTGGGTTAGTTGACTAGCAACTAATTCCGCCCACTCTTTCAAACCCGAGATTTTACTTGCTTTCATAAAAAATTATAAAAACACAAAAAGAATCTTCCTCAACCCTTAGACCTATTAGAGTAGTCTTTCATACCTAACGAACACTATTCCCTGTGGAGAACGATCAATCCCCCGTACTTACCACTACACTATACTACATCGGTCAGGTACACTGCCTGGTGGGGTTGTAAGCCTCTTGAGATCCCTCGAGAGGTAAAACCTGTTGTAAGGTTACAAAACCACGCATCAAGTTTTTGGCGCCGCTGCCGGGGAATAGTTATTGTTTAGGTTGAATTTTTATTTCTATTAGGTCTACTCACTAAATTCCTTTCTAGTGAGATTTTTATTTTATTTTTCTAGGTTTTCTTTAGTCTATCTATTTTCTTCGTGTCTTTGTTCGTAACCATACCATCCGACATCATGGAAGATGGTAATATCCTTAACCCCCACAACCCACCACCACAACAACCACCACCACCTCCTAGAGCCCGTACTTTAGGAGAGTATTCCCGTCCTAGCCACCATGGCTATCGAAACACCATTGAGCTCACTCAAGGAGCCAATATCACACCCTTGCGATCCGACACCATCCGGTTGGTGCAAAGCGGATGCGCATTCCATGGACTTCGTTCTGAAGATCCTAATCAACATCTCAAGGACTTTCTTAAAATCGTTGATTCTATAGACCTTGATGTTGCCACTCGAGAGACGACCCGACTGCGTCTCTTCCAATTCTCTCTGCGGGATCAAGCTAGTCAGTGGCTAGAACGTCAACCCGCAGGATCCATTACCTCTTGGGATGATCTCACTAATCGTTTCCTTGCTCAGTTTTTCCCACCGGGAAGAACTACCAAGCTAAGGAATGATATCTTGATGTTCCAACAACGTCAAGGCGAAACTCTCTACGAGGCATGGACTCGATTCAAGGACTTACTCCAAAAAGTCCCTCACCATGGCATGGATCCTTGGCTACAAATCCAAATCTTCTATGATGGTGTCAATCATCAAACTAGAAGAGCCATAGATTACGCCGCCAATGGGAGATTGAGCAGGCTCAGTGTCGATAAGTGCTGGGAAGTCATTGAGGACTTAGCACAGTACGAAGAAGAAGAATGGGATGACTCAACATTCTCGGAAGAAGGGATTTTAAATTGCATGAGTGCAACCCAAGAACAGCTGTTCGCAAACATAAAAAGGCAGGTTGAGAGCTTAATGAAAGCTGAGATACCTACGGCTGATAAAAATCCCGATGAGTGCGTGAAACAAATTGGTAAACATACGTTTCACCAATTCTCACGACAAGATGAATTTGAAGGGATAATGCTAACTTTCGTGAACAACCAAGAGAGACGTATCAAGGAATTAGAAACTCACTTGAAAAACACCCAAGATATGTTCATGGAACTAGCAGAAAAATTCATCTCGAGAATAAAAGAGAAAATTAGGGAAGAAGCCTCACACAAAAAGATCGAGAAGATCTTTGAACTCCCGGTCCCTAATGAACCATACAACGAATGGGATGATGAAACCCTCCTCCCCGAGCCTTCACTTTTAAAACCCTCTTATCTATTTGGATCCTCTCGCGAGAAAAAGAATTCTCAAGATCGTAGCATTTTCGTGGGAAGCATGGTTTTCACGCTCCCCAACTTTCATGAGGCTAGAAAACGATCTTTTGGCTTTAAGCCAGGTGTGAGAAGAACTCAACTAAAGCACATCCCCATATCGAAAACCCCCTGTAAAAGCTCTTCACACTCCCTGAATACCTGCCGTGACGGAGATTGGAACCTATATGTGACGTCAACCGGCCCTTTTCAACATTTTACCACATCCCGTGACAGTAACAAAACATTTGACCCAGGAGGAACTTGTTAACGAGACTAGCTATCAGGATCATTGACCCTGACTAGCTGCTCTCTTAAAGTACGAGGGGCTCATTTGTAAACTGGCACAAAGTAGCAAAATACGCTAATCTGACGGCGTCAGAATTTGAACGTGACGCCGTCACCCCGTCTGCACAGCAATAATAACTTAATTTCCATCACTTTCATCACAAACCCCACAAACCATATCCACTCCAACCCCACCTCCGATTTTCCCAGGACAAATTCGCCAATTCCCGCTTCCAATCTTCACGTGGTAAGTAATTTTTACTCATTCTTTTCGCTTCAATTACTCATAGGATTTGTAAATTTCGAAAATCCCCAACTCGTGAAACCCTAGGATTGATTCATGCTTAGAACTCATAATGTGTTTTAATTAGTGTTATTTAACAATAATTAAAGCATTTGATGATTGACAATCAATTGGGTCTATTCACTAATGGGGAGGCCACGAATTTGAACCATAACCTATGATCCAATCACCCATTTTGCTGTAAAAAGGGCGTTTGGTTTATAAGCTTAAAGTTTGAATATTGATTTTTCCCTCGTAATTTCGGATTTAAATTTGGTCGAACCTGACGGCGTCACCTATCAAAGGGTGACGGCGTCAGACCTGTCTGATGCGCCACCAAGTCTTTAATTCACATATTAACACTTTTGTTCCTCCTGCTTTGTTCCAGATAATGAGTAAGCGTCAAAGACCCAGCCGAGGAAGTTCTTCCCGATCTCAACAAGAGAGCTTTGGGGATACGGTCCTCAGTTGGGGTGTCTTTGACAACGATGCTGCTACAAGCAAATACGCACAACTGCTACTACACAAGGTCGAAAATGGGGCCGTAGTTGATTGGAACTTTCTGAGGAGAGAAGGTCTTGAGCAGACCTTTCTCCAAAGTTTTCAGACGGATGGGTTTACCGGCCCCCAGTGGGAAAGACTGTTTAAAATTCAGGAGCCGGTATATGAGGAATTGGTACGGGAGTTCTTTGCCACCTTTCATTTTGACATGGCTGAGGCAAGGACCGATGTGGGCGGTACCACGATCTATTTCAGGCTGGGGGGTGAGCTAAGGACGTGTTCTGTTGCTGAGTTTGGGTGGAGACTTGGGCTGTACGATCAGCATGATACCATTCAAGCTGGGTTCATGCAGAGGTTGTTGCATGGGGAGTCGATGAAGAATGATTTTAGGTGTTCCATGTTCTGGCAAACTATTGGGGATGGGGTGTACACTTCGACCACTGTGGCATCCCAAATCAGGGATCCTAGGGTTCGGTTGACTCATCGTTGCCTCACCTACAGCTTGACAGGGCGTCAGAGCTCTCACCACCGTGTCACAGCTTCTGATCTCTTCTACCTGTACACCATCTACTCTAATGATGTTTACTGCAACATCTCGTTTTGGGTTGCTAGCTTTATGCATGGTGGAGTTGGGGAGAGGGAAGGAGACAGGATTTATGGTGGGATGTTTATCACCCGACTGGCCCAGTCTTATGGAGTCCTCAGGCCCGAGGTCATGAGGTATTTGAGTGGTGATGCATGCAGGACGGTGAAGGAGAGGTCCCTGAAGCAGATGAAGGTGATTATGGAGATGCATGATGGGTCCTTTATGTGGTATCATCCGGTCGGAGCTGAGGATGATGATGATGAGGATGATGAGGAGGAGGAGGAGCCCCAGCAGCAGCAGCATGAGGGGTATGAGGCCGGTACAGCTGATTACTACCGGCACATGAGCAGGGGGGACTGGCAGGCTCACCAGGGGACCTGGATGGGCCAGGTTGATACGTGGAGGACCAGGGTGGACGAGAGGTTCGACTGGATGTACGATCACACGGTTCGTCAGATGCAGCATCTTTCTACACGTGATCAGTTGGACCCGCATCTGCAGATTGACCCTTTCCCGGGTCGTGAGCAGGATTACCCACCATATGGGTACTACGGGCACCTTCCTCCTGGCTATGACTATCGCCAAGGTCCCCCACCCCAGTGATGATGTGATTTGATGTTTTGATGTTTGAACAATTTGATATTTGGTTGTATGTGTTGAAACAATATGGTCTGTAATAATTTAGGGAAGGCATCTGTTTGCCTTAAAATATTTGTTACATTGATTTTATTTATCGCATGCTAGCCTTACTTGATTGCTTTATTTATTTGCTTTGTGTGTGTTTATTTATTTGATTGTTTGATTTTATTTGTTTCCGTATGTGTGTTTAATTTTTATCATTATTGATTCATGTTCAAAAACTAATTTGTGAAAATGCTTTATTTTGTTTTTAACTTCGTCTTAACTACATATAAAGGTATTTTGCAAAAGATAAGTGTAAGGGAAATTTAAATCGGTTTATTAGAACACAAATGAACATGAATCATAATAATACTAAATTAACATACATATTAGTATTTGTTTGAGTCAAATGCTTGTATCGAGTCATAATGATGTTTTGCAGGAATTCCAGGAAGTAAGGTAAAGGTTTTTCCAGAAATTTTCCGGAAACTTAAAATGAAAATTTTTGTCAGGTCATTTCTGACGGCGTCAGGGTTTATAACCTGACGGCGTCAGATTTAATTTTCAGAAATTTTTGAAAGTTTTGTTTTTAAAAAGTTTTTATTAAAATCTCCAACTTATAATCTCCAGGAATCTGCAAAATTATCATTCCACAAGCATTATATCCTTATATATAGATTTATCCCGCCGATGTTATGCAGGTTTTCGTGTTTGTTTTCTCAGGTTTAACATGTTATTTTGGACAAGGAGATGTTTATGAAATCAAGCTTATGGCGATGCATTAGTCATGGAGCTTCAACATTACCTTGGAGGAAGATCTAACCGTGTAACTTCATTATCCACCGAACGAATCAGGGGAGTATTTGATTTCATTCTTTTACTTTTTTCTTTTACATCTTGTTATTTGAACATTGGGGACAATGTTCATCTTAAGTGTAAGGGGAGGGTAAAAGTACGATTTTAGAGAATACTATTACGCTTGATTTTTGTTTGTTTAATAGTAGATGTGTAATAAAACTGAGAGAAATACCTGTTAGGGCAATTTTAGTGCCAAATTTAAAATTTTTTACAACATATAGGAGTGAAACTTTGATCTTAATGAGCGTCTCACGGATAGGAGTTATATAACTAGCACAAAAACCGTATCACTAAAAAATTTTCCACCCCCAAATATGTGAGGTTCGCCCCTAGAATTGGTAGGAAAAGCATTTATGCTATGATGTGTGTACCGGTAGCACTTAGATTCTAGAACTTGCGTTAGGACCATTCCAAGGCCACAAGTGAGACTACATTCGTGTAGTTAGATTTACTACATGATAAGAGGCATTAGGATTAACCCATTGTTTTACACCTGTGTTTTTGTTATAATTACTTTGGCTACATTGGTCAAGTGATTCTCCCACACCCTTTGCGTTGTACTCATTTTTAGTACACGATACCCCTAGTACACCCCTCAGAGCCTATCTTTTCGTTTCGACCTTTAAGCATTTTACTTAAAAGAAGAATTTGTTATACCCCACTTAAATGTACACCCAAATCGCCTTAGCCTACCTTGTATGCACTCATTTTTTGTGCATTATTGTGACAACATTTGTTTAAACCCAAGTTAATTATCTAGTTGATTACATGGTTGCTAAGTCGAGTCATATCCTTGTACATATTGTTTTGGGATGATTGGGACTCATGGGTAAAGTACTAGTGTAATGGAGTAATGGGGATGAACATCATTTATTACCCCCATATGTGCTAAATGTTTTAAAAGTACTCCAAGTTTTTCAATTATCTTAATTCGAGTCATTAGATTAGTATTTGTAAAGTTATGTAAAAGTTCAAGTGTAAGGGGAATGCAATGCCCCTATGATGTATTATTTTGGATGGTAGGGCAAAAGTGTATGCAAAAAAAAAAAAAAAAAAAAAAAAAAAAAATCGAAAAAATCAAGAAAAATACAAAAAAAAAATGAGAAAAAGAAAAATAGAAAAAACATACGGACTACCATCCCGTTTCATTTCTAGCTTAAGATCGAGTCTAGTCTTGGCTTAGCAACATTGTATAGTACATGTAATTGATCAAGATCTTTAACTCGCCACCAGTAAAATATCCCTTATCCAACAAAACCGTGTTTTCCTTTTCCCTACACCTAACGTTATAACCCATTTAAAAGCCCTCTTTGATAGTTTATCTTTGGTGCTTACGCCTAGTGGAGGAGGTTTTCGATCCTTTCCCAAGCCTATGGTAATCTATTTGCTATGACAGGTAGTGAGAGATATTATCCGTTTTCATTTATGAGATTTATTTTGATGACACTTGAGAGATGTGAGTATCTAAACACTACTTGTAAGGTGCTAGTTTGTAATCTCCGTGCTTATTATGATTGAAGTGGAACGAATATTTGTTGTAATTACTTTTATGTTAGCATTAAATGACCCCTAACTTGTATTTTGATTAGAATAAAAGCGCATTTGCTTGAGGACAAGCAAATCTCAAGTGTAAGGGTATTTGATGAAGCGAAAAGTGTACCGCTTTTAAGGGGTCATTTAAGCCTTAAATCGTATTTATTTGATCAAATATTGCCCTAAATCGTTCCTTTTGTCATTTTAGGTACTTTTGAGGAGAAATCTGGAAAAGGAGGCATTTTGGACGTTTTTGGAGCATAAAAGTGAAGAAAACGGCAAAGTCTCAAAAATCGGCTAAAAGTTACCTTTGACGGCGTCACAATTTACCCTGGACGGCGTCATGCCTTGGCAAGAAAAGTTGGACGTGAAATTTACTCATGATAAGCCAGTGAAAATAGCATGTGAATTCTGACGGCGTCACGCTTTAACTTGATCAAGGGCGTCACGGCTTAAATCAAAAGGGGACGGCGTCACGTTCAAGGTTCGACGGCGTCAAGCCTTGATAAGCCAGAATGGATTTTGGAAGAGCTAAAGAGGGACGGCGTCAAGAAGGTCATCCGGGAACCCTAGAAGCGGCGAGGTGACGGCGTCACACTCCATAACGTGACGCCGTCAGATCCAAAAATCTATATATAGTTTTCTAATTTTTTGTCATTGTAGAGAACTTAGTGTGTGGAATTTTGGGAGAAAACCCTAAGACGATTTTAGCTTCTTTTTCAAGGCTTTTTGCCTTGAGATCTTCCATGTTACATTGAAGATAAGTTATCAATTAATCATTCAATATGTCTATGTGTTGTTTGATTTTATCTTATTCTTGTCTTTTGATTAACATGTTAGGCTAAATTTATCTTGTGTTTGCTTAGATCTAATGAAACCTAGCTATTGATTATTGGTTATTAGTGTGTTATTAGTTGTATTGGATGATTGTTTATGTAAAACCCTAAAAATCTAAAATGTGCTAAAAGACCAAATTGCCCTTGCAAGTTTAAAAATTTATTTAAGAACTTATAAAGTATCGAATCGATCCCAAACTTCTGGCAATGCACAAGATATATTACCAAATAATTTTGACAACTTTATTTAACTCTTATACAAGTGACAAAATGACCATAATACCCCTAATGCAAACCGAATGGAATTTAATTAGTTTTATAAGAATTTAAAATGTTTTAAAAATAGGTAAATAAGGAAGAAATAAATCAAATAAATTCCTAACTAATTTGGCCGAGATTCTGGCCTTATCCCCCCCTCCTCTTACTCGTTTTTCCTAATTTAAAGAGTCAATCACATTTTCTTGATAACTCTAATATTGCCGATCCAAAAATAAACACACAAACAATTTCTCTAGCATACATCCGGCCATCTAAAATCCCTAGAGCAATTTTCTGAGATAGATCATCATCTAAAGGAAGCAAGAAAAATACAATTGAGGTCGTGTGGTGCTTGGTTCGAGTGTAGTGAATTTCCTTCTTATCGCTAGCATATATGTAAGTAAATTCGATTATAATTCTTTCGACATAGCTAAAATTCGTTTCTCATTTTTCTTGTGTTCCTCACATTGTATGTGACACGTGAAAATTGGTTTCAAGATTTTTAGATCATTTTGAAGCTGTGGTGAATTTCGTTCGTTTTGGCCTATACGCGTGGAAAAGAATTCGTGCAAGCCATTCCTCACGTTCTAATTTTGGTTTGCCATTTTTCCTGAGTCTCTTATGATCCTAGAACACCAAATAAAATGAATATAACATGCCATGCAAGATCTACGAAGTATTTGTTAATTAAATCTATAAAATGAGTGTAATTTATAAAATATGTCATACGAATTATTGAGGCTTTGAAATTATTTTATTCATGTGTAATATAATCATATATGATCTGGAAAAATGATTGGAAGAATTATCATGGCTCGAATCTTGAGTTTTTGAATTTATTTAGTTAACCGGTTTTTGTATAAAACGTATAATAAGAAAAGAAAATACATAACGAGCCATCTAGGGTTTGGAACTCAGAAGATCTGATGGTTAATGGAAGATAATGATATGGTAATGATGGCAAAATTATTTGGGTCGATTAGGGCTTAATTTGATATATTTTTGTATATATCGATTTGTAAATAAATATAAAAGGGTGTGTTTTGTAACTTTTAAAACTCATGGGTTATTTTTTTCATGCTCTATAAATCATGTATAATCTGTAAAAATTATTAAATGGAGGGTCTATATGTAAAATTCATGAGATAAGGAATTTAGTTGTTATTATAAATTCGAATTGTAACCTTATTAAAATAGAGGGACCAAACTTGTAATTTCTAGAAACTTGGGGCTGTTTTGAATAAATAAATATATTCAGGGAATTATGTGTCATTTTGATAACTTAATGGCTTGACATGTAACTATTGGTAATTAAAGGTTGAAATTGTAAGTTTAAGGACTGAATATGTAATTTTGATATCTAGAGGGACTAAATGTGTGAATCATGAATAATTGTGGATACTTTCTTACAACATGATAAAATAAGTGTTCATGGAGAAATTTTGATAAAATAAGGGGCTAATGTGTAACTATGAATAATTGAAGGGTTAAAGTGTAACTTTTGTAACTAAGGGGTGTAAAATGTAAATTATGAAAACCTGAGGATCAAAGGTGTAAATATGATAAAGATACTTTGTCTCCAGCAAATGTTGATCAAATTAAGCTATGTACTAAATATTTCTAAAAGTGGAAACTTTCTAATTATGGAAACTTTCTAAAAGTGGAAACTTACTAAAAAGGGAAAGTTACTTAAAATGGAAAGATGGTTAAATAAGAATGATTTGTAATCCCCTTCTACTCCTTTAGGTGTGAAGAAGGAGAGACTTTGAGCTTTCCCCTCATTTCTGTGCTTGTTTCTATATTTGCTTTCATCATAAGGTACAGATACTCTGCCCTTGTTTCTGTAAGGGTTCCTATACACTATACAGTGATGTTGACTTATGATTCTGTTAAGTTTTTCCCCAAACCATTGCTATGAACCCCATTTGTTTATGATCCTTTGCTTATGAAACTTGATCTGTTGAACCTTTGATTTGGACCTTTGACACTAGTTCTGAACCTTTGATATGAACCCTCTGTTATGAACCTATTATGATGAACCTTATGATCTGACACATCTGACATGATATGATATGACTCTTAGTTTGATACCCGAGCCACTTTTCTGTTACCTAGCCAGGAAGGTAACCTGGCCGTGTCTGTGATGCACCACTGGCATGACTCATGTGTGGGTGAGTGATTCCTCACACCGTCCCCATTCTGATTATGATATGCGCATTACTTTGATTATGATTATATATATGTTTCTGGGAGGCGTATGGATTGCAATCCTAGATCTGATCTGTTTAGTGGATTTAACTGTTTATGCTATGATATGATTTGTCTGGTGACTGGTGCTGTGTGCAATACACGCCTTTCACAAACTGTCTGGGAGCTGATCACTCCATTTGATACATGAGGTCACCCCTCATATTATCTGGTTGCCTAAGAGGTATCCCCTCTGCATGTGTATGATTATGAGTATGATATGATATGTTTCTGGGCTCGTGGTAGATGACTATCCTATTCTTTCCTTTTACCCATTTGATTCTGATTTATACTGTATGATATTTCCCAATGCTTCATTATGTTTCTGTTTCATTATCTGGTTGTATTATGTATCTGTTCACTGAGCTTTGTAAGCTCAGCCGCACGTTTTCTTTTCCGTGTGCGGCAGGTATCTAGCTGGGAGATGGATTTATGCTTGGGATGAGAGTTAGAGGAGCCTTTACCTTAGATGATGTCCTACCCTAGTCTTACCATTTTATTTCAGCATTTGGATATTGGATCTATTTCGTTATGTATTTCCTTGGAATTATTTCTTCCTTTCATTTGAGACTTATGTATTGGATTCCAGTCGTGTTGACTTGGTTTATTTCATGTTTATGTTTATTTGGCTTCCGCTGTGAATATGTATGTATGCTTTGATTTGTCACCATAATGTGATGCTTCTACCCTTGCCGGGTTGGGGTGTTACAATTATGGTATCAGAGCCAGGTTGCGACCTGTCGTACATAAGCTTTGGCCTGTGAAACATGTGGACCATAGGATTTGACCCTTAAGTTTTAAGTTTTGACTGGTGAGGCTTTGGGTAGGCATAGGTTTCTGTTTCGTCTTCCATTTCGTGCTTATTTTTCCCTTATGTTTGCTAACTCTTTTCATGATCATTCAGATGGTGAACACTCGCTTTACTCAGTACTCTAATGGGGATGATGGCCCCAACTTTGAAGAGATGATAGCCGCTGCTGTGGCTGCTGCTCTTCCGCGAGTGGTGACTGAGGTCACCAATAATATCAGGAATGGGGCTGGTCCTTCTGGAGGTGGTGGTGGTGGTGATGCTCAACCCACTGCTCCACCCGCTGCTCCTCCGGCTGGTATCCACGTGTGGATCGAGAGGTTTAATAAGCTAAAGCCTCTCACGTTCAGGTCCGCTGTTACTCCCCATGAGGCGGAGGATTGGGTTACGCACGTCGAGAAGTTGTTTCGTGTTCTGGGATGTGCTGACGAGTTTAAAACTCGTTTGGCCACATTCAAGCTAGAGGGTGATGCTCAGAATTGGTGGACTGCTCTTGTTCAGGCCAAAGGGGATGATTTTGCTGAGACTTGTTCGTGGGCAGATTTTATTGAGGCGTTTTATAAGCAGTACATTCCTATGGCAGAGCAGCTGAGGTATGAGAGGGAATACGGGTCTATTCGTCAGGGTGACCATGAGTCTTCTGGAGATTTCATGCAGCGTTTCTTACGTCTGGCTAGTTTCGTGGGGCCAGAGGTTACTGGGGATTCGGTTCGTCAGGCTCGTCACTTCAAGTGGGCTCTTAAGAAGTGGGTGTTAGACCGGATCGTTAACACTCCATTTGATGATGTGGCTAGTGTTCAGGATGCCGCGCGTAACATTGAGTTGTTACATGCGGACAGGGTGTCTAATAAGCGTGATAGGGATGGTAACCGGGTAGATTTTCGGGGTCGGCAGGACCAAAGGCAGGATTCTCGGGGTCATGGTCGTCAGGACCAGAGACAGGATCTTCGGGGTCGTCAGGACCATGGGCATGATCAGCAGGGTCGCCAGGACCGAGGTGGTGATTATAGGCGACAGGATTCCAGGAACCAGGATCGTCGGGATTCTGGTAGGTATGGTAGTGACCGACAGGGTCAGGGTGGTAATAACCGGCGTAGGGATTCTCAGCAGTATCAGCAGTCGGGATCTTCTGGTCAGAGAGGTTCTGTTCAGGCTCTACCTCATCCTCCTTTGTGTACTACATGTGGGAAACCGCATCCGGGTCCTTGTTACAAAGCTTCTGGTGGTTGTTTCTCTTGTGGATCTACTTCGCACAAAGTCAAGGACTGTCCTAAGAAGAATGTTGGTGAACCTAAAGTTGATACTAGGACCGCTCCTAATTCAGGCCGGGTCTATTCTATGACACGTGACCAGGCAGCTAGCACCTCAGGTACTATTACGGGTTTTCTGTATATTGAAGATCGTATTGTTTTCGTTTTATTTGAAACCGGTGCTACGCACTCCATAATGTCCACATCACTTGCAAATAAAATAAACGTAAACCCAACTCAATTAATGAACCGAATATCTATTGCTACCCCGATGAAAACTCATGTGATTATTGATGTTGAGTATGTTAATTGCCCTCTCCGTTTCGATGATCGTATTCGTCCTGCGAACCTTCTTCCCATTGATATGGTTGATTTTGATATCATTCTGGGCATGGACTAGTTAGCTGCTCATAAGGCGACCATTGATTGTTATGCTCGTAAGGTGATCTTTGGTGATCTTCACCATCCTGAGTATGTTTATTCTGGTTCCCAACCTCTGAAATCTGTAAAGATTATTTCGGCTATGAAAGCCCGGACTTTGATTGCGCATGGCTGTCTTGGTTTTCTTGCTTCTATTAAAGATACCTCTGTTGATGTTCCTAGCATTGATAGTATTCGTACTGTGCGCGATTTCGCCGATGTATTTCCGGATGAACTTCCTGGCATTCCTCCTGTCAGGGAAGTCGAGTTTAGCATTGATCTGATTCCGGGTGCTGAACCCATATCTAAAGCTCCTTACCGCATGGCACCGATTGAGTTAAAGGAATTAAAGGAGCAATTGCAAGAACTGTTGGAAAACGGTTTTATTCGTCCGAGCGTATCTCCTTGGGGTGCTCCCGTGTTGTTTGTTAAGAAGAAAGACGGGAGCATGCGTCTTTGTATCGATTATCGAGAGCTTAATCGCATTACGATTCGTAACCGCTATCCTCTTCCCCGCATTGATGATCTATTCGACCAGTTGCAGGGAGCAAGGCATTTCTCTAAAATTGATCTGAGGTCTGGATATCACCAGCTTAGGGTGAGGGAGCAGGATGTTCCCAAAACGGCCTTTCGCACTCGGTACGGTCACTATGAATTCTTGGTTATGCCTTTTGGTCTGACCAATGCTCCTGCTGTGTTTATGGACCTAATGAACAGGGTATTCCATGAATTTCTCGATAAGTTCGTCATTGTCTTCATAGATGATATCCTTGTGTACTCTAAAACCGAGGCGGAGCACGAGCAACATCTTAGTGTGGTTCTGGAGATTCTTCGACAGCAGCGATTGTATGCAAAGTTTTCGAAGTGCGAGTTTTGGTTGGATCGAGTGGCTTTCTTGGGTCACATAGTTTCTGCAGACGGCATCACGATGGATCCGGCAAAGGTTGAGGCTATCACAAAATGGCCAAGACCTACAAATGTGACGGAAGTGAGGAGTTTCTTGGGTCTCGCTGGGTATTATAGGAGATTTGTTGAGGGCTTTTCGCGTCTTGCATTGCCTTTAACACAATTGATGAGGAAAGGGGAGAAGTTTATTTGGACTGATGAGCGAGAGAGTAGTTTTGAGGAGTTAAAGAAGCGGTTAGTGTCGGCACCTATCTTAACTCTTCCATCGGGTTCCGGCGGTTTTCAGATTTATAGCGATGCATCGAAGAAAGGTTTAGGATGTGTTTTGATGCAGCATGGTAAGGTTATCGCTTATGCTTCGAGGCAACTGAAGCCTTATGAGGTGAACTATCCGACGCATGATCTTGAGTTAGCAGCTGTGGTTTTCGCGCTAAAGATTTGGCGTCATTATTTATATGGGGAGACTTGTGACATTTTCACTGATCATAAGAGTCTTAAATACATCTTCACCCAGAAAGAGTTGAATATGAGGCAGAGGCGTTGGTTGGAGCTTCTGAAAGATTATGATGCCAATATTCAGTACCATCCCGGTAAGGCGAATGTGGTCGCTGATGCTCTGAGTAGGAAATCCGGTATGATCGCGAGTTTGGAGTTTGAGCCTCGTATATTGCATGATTTAGAGCTTCTTGATGTGGAGTTTTGTGTTAGTGGTCATGGCGGTTATTGGGCTAGCCTTACGGTAGAGTCCAATCTGATTTTGCGAATTAAGGAAGCTCAGAAAGAGGATGGTGAGCTATGGGCTATAGTTCAAAATGTTGAGGACGGCAAGCAATCAGAGTTTAGAGTTGATGATTCCGGTGTAGTATGGTTTGAGGATCGTCTCTGTGTTCCCAACGATCCTGAGCTTAAGGAGGCTGTTCTATCAGAGGCTCATAGTTCCCCTTTCACTATACATCCTGGTTCTACCAAGATGTACCGGGACCTTAAGCAACATTTCTGGTGGAGTGGCATGAAACAGGATGTGGCTTCGTTTGTATCTAAGTGTTTGACTTGCCAGCAGGTCAAGATTGAACACCAGAGAGCTAGTGGGTTGCTTCAGCCATTGGAGATTCCGAAGTGGAAATGGGAGGAAATTTCCATGGATTTTGTGACCGGTTTACCTCTTACTCGTAGGAAGCATGATGCGATTTGGGTGGTCGTCGATCGACTAACCAAGTCTGCTCACTTCCTCCCTATTCGTGTGGACTACAGTGTTAGTAAATTGGCGGACATATTTCAGCAGGAAATCGTTAGGCTTCATGGCATGCCTACGGCCATTATATCAGATAGGGATCCTCGGTTTACGTCACGCTTCTGGAAGGGATTGCATAAGGCATGGGATACGCGCCTTAAGTTCAGTACAGCTTTTCACCCTCAAACGGATGGTCAGTCGGAGAGGACCATTCAGACTTTAGAGGACATGTTGAGGGCATGTGCCTTAGAGTGGACTGGCAGCTGGGACGATTATTTGTGTTTGGTAGAGTTTGCTTATAATAACAGTTGGCACGCGAGTATTCGTATGGCTCCCTTTGAGATGTTATATGGTCGGAAATGTAGGGCTCCGGTTTGTTGGAACGAGGTAGGTGAACGCGTTATTGAGGGACCGGAGTTAGTTCAGATCGCTACTGAGAAAGTGGATGTTGCTAGGGAGAAGTTAAAGGAAGCTAGGGCTCGTCAAAAGAGTTACGCTGACAAGCATAGGCGTAACTTGGAGTTTAGCGTTGGTGATCGGGTATTTCTTAAGGTTTCGCCGTTTCGAGGAGTTAAACGTTTTGGGATTAAGGGCAAGCTCAGTCCTCGATTTATCGGACCGTTTGAGATTTTAGATCGTATCGGAGAAGTTTCGTATCGATTGGCTCTTCCTCCGCAGTTATCACATGTTCACGACGTCTTTCATGTAT
The DNA here is from genome assembly GCA_021014915.2 of Artemisia tridentata subsp. tridentata. Lineage (NCBI taxonomy): Eukaryota > Viridiplantae > Streptophyta > Magnoliopsida > Asterales > Asteraceae > Artemisia > Artemisia tridentata. Next base: position 180,581,892 of record CP139505.1, read on the forward strand.
CTCTTCTGAGGGGATACAATTATCATCCTCTTCATGTGGTATCTTATCCTCTCGATCAGATTCAGCCGGATATGTCTCTTCCGGAGGAGCCGGAAGCAGTTCTGGATCGCCAAGAGCGAGTTATGAGACGTAAAGTAATTCCATTCGTTAAGATTCTTTGGCGGAACCACCCAGAGCGGGAAGCTACCTGGGAGACCGAGGAGTCTATTCGAGCTAGTTATCCTCATTTTGTATTCTGATCTGGTATGTCTCTATTTTGTTTTCGTTCCATTTCAGTTCTACTTCTTTGCAAATTTCGAGGACGAAATTTTTCGTTTAGAGGGGAAGAGTTGTAAAACCCTAAAAATCTAAAATGTGCTAAAAGACCAAATTGCCCTTGCAAGTTTAAAAATTTATTTAAGAACTTATAAAGTATCGAATCGATCCCAAACTTCTGGCAATGCACAAGATATATTACCAAATAATTTTGACAACTTTATTTAACTCTTATACAAGTGACAAAATGACCATAATACCCCTAATGCAAACCGAATGGAATTTAATTAGTTTTATAAGAATTTAAAATGTTTTAAAAATAGGTAAATAAGGAAGAAATAAATCAAATAAATTCCTAACTAATTTGGCCGAGATTCTGGCCTTATCCCCCCCTCCTCTTACTCGTTTTTCCTAATTTAAAGAGTCAATCACATTTTCTTGATAACTCTAATATTGCCGATCCAAAAATAAACACACAAACAATTTCTCTAGCATACATCCGGCCATCTAAAATCCCTAGAGCGATTTTCTGAGATAGATCATCATCTAAAGGAAGCAAGAAAAATACAATTGAGGTCGTGTGGTGCTTGGTTCGAGTGTAGTGAATTTCCTTCTTATCGCTAGCATATATGTAAGTAAATTCGATTATAATTCTTTCGACATAGCTAAAATTCGTTTCTCATTTTTCTTGTGTTCCTCACATTGTATGTGACACGTGAAAATTGGTTTCAAGATTTTTAGATCATTTTGAAGCTGTGGTGAATTTCGTTCGTTTTGGCCTATACGCGTGGAAAAGAATTCGTGCAAGCCATTCCTCACGTTCTAATTTTGGTTTGCCATTTTTCCTGAGTCTCTTATGATCCTAGAACACCAAATAAAATGAATATAACATGCCATGCAAGATCTACGAAGTATTTGTTAATTAAATCTATAAAACGAGTGTAATTTATAAAATATGTCATACGAATTATTGAGGCTTTGAAATTATTTTATTCATGTGTAATATAATCATATATGATCTGGAAAAATGATTGGAAGAATTATCATGGCTCGAATCTTGAGTTTTTGAATTTATTTAGTTAACCGGTTTTTGTATAAAACGTATAATAAGAAAAGAAAATACATAACGAGCCATCTAGGGTTTGGAACTCAGAAGATCTGATGGTTAATGGAAGATAATGATATGGTAATGATGGCAAAATTATTTGGGTCGATTAGGGCTTAATTTGATATATTTTTGTATATATCGATTTGTAAATAAATATAAAAGGGTGTGTTTTGTAACTTTTAAAACTCATGGGTTATTTTTGTCATGCTCTATAAATCATGTATAATCTGTAAAAAATTATTAAATGGAGGGTCTATATGTAAAATTCATGAGATAAGGAATTTAGTTGTTATTATAAATTCGAATTGTAACCTTATTAAAATAGAGGGACCAAACTTGTAATTTCTAGAAACTTGGGGCTGTTTCGAATAAATAAATATATTCAGGGAATTATGTGTCATTTTGATAACTTAATGGCTTGACATGTAACTATTGGTAATTAAAGGTTGAAATTGTAAGTTTAAGGACTGAATATGTAATTTTGATATCTAGAGGGACTAAATGTGTGAATCATGAATAATTGTGGATACTTTCTTACAACATGATAAAATAAGTGTTCATGGAGAAATTTTGATAAAATAAGGGGCTAATGTGTAACTATGAATAATTGAAGGGTTAAAGTGTAACTTTTGTAACTAAGGGGTGTAAAATGTAAATTATGAAAACCTGAGGATCAAAGGTGTAAATATGATAAAGATACTTTGTCTCCAGCAAATGTTGATCAAATTAAGCTATGTACTAAATATTTCTAAAAGTGGAAACTTTCTAATTATGGAAACTTTCTAAAAGTGGAAACTTACTAAAAAGGGAAAGTTACTTAAAATGGAAAGATGGTTAAATAAGAATGATTTGTAATCCCCTTCTACTCCTTTAGGTGTGAAGAAGGAGAGACTTTGAGCTTTCCCCTCATTTCTGTGCTTGTTTCTATATTTGCTTTCATCATAAGGTACGGATACTCTGCCCTTGTTTCTGTAAGGGTTCCTATACACTATACAGTGATGTTGACTTATGATTCTGTTAAGTTTTTCCCCAAACCATTGCTATGAACCCCATTTGTTTATGATCCTTTGCTTATGAAACTTGATCTGTTGAACCTTTGATTTGGACCTTTGACACTAGTTCTGAACCTTTGATATGAACCCTCTGTTATGAACCTATTATGATGAACCTTATGATCTGACACATCTGACATGATATGATATGACTCTTAGTTTGATACCCGAGCCACTTTTCTGTTACCTAGCCAGGAAGGTAACCTGGCCGTGTCTGTGATGCACCACTGGCATGACTCATGTGTGGGTGAGTGATTCCTCACACCGTCCCCATTCTGATTATGATATGCGCATTACTTTGATTATGATTATATATATGTTTCTGGGGGGCGTATGGATTGCAATCCTAGATCTGATCTGTTTAGTGGATTTAACTGTTTATGCTATGATATGATTTGTCTGGTGACTGGTGCTGTGTGCAATACACGCCTTTCACAAACTGTCTGGGAGCTGATCACTCCATTTGATACATGAGGTCACCCCTCATATTATCTGGTTGCCTAAGAGGTATCCCCTCTGCATGTGTATGATTATGAGTATGATATGATATGTTTCTGGGCTCGTGGTAGATGACTATCCTATTCTTTCCTTTTACCCATTTGATTCTGATTTATACTGTATGATATTTCCCAGTGCTTCATTATGTTTCTGTTTCATTATCTGGTTGTATTATGTATCTGTTCACTGAGCTTTGTAAGCTCAGCCGCACGTTTTCTTTTCCGTGTGCGGCAGGTATCTAGCTGGGAGATGGATTTATGCTTGGGATGAGAGTTAGAGGAGCCTTTACCTTAGATGATGTCCTACCCTAGTCTTACCATTTTATTTCAGCATTTGGATATTGGATCTATTTCGTTATGTATTTCCTTGGAATTATTTCTTCCTTTCATTTGAGACTTATGTATTGGATTCCAGTCGTGTTGACTTGGTTTATTTCATGTTTATGTTTATTTGGCTTCCGCTGTGAATATGTATGTATGCTTTGATTTGTCACCATAATGTGATGCTTCTACCCTTGCCGGGTTGGGGTGTTACAGTTTATCTATGTTAGGCTTAAGAAAACTGGCTAACTTCCTATTCGGTAACTTGCTTGAACGTCTTAAGAAACATGAACCAAATGCGTACTAAAGGTTTTTATGGTTGTATTTAATGCACAAGCGAATTCTAGTGATCCCATGTTAGGAGCTTCCTAGCCGGCTCGACATAGGAGTGAAGTAGGAGCTTGTAGAGTTGGGGAAGTAAGTACGCCACCCCACGAATGGTATTAAGGAATACACCCGTCATCCACGCGACTAATACACACTAATTAACCGGTAAAAGATAGTTAGGGAGTAAGGAAATCTAAGTAAACACATTTCTCTACACATAAGTTTCTCACCACATTTTCATTTTTGTTATTTTATTTTATTTGCATCCGTAGTAATTTTGGGTTAGTTGACTAGCAACTAATTCCGCCCACTCTTTCAAACCCGAGATTTTACTTGCTTTCATAAAAAATTATAAAAACACAAAAAGAATCTTCCTCAACCCTTAGACCTATTAGAGTAGTCTTTCATACCTAACGAACACTATTCCCTGTGGAGAACGATCAATCCCCCGTACTTACCACTACACTATACTACATCGGTCAGGTACACTGCCTGGTGGGGTTGTAAGCCTCTTGAGATCCCTCGAGAGGTAAAACCTGTTGTAAGGTTACAAAACCACGCATCAACAGTCACTGAGATCATACTTCTTCAGTAGATTCTTTACATACTTCTCTTGACTGATAGTGGTTCCTCTATCAGTCTGCTTGATCTGTAGACCAAGGAAGTATGTCAGTTCTCCCATCATGTTCATTTCAAACTTCTTTGCCATTAGTTTTTCAAATTGTTTGCAAAGTTTGAAACTTGTTGAGACAAAGATGATGTCATCAACATACACTTGTACTAGTATGACATCATTATTTGTCTTATAGATAAACAATGTGTTGTCTATCTTGCCTCTGACAAATTTGTTTTGGATTAAGAAGGCTGAGAGAGTCTCATACCATGCCCTGGGAGCTTGCTTTAGTCCATAAAGGGCTTTGTTAAGCTTACAGACATGATCAGGAGACTCATGGCTTTCAAATCCAGGAGGTTGCTGAACATAAACTTCTTCTTTCAGTGAACCATTTAAGAATGCACTTTTAACATCCATTTGGTATACTCTGAAGTTCATGTATGTAGCAAAAACAAGGAAGATCCTGATGGCTTCCATCCTTGCTACTGGTGCAAATGTTTCTTCATAGTCAATGCCTTCTTGTTGATTATAGCCTTTGGCTACAAGTCTGGCTTTGTTTTTAATGACTATGCCATTTTCATCAGTTTTGTTTTTGAATACCCATTTCATGCCAATGACTGAGACATTCTCAGGACATTTGACCAAGGTCATTACCTTGTTTCTGTCAAATTGTTCCAGTTCATCATGCATGGCCTGAACCCAACTTGGATGCGTAAGTGCTTCTTTAACACTTTTGGGTTCAATCGTGGAGATGAAGTCCACAAATAGGCATTCATTGGCTGAGGCTGCTCTTAGACTAGCAGCCATGCTCCTGGTGAGCATGCCTTCAGTAGGCTCTCCAATAATATTGACAAGTTCAATGTCCTGAGACCTAGTCCAACTTTCCTGAGGTCCTGGATATTGATTTGAACTTGTGGAGGCCTGATTGGGTAGAGGGGTTGGTTCTGGAGTAGGCACATGATCATTGATTGGATCTTGAGTGTCTACCAGATCACTGAGATTGTTTGGTTCTTGAGCATTTTGAACAGACTGATTAATTTCATCAGTGTTTGCATGTGCCTCAACAAACTCAGTGATGGTTGGGTTAGGTAGGTTGTGAGGGGTTATGTAATAGGAGAGGTTAGCATCATCTTGATACTGAGTAGAAGGATTGTTTTCAGGAAGATATTCATCAGGAGGATATCTTGAAGAGTTATCAGTTCCTATCTCTTCTACTGAGGCAGTTGATAACCTGATTGCATCAGTGCTCTCATCAAAGGTAACATGAAATGTTTCCCCAGTCTGCTGTCTCCTTGTGTTGAACACTCTGAAGGCTTTTGAGACAAGTGAGTATCCCAGGAAGTATCCATCATCAGCTTTTGCATCAAATTTCCCTAAGTGATCCTTGTGATTATGAATAAACACAGGACACCCAAAGACATGAAAGTAGCTGATGTCAGAGATTCTTCCTTTGAATAACTCATATGGGGTTTTCCCATGTCTCTTGACAATGATGGATCTGTTTTGTGTATAACAGGCAGTTTTGACTGCATTAGTCCAAAAATGGTTGGAAAGGACTGATCCACATAGCATTGTCCTAGCAGCTTCAATGAGTGTTCTATTTTTCCTTTCAGCAACACCATTTTGTTCAAGTGTGTATGGAGAGGAAAAGTTTTGGGAAATACCTTTCTCATTACAGAAACATTCAAGTTCATAATTTTTGAACTCAGTCCCATTATCAATTCTAATCTGTTTGACCTTGATGTCATTTTGATTTTCAATGTTCCTGACAAAGGACATGATTGTTTCAGCTGCCTGACTCTTTTTGATCAGGAAGAATACCCAAGTGTATCTAGAGTATTCATCCACTATGGCCAGAGTATACTTCTCATGGTTAGTAGATCTTGGACTGATAGGTCCAAATAGATCCATATGGAGAAGATGTAGGCAGTTCCTGATAGAAAAGTTGGTTTTGGTTTTAAAGGATGCTCTGTGATGTTTACCTTTTTCACAAGCTGAGCATGGTTTATCCTTTGAAAACACAAGTGATGGTAAGCCAAGGACCTTGTTTTGTTTTACAAGATTGTTTATGTTTTTAAAGTTCAGGTGGGTGAGTCTCTTATGCCAAAGCCAGTTGAGTGTATCAGTGGCCTTAGTAAAGAGACAAGTTCCATCCTGAGTTAGACTGGACATGTCTAGTACATAAACATCTTGTCTTCTTGGTGCAATTAGGACAATTTCCTTATTTGAGTTGAAGATGGTTCCTTGCTTATCATCAAACTGAACTATGTATTTTGCATCACATAGTTGACTGACACTGATCAGATTGTACTTAAGACCATTTACATAAGCTATCCTAGTAAAGACAATACCATTGCAGTTTACTGAACCATAACCCTTAGTGAGACATGATGAATTATCTGCAAATATCACTTTGGGTCCTGGTTCTTCCACATATTTGTGCAGACACTCCTTAACACCAGTCATGCTTCTTGAACATCCACTGTCTAGATGCCAAATAAGATCCCTGGCATGCTTCTGCACAAATAGTAAACTGGGTCAGTTCTTTCTAGGACTCCATTTCATGGAGGGTTTGGTATTGTAGGTCTTTATGAAAGTATTAATTGATTCATGGTCAGTGGTTGAGTGGACTGAGCTACCACATGTTTTGCATTTAGTCGCAGGGGTAGCCTCAGTAGTCTGAGAGGATTGTTTATTCATTCCTCTTCTTGACTGAATGACCTTCTCTTTTCCTGAGGATTTCTGAGTGGAACTTCCACTAGATTCACAGTATTTGTCTTTTTGACAATCCTCAGGAAGATGGTCATTGAATCCACATAAAGGGCAAGGTGGAAAAGGCTTGGCCTTTTGCTTCTGTTTCTGCTTAGAATCAGAAGGGTAGTTCAGGCACTGAGCCTTAAGTCCTGAAAAGTTTGACATGACTGAGCATTGTTTATGATCAGAGGTCCTGTGATCTTCCTTTTTGCAAATCATGCAATAAAGGACTCTATAGCAATCATCAGTGAGATGATTTGTATAGTTGCATAGTTCACATCTTTTCAGGGGTTTTGTGGGTTTGGGTTTGGTCTTTGAGGAAGTTGGTTTTTGTTCCTTCTTGGATTGAGAACGTTTCTCAGAAGATGCAATCTTCTCTCCCAGCTTCCTGACCATTTCAGCCAACTGATCAAATTTTGAATCAGGGCTTTGGGTTGATACTTCAGAAGGGACTGAAGTTGATGAGTCATCAGTATTTACTGAGACATCAAGGGTTGGTTTTTTCAGGATGGTTGTTCCCTTTCCTGATCTCTCCTTTGGAGAGTGTGGTGAAAAGACCATTGGTGGGAGGCCTAAGTTAGGTGCAGCACCCTGAAAGGTATTCAGTGGAGGAAGTGGTGGGTATGATTCTGATTTAGACTCATTCACAGACTCAGTATTACTGAGTTGTTCAGTGAGTTCAAGCTTACTGAGTTGTTCAGTAAGTCCAAGCATATTTTTCAAGGCCTGACTTTCAAGAAGCAAGATCTTTCCAGTCTCAAAGTTTGGTAACTTACTGACTGGGTTGTCCCTGACAATCCAGTCATTAGACTTGGGAAGCATTTCTTGCTCAAAAGATATGTCAGCTGGAACAAAGTTTAGTTCATTGTGACACACACTTGGATCAACCATAAGAGGGTCAATTCCAATGGTTTTTTGAGAGATTAATCCCATAGTGTCAAAAACTTTGGGGTTCTTCTTGGTCCAGCTTTGGATGACAGCCTTTTCTCTGTTAAGTTCATTTTGAAGGGCTTGATTTTGTTTCAAAATCTCAGTGTTCTGAATTTGTAGAGTTATTGTTTCTAGTTTGGCTTGCTTTAGAACAAGCAGTTCATCTCTACATTTATTCAATTCTGAAACAATATTGTTATATTTTGAAAACAGGTTAAGCCTTTGTTCCTCAACAAACTTTAGATCAACACAAATATAATTCATGTAAGACTGCCAATCAGAATCATCATCCATAGAAAGTAAAGTATTTACCTTCTTCATGGTGATGTTGACCCGCTCTCCATTCCTAGCATGGCTTTTTCCTACAGCCACCTGATCCTCTTCAGAAAGTGCCATCAGTGCACTAACTCTTATTTCCTAATATGAGGAAGCCTCTTCTTCATCCCAATCATATGCTTCAGCTACTAATACCTTGTTCTTTGTCTGAATAGGTTTAGATGTTTGAGCAGCCTGAGGCAATATGGGGTTAGTTTCAAGAAGTGCAAGTTTAGCTTTGATTTTCCTATATTTTTTTTCAAAATCCTTTTGACCCTTATTTTGAAATTGTTGGGTGGACTGAAACATTTTAGGTTGAAACTTGCTAGTTCCTGAGAATTTGTAAGAGGGTTCTGAGATAGTTTTAGGATAACAGTCCCTAGCAAAATGACCCTTTTTACCACATTTAAAGCATTCAGTGGTCTCATTTGCTTTTGGTTTTGTAAAGTTGGACTGATTTCTTTTGATGAAACATCTTGAACTAGCAAGGAGTGCCCTTTCTTGGAATTCCAAGTTCAGGTCGTTCAGGTACTCCTCACCAGTCCTTTCATCAATTTCTTATTCAGAATCCTCTTGAGTATCCTGCATAACACCATTAGAATAGAAAGCAGTTGATATGGGTGTGGAGGTTAAGGCCTTTTTGGACTCAAGAGCTTTTGAGTCAGGATATCTCCTTGAGATCAAGTTGTCTTCATAGACAAACTTCCCATAAATTTCAGGGAGCTCAAGGGTCTGAATGTGGTTAGCATTCCTCAGGCCTTGTGAGAAGTTGAGCCACTTCTCAGGGAGACTGTTGACAAAGCCAACATTTGTCTCATGCTTAGACAGTACAACACCATCATTTGATAATTCATTTATCAAAGTCTTGTATCAGGTGTAGGTCTGTGAGAGACTTTCAGAGTCTTTTGCCCTGAAAGTATTATACTCAAGTTTAAGGTCCATGACCCTATTTTCCTGGGTATCTGAGGGACCCTCAAAGCTGTTTACCAAGTCATCCCAAGTTTGCTTGGCTGTTAGACAGTTGATGACTGATTCTATTATATAGTCAGGAAGACATGATATAAGGATGCTTTTCAGGCGTTGGTCTTGATTGACCACCCTCCTCTCATCAATGGTCCATTGGGCCTCAGGCTTGTTTAGCCCTGCGGCTGTCTTAGGGACAAATGGGCCATCCCTGATACAGGTGATGTAGTAGGGTTCCATACCGGTAAGATAGCAAATCATACGCTTCTTCCATTTGCTAAATTTCCCAGCTTCAAGTCTGGGTGCAACAGCGGAGTAGCTGCCACCCTTTTTGTCGACTAGCTGGGGTACATTGATATCAGCCATAGTAGGATCTTGGTTTTAAAAACCTAGAGCACTCTTGGTTAGTTTAAAAGGATTTTATAAACCAGAGGCTCTGATACCACTTGTTGGTCCCTTTACACGTTTAGAGTTAACTAGAAAGTTAATCTATTTGTGTTTATGACTAATACAATGTTATGATTAATTCTAACAGTTATAAAACGTGAATATAAAAACTCAAGGTAATTTTCAACGTTTAAATTCTTATTAGAAATGAATCAAAGAATCTATACCCAAGTGTTTTGCGGAACAAACACTTGGGATTGAATAGACAAGGTATGGTGGTGTCTCCTATCTAAACTCAAGTTTTGCTTGAGTGGTAACAATGCGACCTCACTGAGCTATCTCAGGGATGCGTTACTCTTTGTAGGAGAGAAGTTGTTTTGCAAAAGTCTAAGCTTTAATTGTACAAAACACACTCAACTTCTCTCCTTCTCAATCTATTTATACACAAGTAAAATGAGTAAAAGTAATTAAAATATTACAAGTTGTTGAGCAAGTTGTTGAGTGTAGACGTATGGTCCGGACTGGGCCAGGAATGGGTCAGGCCCGCGCAGACAGCGGCCCATCCTATACTTAAACCCTAATCCATGCCTATAAATACATGGCATGGATCCCCTTCTTCATGAGATTATAACAGGTTACCCTAAACCTAATAACTCTTGCATACGCTATACGCTATACGATACGCTATATCGCTACGATACTAACTTGACCGTCGGAGGTGGATCCCGGGGCTACGGCCTCGGGTCCACTCCTAACGGGTTCTCTTTGTTGAACAGGTCTACTCAGGACTCGAGAAGACGACTAACGGCCCAGGGAGAGTCGTTGAATCAGTCCGCGCCAGATTATGTATCAACAGATTGGCGCCATCCGTGGGACCCGACAAGTTTCGTGATCTCACATCGCCGGAAAGTAACCATCAAGTTCGAAATCCGGTATTCTAATCTTTTTAAATTGATAATAAAAAGATATCACAATTCTTATAATATAAGATATCGTACTGCCATAAAGCATTTATTCCATATCTTTTACAAATCGATTGGTCAACTGCGAATCAACATTTACAAATCAACATGCCATGAAACGTGAAACAGACTTTTGCCTAAATATCTTATTTGATTGGTCAACACGATTTGATTGGTTAAAAACGTTTTGTCATGCTACTGTATCGATTCGTATTATTCTGCTAATGTATCGATTTGTATTATTATGCTATTGTACAACCTATCGCATATCTTTTTAAATCGGTAAAGATTTTATGTAAATCTTTTAATTTGGTAAACACGATTTTACCTAAGTCACACTAAGTCCGCACGATTGGACCTACTTTATCTTTTAGCCGCGAACAGCGCAGTCACGATAAATCTACCCGCGTTAGGCCGTGCGTATAGAGATCTTCGCAGACTGGCGCCATGAGCGCACTGTCACGTACAGGCACCACGATGCTAGTCAATCGCCATGAGCGCACTGGACAAAAGCCGTGGTCATCTGCGATCATCCACAAACGTTAGAGTCTATGCGGTCACGATACATCCATCTGCGTCTGTGCGTGCAATTGAAACTACTAGTCGCGGTCATGGTACATCCATCCGCGCCATTGTTTTTATTATAATAAAAAAGAAAACGATCATGAGCGTACTGCGTTCGTAGATTAGCTACGTGTTACTTCTTTTATGTAGTTTGTAAAACCTCACGATAGGTGTAATTCGCACTACTACTTCTCTTATGTGTTAATTTTACATGCTACGTGCTATATATATGCTATGCGCTAATTTTTTATTTCATTATTTTTTATATGTTGCGATGCGCAGCATATACTTCTAATATTTGCATTGAGTATTTTTTTTCAGAATTTGGATAACTAAGTTTAATGCTCCTACACGAGTAGCACCATCAAACTTGGGGGGCTACCAGGATACGCACTGTGTGAGTACAAGTCACGCAGGCATATTTGGAAGCAGATCGTACGTAAGAGGTATTGCAAGCCCGGTACAAAGACGAATTTGAAAATTCACACCATCTCACCGCAGGGGAGACGTCCTCTGTCGGTTGTAAAGACGAATGTAATGTTCGCGAACAGCACGCACAACGCGCACCTTCACCGCGCACAGCGCGCACTTTTATCGCGGACAGCGCGCACTTCTGCCACAGAAGCATGTCTACTGTCGCACTATGCTGCACCGCTACTGGTACAAAGGTACGCCCTTACCCAGGATGCAGCATACGGAATCCACCTTCACCATTGTGAGACTCTCACAATCGCAATGTTAGTGTTACCCCAACTATAGAACTACGTGTTCTTCTTACGGGGTCTTTACTGTCACACTGTGGCGGGAAACCTAACATATGCGCATCCCTCCTCGTCATGAACGGGTGTTACGTGGTCACCATGCACTGCGCCACACCCAGTGCGCACTGTCGTAGTGGGGTCGCGCGCACACCTTAGTTGTGCACACATGAGCCATGAGTTCAGTGCGCACTATCGCATTTGGTTGATTGGGCCTACGCGGCCATGAACAGAACTTAAGTCTAGCATAACATAGCCACGCACTATGTCATACTAAACTTGGGGGGCTTGTGGACGTATGGTCCGGACTGGGCCAGGAATGGGCCAGGCCCGCGCAGACAGCGGCCCATCCTACACTTAAACCCTAATCCATGCCTATAAATACATGGCATGGATCCCCTTCTTCATCAGATTATAACAGGTTACCCTAAACCTAATAACTCTTGCATACGCTATACGCTATACGCTATACGATACACTATATCGCTACGATACTAACTTGACCGTCGGAGGTGGATCCCGGGGCTACGGCCTCGGGTCCACTCCTAACGGGTTCTCTTTGTTGAACAGGTCTACTCAGGACTCGAGAAGACGACTAACGGCCTAGGGAGAGTCGTTGAATCAGTCCGCGCCAGATTATGTATCAACATTGAGCAAGCGTGTCTGACAATTACAACAGTAATTGTTATTTCCAAGAACCAATAGAAATGGCCTATTAAGTCTTTAGAAGTGGTTGGTCTGACACTCCAAGACTTTAAGCCGTCTTAGGAAGGATTTCTTCCTGACAAGATAAGATTTGATCTTATCTTAAATCCTTCCTAGATATTTCTGCCTTTCTTCTCAGGCACTTAGTTCTTTAGGTCACGCTTCTCAGTTATCATTCATAATTACTTCAATGTTCTTTAGGTCACGCTTCTCAGTTATCATTCATAGGTCACGCTTCTCAGTTATCCTCGGAAGGCTTCATTTAGACTTCGATAAAAATGTGTACGTGATCGACACTAGTCCAAAATTTTACTTTTTTGCTCTGTTTTAAATTCCTCATTCCTACAAAGTAAAATACTCGTCCGAAAAGTCGTTATTTTACTTTGTAGGTACGAAGAACTGAAAATGGAACAAAAACGTGAAATTTGGGACGAGTATCGATCACGTATATATTTTTTTCGATGTACAAATGAATCCCCGAGGATACTGGAAAAAGAGCACGAAAAAACGAGTCCAACGCATCCTCGGGGATTCATTTGGACTTCGATAAAATATATACGTGATCGATACTCGTCCGAAATGTTACGTTTTTACTCCGTTTTCAGTTCTTTGTACCTAAAATGTAAAATAACGACCTTTTGGATGAGTATTTATTTTGTAGGTATGAAGAATTGAAAACGGAGCAAAAATGTAAAATTTCGGACGAGTATTGATCACGTATACATTTATCAAAGTCCAAATGAAGCCCAAAAATACCGAAAGAAAGAGCACAAAAGATGAGTCCAACGGACCTACTCCCGCCACAAGAACCGCCCCGATTCACCATGAACCGTCCAACCCAAGCTTAAACTGGTTCATTTGCTAACCCGACCAGAAAATGGATAAAACCAAATTGTTGGTATATTAATACCATTGGATGTTTATTTCAGTAGTTGAGGCGTTGGTTTGTGAGGGAAAAGACCCGAGTTGAAGCCTTGCTATGCTTTTTTAGTTTATTAAAAAATTAAAATTTAAAGGTCAATTTCAAAAATCATCCTTGTAGGTCAAATGACTATTTTGCCTCTTACGTGGCAAGCACGTGACCTGATTTAACGGCCAAAACTAATGACAATTTGGTCAAAGGACCAGTCAATGTAAAATGGACAGCCACAGAAACGACCATGCACTTTTTGAGAGTAAAGGACAAAAAGTGCAACTGTCTCTAATCATAGGAACAAGTTATGTAATTAACTCTTTAATGATTGAAAGTAAATACATTAATCAACTCACAAATCTAACATACGCCATTGGTGTAAAAAAAACCTGTTAAAACTCTCCTCATATTAGCCTCAAAATCTCATACATACCATCTCCCACGCACACATCCAAATCCCAAAAATATAAACATAAAGATTCTGAATTTCAAGTCCTTCATTGACCTATCAATTATTCATCTTAAACTTGTTCTTCAGTATCCATTTATCCAAAAGTGGGGGTAAAACAAAAATTAAAATAATAGAAAACAGAAACACACACACACAACATGTTTTTTTCACAACATGTGAAAACCCTAATTTTACCCCAAATCCATATCAACTGTTTTTTCTTTTACCGAAATTAACCCTTTGACTATATTATTTTATCTTGATTTTGATAATATCTAATGAGTCCACCACCAACAACAACATCACCACCATCATTCATTATCATATCATCTTATTAAAATCCCCCATTCTTCATTCAGTCCACATCTCTGAAAATTAAAAAACCCAAAAATTCATTCAAACCCCTTTCTGACCATCAAAAACCAATCTTTTTATCAAGATTTTGATCAATTTGGATACCCTTTTGGATAAATAACAAAACCTATATCACATTTTTCCAAAATTAAACAAAAATCCATTTGGGTATTTTCCAATTTTCAAGGTTTTTTTTTGTTTAAAAAATAAAAAAAATAGAAAAATGAAGTCATCTCATTTGGATAATACACCATCAACTCCAGGCAAATGTAAGATGGATAAGCCCAGTTATAATTATAGATTTAGATTGCATTATTCATATTTAGCAAAACTTACATTTTGGAGTTTTGTTTTTTTAGGATTAATTTATGTTTTTTTCTTTAAATCATCAGTAGTACCATTATCATCATCACAAGCATCTATAGCATCAGATCTATCACGTAGATCATTAAAAACCAATTCATGGGGTGGACCCGGTTGGGAAAAACGGGTCAAATCATCATCTAAGATCCGGTCAAAAAATGGGTTTTGTGTTTTAGTAACAGGGGCAGCAGGGTTTGTTGGGACTCATGTTAGTGCTGCTTTGAAAAAAAGAGGTGATGGTGTTTTAGGTCTAGATAATTTTAATGACTATTATGAGCCTGCACTTAAAAGAGCTAGGCAAGCGTTACTCGAAAGAAGTGGTGTTTATATCGTGGAAGGCGATATAAATGATGCTGAATTAGTGCGGAAGTTATTTGAGGTAGTGAAATTTACGCATGTTATGCATTTAGCTGCTCAAGCTGGTGTTAGATTTGCTATGAAAAATCCTAAGTCTTATGTTCATAGTAATATTGCCGGTTTTGTTAATATACTTGAAGTATGTAAAAATGCTACTCCACAGCCTGCTATTGTTTGGGCGTCGTCTAGTTCTGTTTATGGTTTGAATACTAAAGTGCCCTTTTCGGAAAAAGATAGAACTGACCAACCCGCTAGTTTATATGCAGCCACTAAAAAAGCCGGTGAAGAGATTGCACATACTTATAATCATATATATGGGTTGTCTTTAACTGGTTTGAGGTTCTTTACGGTCTATGGACCATGGGGTAGACCAGATATGGCTTATTTTTTCTTTACTAAGGACATTTTGAAAGGAAAGACGATTCCCATTTTTGAATCGGCTAATCATGGAACGGTTGCTCGTGATTTTACGTATATTGATGATATTGTAAAGGGTTGTTTAGGTGCTTTAGATACTGCTGAGAAGAGTACAGGTAGTGGTGGTAAGAAAAAAGGGGCTGCTCAACTGAGAGTGATTAATTTAGGAAATACTTCCCCTGTTCCTGTTTCGGATCTTGTTAGTATTTTGGAAAAGTTGTTGAAAGTGAAAGCAAAAAGACGTGTGATGAAGTTGCCTAGAAATGGTGATGTTCCGTTTACTCATGCGAATATTAGTTTAGCTCAAAGGGAGTTTGGGTATAAACCGACAACGGATCTTCAAATGGGGTTAAAGAAGTTTGTTAGGTGGTATGTTAGTTACTATGGTTCGAAAAAGAAGAGTGATCAATGAAGACACGGCAAAAAATGGAATTGAATGGAAAAAGTGGTAAAGTTGTTCTTGAATTGTTATTGGTTTTGATATATTCTCACATGATTGTTTTGCTAAATCGGTACATATGGAACAAGTTATCTTGTTTCGACTGTTGGTATTATATGATGATGTCATATAAGAATGGAAGAAAAGAGGGGTCACACGTGAACAAAATTTTGTTTCGGCACCTTAAGCCTTTTTGGTTTAACGGGGTCCTTTTAGTTGTACCAAAGGAATTCAAGAACTTTATATTGTAGCATTATTATGGTAGGACTGATGACTTATAGAACAAATTTGCTTGGATTGGTCGACTTGTATCATTTTTTGGAATTTTAGTAAGTAGAACACAATAGTTTGCAATCTTCCTTGATTTTTTATTTAACTTTTGCATTGTGTGTATTCTGTATGTTTGACTTCTATGAGTCCTTGTTACATGTTTTGATGCAAGTGTGACCTTTGTGAATTCTTATAGCTCATTATTTTTTATTTTTCTTGATTTTGGATATATCTAGTTCTCTCAGCATAACCATAGTTGCTGAATGTTTTCTTTTAGATTTGTTTATAACATTTTAGAGAGTAAGAACGGATTTTAATGTTATATTCGAACAAAGGTAATGTCTTCTTAATACTTCCAGAATTCTGAATACGAAAATTTGGATTTTGTGAAATTTGTATTGGTTAGAATGTTTCTAGTTGCACATTGATTAGTATGCATTGGTCGTCTATATATCTTCTAGCAAGGAAATACGAGTAAGCTAAAGATTTCACAAGATTCTGGAATGGAAACCGGTGTGCAAGTTTGTGAATGCCAGTTTCTGAATGAGTTTATAACTTCTTCCAAGTACACCTTAAGGGTCACAGTGATTTGAATATATGAAGAAGTGTGACCATGGTTGTTCAACGGAGTGTTAAGGGATTGTGGAATTGGTCGGGTAAATTTGGTTCTCACAAGCTCTGTGTTCTTGTTTCTCGTGCTTCATGCACGTCTAAACATGGATTGATCCAGTTGCAGATGAGATGCTTTGTGACGGATTTAAAAAACGTCCAACAGTTTGTTAGTTCCCTTAAAAGTTTATAACCTGAAACGAAATGCTTTGAGCAAATGCATAGTATCAAACCCAATTGAAAATATTAAGACACGGTTTGATGTTGTGGTTCAAACGACAACTTGGGCTACATAGAGATATAGAAATCAAGTTGTTTTGATTTGAAGCCTTCAAGATATGCTTAAAGAGGAGATTAAGGTTGTTTCACAGTCATCGCTTTTGAATCGAAATAGGATTTGAATCCTTGCTAATTGGATGGATTGATTAGACAATCCCATAAATTCTTGTAAGAAACACTTTGTAACTTTTTTTGTTCTAACTATTTGCTAGATGTTGTTTGATGAATCACCATTAAAAAAAGAAGTATGTATTGGAATTGTAACGCATATGCGCTGACGGTCAAACTTCTTGGAATAAAAATACGGAGTACCCAACAATGGGCACTTGCATATAACAATGTGCAATATGCACTTGAGTTATGGGTAGGGCTGTAAACGAATTGAACGTTCAGTCAATATTTCATGAATCGTTCGGTAAAAAGTTCGTTTATTTTCGTTTATCTATTAAATGAATGAACATGAACAATATATTATGTTCATTTAGTTAAATGAACAAACATTAGCAAAAGTCGCGTCCGTTCATTTATGTTCGTGAACGTCCGATTATGCATTCGTTAACGTTTGTTTATGTTCATTTATTTATTTAGGTTCATATATAAAATCTTTTACTTGTATAGTTTTAAAATTGGGTTGTTTAAACAAAACAACACTTATAAAATAATATATTCTGCATAATTTAATAAAGTTTTTGTTTATTTGTCTATGTTCATTTATGTTCGATCGTTTATTTCGTTTACCGTTCGATTAATGTCTTAATGAACAAACATAAACGAACATGAACAAGAAAATTCGTCCGTTTAAGCGTTCGTGTCCGTTTATTTGTCCGGTTAAAATTAAACAAACAAACATGGACAAGGCTCCGTTCGTGTTCGTCCGGTTCGTTTACAGCCCTAGTTATGGGTAAAAGCTAAAAAATACTTTATTTACTAACCCATATAACTTATTACGCTTTCTTAATTTTTAAAACCACTCATTATACATCACTGTCTCGACTTATTATATTTAATTAACTCTTCTTTCTCACATTAAAAGACAATAATACCCCTTGTCTTCTTCACTAGCCATCACCACTGATTCCGGCCGCCAAAACCACCACCACTTCCGGCCGCCAACACCACTACCACCACACATCATTGATCTAAAACAACATATGCAAATCGAATCTTGTTACTTTTTCTTTTTTTTTTTTTTTTTTTTGAAACATAAATTGTTACTCCCTCCGTCTCAATTTATTTGTCAGGAGAGAAGAAACACAAAGTTTAATAAAAGTGGGGCCACTTTAATTTTCAACCACTAAAATGGAATATTCCTCCACTAGATTCTCTAGTTTTTACTAAATAAGGAAAGTGGACAATTAATTTGAGACATCCATAAAAGGAAATATGGACAATTAAATTGAGACAGAAGGAGTATTAATAATCATAAATGATTAAACTAAAGTAACAAAAAGAAAGAGGAAATATTTGTAACAACACTTGTTAACAGAAAACATTCGGCTGTTGTAAAATTGTTCAAGACAAATTGTGAATTGCTTCTTAAGGTTTTGGCAGAAGCAATTGCATCGCTTGCGAGTTTAAAAACAATGTTAAACATCTTGCGTCACACGGAATGCACTAAAAGAACAAAATTTTCTTTGAATAAAGTTCAATTGGTCAACCAATGTCGAAATCTTGTCCTATGTTGGTTGCTCTTTACCAGTGAGCTGCATTGCAAGAAATAACATAAATTAAATAGAAATAAAACAAATAAAATGAAGAAGTTTTGGCAACTATGGCAAAACAAATGTTGTCAACGAGGAACAATTCCAATGTTTTTTTTTTTTTTTTTTTTGGCGGTAACTGGGCTTTTTAGCCGGAATTCATGGTGTTTGGTCAGAGTTGAGATGTAAAAGATGAATATGAAAGAAATGATCAAATTATCATTAAAATGGTGTAAAATGAGTAGTTTACGAATTGAGAAATCATAATAAGTTATATAGTTAATACATAGATTATTTTTAACTTTTACCCTTGAGTTTTTCCTCAATATTTGGAAGAAGGAATCAATTTCTTGTTTTTTTATAAGGAAAATGATAAATATTATTACAAAATCTTCATACTTATATGCCTACTTACATGATTCTGACAAGTGTCAGAACTAACATTTTAGATGTAAAGAGATAATGAATAAGAAAAAGAGGTAATTACCATTTTAGTATTTCAAAAAAAACATGGTCCATTTAATAGTCACTCTTAACACCTCTTTCCCATTTTGGTCACGCTCGACTGCTCGACTTCATTACTTTAACGACACGTGTCCAAGGTTAGATAGGATATTTTATTCCTTTATTTTGAAATGACAAATATACCCTCATATTTTATTAATAGTTTCTTTTCTCTCTCCTCATTATCTCTCTCACACACACACACATCAAACCCAGATCCACAAACATCAAACCCAGATCAACAATATATTAATTCGAAGCATACACCACTGATCTCTCTCTACAACAACATCACAATCCCACTAAATGTTATTAACCTGCTGCTATAAAAGTTAAAACTAAAACCCCAATTAAACACCACCAACAACCAACACTTATCTTCACACACACTTCAAGAACAAGAAGCCATAAATAAGTATCAAAATGGTGTCATTAACCATGACGGTGATATCAATGGCCAAACCCTCATTTCCACAACAACCGCCGTCCGATCTCTCCGCTGCTGTAACTACCTCCTCCTCTACCGCTTCTCCTCGTCGCCGTGATCTTGTTTTCATCATTATAAAGCAATGTAATAAGTGCCGATCGGTTTCTGTTATTCCAACATTATAAACTGCTTGTTTACTTAACCAGATAACGGAAAAAGTTGGCGATCGTAGACACTAGACAATCTGTTATTTATAGGAATTATTAAAGGCTAAGAAGGCCTTATAATTGTGGAGTAGATGATTATAACAAGTGAAGCTCAAAGAAGTAGGAAAACCGAAAACGAATGTTTAGGTTAGTTGTATCTGTAAGGGGCAAGTAGAAGAACGATACATTTGATTATTGATGCTTTCTGGGTTTGTTGGTGGTGATCGATCTTTAACCTGCTGCTAGTTGATTAACCTGCTGCTAGGCTATTTTAACCTGCTGCTGGTAACCTGCTGCTAGTTGATTAACCTGCTGCTAGGCTATTTTAACCTGCTGCTAGTTGATTAACCTGCTGCTAGGCTATTTTAACCTGCTGCTAGGCTATGTTATGTTCTCATTTGTTTATTAGTAGTAAATTCGTGTCTTTATTCACTATAGAAGCTTCGTAGAATAAAACAGAGTGAAAAGACTATTTGACCCCGTTTGCTGATCTTGTTTTCTTCGTAGAATAACTTACATAAAATTTGTAAAGAAATAGATAAAAGATGAGGAAGATTTGAAACCGAAAGAATGAAGATTTGAATCTGGAGATGTGATGAGGAAGATTTGAAACCGAAAGAAGGAAGAATAACTTGCAGTTGGTATTAATATATTGTTTTAGATGTGGGTTTGATGTTTTAGATGTGGTATTAATATATTGTTGATCTGGGTTTGATGTTTGTGGGTTTGATCTGGGTTTGATGTGTGTGTGTGTGAGAGATAATGAGGAGGAGAGAAAAGAAACTATTAATAAAACATGAGGGTATATTTGTCATTTCAAAATAAAGGAATAAAATATCCTACCTAACCTTGGACACGTGTCGTTAAAGTAATGGAGTCGAGCAGTCGAGCAGTCGAGCGTGACCAAAATGGGAAAAAGGTGTTAAGAGTGACTATTAAATGGACCATGTTTTTTTTGAAATACTAAAATGGTAATTACCTCTAAAAAAAAATATATATAATATTGTTGTGTGTGTAAGAGGATTAGTAAGAGAATATTATAGAAGACTTTGGCAATACTCTTTTTATAATTATTCGTATCAAATTTCTACATACTTTATTTAAAGTCAAAGATTTACAATACACTGTAATCTATACTACATATAATGCATGGATGAATCTCTCTCATCTTGGTCTTAAAATTAAGACTTACAAGATATAATGCTTATTGTAAAATACACAAAGCTCTATTAATGAACTTTCTTATCAATCTTAATTTTAAGACTTACAAGTGTTAAAGCTTAATGTACAAAATACAAAACAATATTAATTTGGTCAAGATATTTAATGTAGTCAATTAATTAACTGGTCAATAAATACAATTAATGTAGTTATTAAAACACCCCTTACATAAGAAATACAAATTATCATCCCTCCGTCCCTAAATAAATGTCCACTTTGACTTTTTACAGTTTTTCTTGTTCAACTTTGACTTTAAATAATTTTGTTTGTGTTATATAATACTTGATGAAAATTATATCAATGAAAAATACTTTTAGAACCCAATCCATTCATATATTTTGCATCAAGTATTATATAACACAAACAAAAATATTTAAGGTCAAAGTTGAATAATAAAGACCGCAAAAAGTCCAAGTGGACATTTATTTAGGGACGGAGGGAGTACAAATTATCAAGCATATTGTACAATCAACTTAAACACAATTCCTGCATTAAATGTTACTAATACAAATAATAAAACACGTTATACAAATATTCAAGCACGAACGGTCAACGGGCCAAATGGGCTCGAGCCCGAACGGGCACGGGCCAAACGGACACTGGTCAAACGGGCTCATATTATACGAATGACTTTAAAAAAGACCAAAAAAGACGACATAAATTCCTTAGTCAAGGAGTTGAAATACGTCACATGAAATTCTTGATATCCGTAAATTTATTATCAAAAATAACATAATAAACTAAAATACATGATTCACCGAAAAATATTATTTTAGGGTACCCACCGTCGCAACGCGCGGGTACCTTGCTAGGACCTACTAATACATCTATTTTCTCAAGTGAGACTAAAACCACAATCTTTTGTTAGTGAGACATCCGAATAACGCTAAGTCAAAGGCCATTTTGTACATATTTGTGATTATTTTTGTATTTTTTGGGCAAGCCGACCGCTACCAACAACCTCGTATCGTATGAGTGGCTTGAAGATAAAACTATCAACGCAAGTGCTTTAGGCCCCAGATTATTAAGGGTCCCCAATTTTCTAGTACACCACTATTTTAGTTGTCGCATCTTTTCTTCAGCAATGTCTTTAAAAGGTTTCATAATTAGGCTAACACACTAGGTGACTAGCCGATCATAGTAGTATTGATAACAAAAACAATAGATGAATCACTAATAATGATGAACTGAATTAACCACACTAGCTCGAACTATGATTGATGATGATTGGTAGTGTATTCTACATTGGAATGTAGCTTGAATCGGGTGAAAATTGCCTCTTGAGTGAACCCTAGTGAGCCTTTACGTCGTAGAGCTCTTGGGTGAAAAATGCCTCAAAACTTTCATTGACTACGACGTAGAGCTAAGTGCTCTTCTACGCCATAGAGATCATGGCGGCTAGTGGTCAACAAGTCTTCATTTTATATACGTTCTATATCAACATGCGTCAATACGACGTATATCTCTATGGCAAACAATGCTTCCAATTTTCTCTTGATTACCGTGTAGATCATATGGCTTGTCTACGACGTATATGCTTGTTTCTAGCTTTTCTTAGTATTTTCTTCAAGCTTCGCCCAATTTCTGCTTCTTTCCGCTCCAATGATCATATATTTCCTATTAAGCAAATAGGAAGCAATTAAGTATCAAATCTTATATAAAAGCAATAATTTTTAGCAATAAATGTGGGATATTAATAGTAAGAACACTATGCTATTTGATGTTATCATTATACAAGGTCATCCTCACTCAAAATTTACATTTACATTTAGTCTTTAAATTTTCTTTTTCTTTATTACAATAATTTAGCTCTTATTAGTGTGATACATAATCTTTTATAAAGGGGCAATTCCATATATACCCAAAACAAACACCATAATTTCATATTTCCTCAGCACATGCTTTAAAAGCATTGTATTCATGCTTTGAAAACTTGTTATTTGGGTAAATATGGAATTATGAAGTTTCTTTTAGGTATATATGGAATTATCCTTTTTGTAAATATGTTCAAATGGTCGGTTTTCGGTTAACCATAGTTATTGGGTGTGGTTTATTCGTTTTTTTCAGAGTAAAATGCAGAAATGGTCCATGTGGTTTGCCCAGATTGAAGGTTTAGTCCCTGACTTTTCGAAAGTGCAGGCGGCCTCCCTGTGGGGAAACATTGGTTCCGTTTTGGTCCCTGGCCGTTGCAGAAATGGTCCCTGTGGTTTGCTCATAATTGCACGTTTAGTCCCTGGCCAGGGACCAAAAGGGAACGACCAGGGACCAAAACGGAACAAGGTTTCCCCACAGGGAGGCCGCCTGCACTTTTGAAAAGTCAGGGACTAAACCTGCAATCTGGGCAAACCACAGGGACCATTTCTGCATTTTACTCTTTTTTTCATGAAAAAATTACACCTCAAAACCAAACCAAAAAAGAACAAAACCGAACGAAACCATCCAAATTAACAATCGGTTATATCTGTTTGAGGTCTGTTAAACCAAATAAGATAAAGTAGAGGTACAAATTATGAAATACAACCACAAATCCCATTACGGATTAAACAAACAAGTCAAAAAATATATACAGTATACGTTTATTCGATTAATGATAAATTACACAAGGATCAAATACAATATAAGTTCAAAACCTATCAAATTGAAACATAAATGTTCTCATAAATATTACCAACGTTTAAAAAGATGTATAAAACGATAAAAATATTCAAACTTAATCATGCCTTAACTACCAACTCCTAAAGAAATATTTAAGAACTAAGTTTTGAAGATGCTGGAATTTTGGTTATTTATAAACAATAACATAAATTTTACATTTCAGTTATAATCTTGTTAGTCCTCTTTACATAGTTAAAGTTAACTATAAAGTTAATCTAACTATGCACCATGCTTAAATAATGATATGATATTCTTTGATGGTTATGAGAAAAACGTAAAAGTAAATAGACAAGATATTTTTCAACGTTTAATTCTTATTAGAAATCAATCAAAGAATTATACCCAAGTGTTTGAGAAATAACACTTGGGATTGAATGACAAGTATGGTATGACTCCTCACTAAACTTAAGCTAAGTTTAAGTAACATCCACACTGAACCTACTGAGCTATCTCAGGGACAAGGTTGCTATTTGAAGGAGTAAAAGTAGTTTGTGAATGGCTAAGCATTAAGTGCACAAACTTGTCAACTTTTATTCCACTTTATGATTCTATTTATACACAAGTAAAATACAACCGTTATGATAAAGACAAAAGGTGACCTAGGCTAGTTAGGACAAAAATACTTACGTATTTTGTCTCTGTTACAATAGGCTATTTTGGGTATAAGACAGCTTTCTAAGGCGCAGTGGACATTTTACCTTTCAGGGAAAGTTTGACTTCAGGTTGATAAGGACTTCGTCTTATTCATTCAAACGTCTCCCGCCTTGTCCCGCCTATTCTTCAGTCTTCAGTCTTCAGTCTTTAGTTGTTGAGGAGTCTTGGGGTTCAGTGAGTTATTGTCATCACTCACTGAACCCATCACCTTCTTCTTTGGCTTAGGTGCCACTCACTGAGTTCCGCCTCACTGAATGGAGAGACTTTCTTCTTAGACTCGTCCTAAGCATCCTGAAGGTGACTCACTGAGCAACTGTTCACTCAGTGACTTGAATATTGTTTAAAGTCTTCTAACAATTAGGTTATTTTGTATTCAAATCCTTGTTTAAGATCACTTGGGTACTGAATGGACCCAACAGTCTCCCCCTATTTGAATATAAATATAGCCTAAGTGTTTTGATCAGTGTAAGTAAGCAAGTGGACTTCTTCTTACACTGAAGATACTATAAAGCAATTAAAGAACACTGATTAAAAAAAACATGGACCATCATCTTATTCATCAATTACATAAGTCCTATCATCTAATACAAAATGCTCAGGGTTAAGTACTCAGACTTCTTTAAATCCCATGAGCTCTAGCTTTGTCTTTTTGGATAACAGAACTTCATTGTTAGGTCTCTCACTCATCATTTTCTCCATCAGCTTTATGAACTCATCATTCTCATGACTCTTGAAGTGAAGTGCCATCAGTTTGTAGGCAAGCAGTGTTTTGGTCTCCACCAGATGAATATCACTTACTATCCGAAAGGCTTGCTGGCCGAATTCATCAATAAAGAAGATTCCAAACTCAGGGTGCTTGATCACTTTGTTGTTAACAAACTTGACACCTTCAGGGGGAATCCTGTTGCAGTGTAGTGCATCAATAAATCTTTCAGGCTCCAGCTCAACCGCCTTTCTCTTCTTACAATGCTCTTAGTGGGTTCAGGAATTGTGAGACCTTGAGAGGCAAGTGCTTTTTGATGATCAATTCCAAGTCCCTTGGCTACCCTTTCCAGTTCTTCATATTTCTTTGTGAGGGCTTCCAAAAGGTCAGGGATGCACTTGTTGTTCTTCTTGCTCAGGATGGGTCCCATCATGTCCCATTCTTTGATGCCAAACTCTGAGAACTTGAAAGGGGCATTCTTCTCATATACCCTCTCACCTCTTTTGACAGTAATAGCAAGAGGGTTGGTGTTGGCATGGATAATCAAATCAGTGATGGGCCCTTCATCCTTTGTCTTGGTCATGGTCCAGACGTACCTCTCATAGCTTCTCTTTCTCTTCTCACTGTTCAGTCTGACCTTTTTATTGTGTTTCTTGATCATATCAGCTTGAAGTTTCAGAAACTGTTCCCCCTTGATAGTCTGATCAGTCTCTTTGATCACTTCCTTTGCTACTTCAGCAATGACAGGCTTACTGAGCATTTCTGCTCTGATTTTGTCATCTTGTTCCATTATAGCAGTCACTTCTTCGTTTGTTCCCATGGACACCTTCCCATTATGCAAGATATATTCAATTAGTACTGGCTCATCAGGGTCTTGTCTGACCTCTTTTTTTGCCTTCACGAGCCTGGGAGGTGAGTCATCAGTTTCTTTATCCATTTCCCTTTGTCAGTGGGTTGAGTTGTTGTGAAAGATGACTCAGGGAACATTGTGGCCATTGATGTTGCTTCAGTAAGGATGGGAGTTGGAGTACTTTCAGTGATAGGAGGAACTGATGAGATAACTAATGCTGAAGTTGTTAAAGGCATGAAGCTTTGAAGAGGCACAACTTCAGTTATTACTTCAATAGTCTTTGGCATTGATACTTCAGGTGTCTGACCATCATTCCCTTTTTTCCTGTGTGGATCCAACTGTTGGAAGAGTTGTTTCATAGGAGTTGGCATTGTTGGAGTAATTTTCTCTCCCTCAACAGATGTTGGAGCTTTAGTGAAGGCATCTGTTGACTAAGGAGCAGACTGAAGTAGCTTCAGGATTGCAGAGACCATGCCCTTGATCTCTAAGGTTTTTGTCTTCAGGCTGGAGAGATCATTGCCCATGGTAATTCGAGCCTCCGAGAGTTGGGTGACCCTGACAGTATAGCAGCTAACAAGCTCATTATGCTTCTTGATAAGCTGTTCATAAGCGGTACTGATGGTGTTCAGGTTGTTCTGAGTGTCAGTGACAGATTGTTGAAGAGCTTCCTGCTGAGATCTGTGGAAAACTTATTTTAGAGGTTACTAACAATAAGTTTCGTGATTGTTTTGTGGGCTCAAGGTTGTTAAGCCTTTATCTAGGATTAACTTATGACAAGTATGATGATAATATTAGCGGAATATTCAAATGAAAGAAACAATATTATCACAACAAGGTTTTGCCAAACTTTCTCTTTTGTTATAAAATCAGCCCCAATACTACTTGACCAATAGCAGTACGATTACACTCTAATCAGGGATCAAAGATCCTTGAGGCTAAACAAACATAACAACATCAGACCCCATGTCTGATGTTCCCACACACACTCACTATTTGATGTTTTACATTTTAACACATTTAGTGTTTAAATTCTAAGCATACTAAACACTTGTAAAACATATTTTTATCTAAGGGGTAAGATCTCCTTTTATAGTCCAAGGAGATCTTTTACAATATGATAAGACTTTGTCTACTACTTGCTTGTTATGTGTCAGTCATTAAGATACAACTTGTATCTTTGTTTACAACTTTGTTGACAGATAACATATCTAGATATTATCTATAGATAATATCTTCTTCATCCTTATCCATCCAGCAGTAGTATGACTCATAGCAGCACCTGATACACTAGAAGACTTAACTGTGTAACCAGACTTAACGAGGAGACTTAACTGGGAGAAGACTTAACCACCAGACTTAACTGAGAGAAGACTTAACCACCAGACTTAACTGTGAGAAGACTTAACCAGAAGACTTAACAACTCCTGCAACAGCTTCATTAGCGTATTTTGCTTATCATTTCTGTGATCATCATGTTTCATTCTTCTTAATCTATGAAAATATAATTCCCAACAATCTTCCCCTATTTGATGATTACAAAACAAACACGTTCTTGTACGAATTTCCCTAGACGAAGTAGAGAAATTGAGATAATTAAATCTCACCATGAATGAAACCATACTGTCTTCCCCTTAATCTATGCTATCCACCACATTAGAAGAAGAAGCTTAAGAAATGGATGTTCAAGATACTGCTACAAATGTTGCTGCAAAGTTGCCCATGATCAAATAGAATGAGTTTGAGTTATGGTGGTTGAGAATTGAGCAATATTTCATGGTTCAAGATTATGCTCTTTGGGATATCATTCTGTATGGTGATTCATTTACACTAGGTTATACAGATATTATTCTTGAAGGCAAAACTGAAAGGAGAAGGAATACTGGACCAGCTAACAATGATGAAAAGATACAGAAGAGGAATGATCAAAAGGCAAGAAACTTGTTGCTTATGACCATTCCTGGTGAACAGATGCTATCCTTTAGCAAGTATCCAGATGCAAAAACTCTTTTTGAAGAGATTTGTGCATGGTTCGGTGGTAATGAAACTACCAAGAAAACACAGAAGACATTGCTAAAACAAAAATTTGAAAACTTTAGTTCAAATAGCAATGAATCACTTGATAAGCTGTTCTCAAGATTACATAAGCTTGTCAGTCAGTTAGCTGTGTTGGGTGTTGAGATAGCCAAGGAAGATCTCAACATGAAGTTTTTGAGAAGCCTGCCTGATGACTTCCATACTCATGTGGTTGTCTGGATGAATAAACCAGACATTGAAATCATGAAACTCAATGATTTGTTCAATAACTTCAAAATTGTTGAACAAAGTCTAAAGAAGTCTGGAATCTATAGTACTAGTTATGGGAATGTGGCACTCTTGTCATCTCCTAGTATTAGTAAATTAGAAAAGGTAGATGAAGAAGTAGGTGTTTCTATTGCTATTTATGGTGGTCCTTCTACTAGTTCACAAAAGAATGTTGCATGACTTGGAGATCCGGCATTCTATGTATTCATGTCTAGTCAAACTAGTGGTTCTCCTCTAACTCATGAAGATCTTGATCAGTTGGATGATAATGATTTGGAAGAGATGGACATCAAATGGCAGGTTGCTTTACTTAGCATGAGGGCTAAGAAGTTCTGGTAGAGAACTGGTAAGCAGATTACCATTGATGGTAATGAAACTGCTGGGTTTGATAAGAAGAAAGTAGAGTGTTTCAACTGTCACAGGTTAGGACACTTTGCTAAAGAATGTAGAAACCCAAGGAAGCAGGACAATAGAAGCACATGGTATAGGCAAGAGAAGAAGAAGGAAATCACAGTTGAAGAACCAAGGGCTATGCTAGCCATAGATGGTATCAACTATGATTGGAGCTTCATGGCTGATGTTGATATAAATAATGCCTAAACACGTTATTAATATTTTTCGATATATCTACGTTTTGATAATCACAAAATGTAAAATCATTAATCGGAAAATTATGACGTAGACAAGTATTTAGTTGTAATTATTTATTTCTACAACTCAAATCACTTAAGGTATGAATGAACTAATGCTTAATGCATTATATGATCAAAGGAACATTTTCTTAATAACTAGATTTTTTATAAAACATCAAAAACATTTTATATATTTTTGAAAAACATTTTTGGTATTAAATAAAAATGTTTAATCTTTTGTAAAAATATGAATTCAAATTTTTAACCAAAATCAGTTAAAATGTTCCAGAAAAACCTTCCCCACAAAAGGACAAAATTGGCCAACGTTCAGTAGGGGCGGCCCCCTTAATGTTGCTAGGCGGCCCCCTTAATTATTAAGGGGACCGCCCCCGCTCCAGTAGGCCTCCAGCTGTCCAGTTTTTCTCCTATAAATACCAGCCTTCTCCTGGATTTTTACTTACCTTTTGCACACTAAAACTTTCTGTTCTAAATCCTTTCTAAAACATTGTAAATCCTTTGATCATATTTTCTTAAGCATTGGTTTCTAAGTGATCCAAACTTCCACCACCAAAAGTGCAAAAGAAGAACTCTACTTCAACTAGTGAAGAAGTGTTATTACTTACCTCATTCAATTGTGTTGTTGTGTAAAGTGTTGTGTAGTTGTGATAAGTAGATCTAAGTGTAATTACGTAGTGGTGTTGTAAATTAGTTGTGAAGTAGTTGTGAATAAGTAGTTGTGAAGTAGTTGTGAAGAAGTAGTTGTGAAGTAGTCGTGAAGAAGAAGTCGCGAAGAAGTCGTGAAGAAGTCGTGAAGAAGTCGTGAAGCCGTTGTGAAGCTGTCGTGAAGAAGTCGTGATTAAGTCGTGTAGAAGTTGTGTATAAGTTGTGAGATTGGTTTAGCTACGATTAGGACTCGACATCTAGCTTTGTGTCGTTAAGCCGGTGTAAGCCAAAGTTGTGTAAGGTTTCTCCGCCATAAGGGAGTTTGTTGACATAGTGAAGAAAACTCTCGAGTAGGTGACTCGAGGAGTGGAGTAGGGCAAGGAAGGTGTCCTTGTAGCCGAACCACTATAAATCTCCGTGTTGTGGTTTGATCTTTCCATCTCTCTCTCTTATTTCATTATATTTACCTTACTTGCATTACTTATCTATATTTGTTTATATATGTTCATATTGATCAAGAGTTGAATTCACAAAAGATAGAATCGAAGTTTTAAAAAGTAAACAAAAGTTTTCATAAATTAAAAAGACGTAAAACTATTCAACCCCCCTTCTAGTTTTCCACAATTGGTATCAAGAGCCACGTCAAACAAGATTTTTAAAATAAACTGTATTTTAAAACTTGAAACGATCTATGGAATCTGAAAAATATTTAGAAGGGCAATCTATGCAAAGACCACCACTATTTGAAAGTGATGGATTTTTATATTGGAAAAATCGATTCGAAACTTATGTGAAGTCAAAAGATCTAGATCTTTGGCATGTTATTACTAATGTTGATTTTTTACCTATTCAACATAATCTTGAAACTAAAAAGGATGAAATTGTACCTTTTGAAAAACAAAGTGATGATTTAAAAAGAAAACTTTCTAAAAATAATGAGGCTAAAATGGTTATTTATAATGCGCTACCACGTAAAGAATACGAAAGAATCTTTATGTGCGAAACCGCAAAAGAAATTTGGAATTCTTTACTAATAACTCACCAAGGTAATAGTCAAGTCAAAGATAATAAAATAGATCTTCTTGTTCAACAATATGAACAATTCACGATTCCGGAAGAGGAATCAATTGATAATGCATTTGCTAGGTTTAACACAATCATCACAAGTTTAAAGGCACTTGATGAGAGTTTTTCTAGTAAGAATTTTGTCAGGAAATTTCTTAGGGCTCTTCATCCAAAATGGCGAGCTAAAGTTACGGCGATTGAAGAATCGAAGAACTTGTCAACTCTTCAACTTGACGAGTTGATTGACAACTTGAAAGTCTACGAATCAATAATCAAGAAAGACTTCGAGATGGTTAAAGGAAAGAAAGAGCAAAGCAAGTCAATCGCGTTGAAAGCTAGGAAAGCATCAAGTGACGAGGATAGCTCAACCTCCGAAAGTGATGATGAAGAATATGCCATGGCCGTTAGAGACTTCAAGAAGTTTTTCAAAATACGAGGAAGATTCGTTAGACAACCACATGACGAAAGGAAAACACTCCAAAGAAACAAAGACGGCAAAGGTAGCAAGAGCGAGAGGAAGTGCTTCAAATGCGGTGATCCAAATCATCTCATTGGAAGATGTCCTATGATGTCAAAGGAGCAAAACCAAAAGGCGTTCATTGGAGGAGCATGGAGTGACAGTGAAGAAGACGAGAAAGAAACCACAAAAGAGGAGAAGTGTCTTATGGCTAAGACATCAAGTGAGGTACGTTCCGAAACCGAATACTTTAGTGATGAAAATTTATCATTAGATGAAAAAGACCTAGATAACGAATATAATAGGTTATGTATATTAGGCCAAAAAGTAATGACTAAAAATAAATCACTAAAACACATAAATAACCAATTAGAAAAAGAAATACTAGAATTAAAAATTAAACTACATAACTTAGAAAAAGGCAAAGAAGTTCTTGAATGTAAAACATGTCAAGAAACTAAAAATGAAAACGAAATACTTAAGGAAGAAATTTTTAGATTTAACAAATTTGAAAATAGCAGTAATTCACTTAGAGATATAATAAGCATTCAAAGAATATCAGGAGATAAAACCGGATTAGGATTTAACTCAACTAAGGCTACAACTAGTGAAACTAAAAATGTAAAGTTTGAAAGTGAAACTAGTAATAAAAAATTATTAGAGTCAAAGCCTAAATATATATTTATAAAAGATAGAAAAATACCCATAGCCAATAATGAGGAAATAAAAGCTTTCTACAAACCATCTTTAAAAACCGAAGTAGAAAACTCTAAACCAAAGCTTAGGTCAAAAACACCTCCTCCTAGAAGACCACCTAGTCCTCACCCTCGGCCTAAAACACCTCAACCTAAAAGAAACCAAAATAGACCAAACCGTCATAACAATCGTTACCTAATGTGGAATTACCCAAATCCACCAAGCTTCAATCCTTGGGGAATACCTCCACCATACATGCATCCTAGTCAACTACAACCCATTTTTGGTTCAAACAACTTTGGATCAATGAGACAATGGGGACCAAGTGGCTAAATTGCTATCTCATTGGATTATTGGTATCTCGTCCTTGATTGACTTCTACAAGTCAAACATAAACGCTTTGAAGCGCTTGAAGACCACACGTTGAAGACTAAAAGGTACGCCCCTCTTTCATGCTCATCATTATGTGCGTAGATTTATGAACTAGCAAATTGCATGACCCCATAAGTTTTTAATGCCTAGTTTAGTTAGTACTTGTATGGTAGTTAGTAGATAATCCCTTATACGTATACATAACATAAATATATACATATATATATATATATATATATATATATATATATATATATATATATATATATATATATATATATATATATATATATATATATATATATATATATATATATATATATATATATATATATATATATATATATATCCATATTATTATTATACTATAATACATATATAAATATATCCGCACATAACCTAGATACGTCATTTGTTGACTATCTAGAACTAAAAGAAATTGTTCGTCCTCGAACCTTTTCTTCCCCCTTTGCCTCTTTTGAACTTTAACGTTCAACACGAAAATCTTACGTGTCCACTATCACATAACTCATGGTGATGAAGAGAAGTGAGTTAAGTGGATTAACGTAGAAGTAGCACTTTGACTGTCGAGTCAAGAAAACTATGGATGAAACAAACTCCCGTCACCGCCAGCACCTATCTCCGTCATTACCTCATCATTTCTTAACTCCATTCAACATCCCACGTTTTCACACAAAATATATATTATATATATATATATATATATATATATATATATATATATGCACTTTTACTCTCACCCCCTAACACATTTGTCAACTTGACATCTTGATCATTTTATCCAAAATTCTCAAGAAATGTTTTCTTAACGAAATGTTAATAAAATGTAAAGTATTCCTTCCTCGTGCCATTAAAACCCAACGTATTTTTGATATATAATAAATATATATATATATACATAAAATTATTTTGCTATCAGAAACTAAACCGAACTATTTCCAAGTTTGGTAGGCGGCCCCCTTAATGTTTAAGGGGACCGGCTAGTAAACGGGGGCGGTCCCCTTAATAATTAAGGGGACCGGCCTACTGTAGCTCCCAAAAACGTTTTTCTTCCAAAAATCTTTACCAAACACCCCACTTTTCAAACCCACCCATACTTGCTGCTGCTGTGAACGAACCTCAACTCAAAAACCATTCTCCAAATCACCATCTCCGACTAATTTCGCAAGGGGCAAACACTTGTATCTTGATTAGCAACACATTTTGTAAGTTTTCTAATTCACATTTCATCTAATTCCATTCAATTTTGAGTCTAATCATAATTAGGTCTTTTACTAAACTTTCTTTTAATCCAAAATTTGTTAAAATTAAGTCTAGAAATCTTATAACCAAATGCTCCCCATAGGATTAGAATGCTTAATCAACCTAGAAACTAAGCAATTAAAAAACCATTATGTCAAACTAATCACTCCTTTTCAAAACTAATCACATTGTTGATTTATGCCATAAACACCTGTTAAAACTAATCACATTGGTTTATTACAACTCACAAATCCTAAAAATATATTTTTCGAATCATAAAAAATGTTTTTGTTAAATATAAGAGAGTGTTTGGATTAGGAGCTAGAATCATCAAAATTTGATCAAAATTAAGTTCATAACTACTTGTCAAGTTTATAAACACGCAATTAGTTGTTTTAAGTCATCAAGATACATAATTCATATGTATATTGAAATTTTACTAGTTATTTTCTTATTTAAAGAAGCGTTTGGCACAACATTTTGAAAGAAATTTTTGAGTCAAAATCTAAGTTACTTAACACTCGTAAGAAATAGCTAGATATACAATCCAATGTTTGTCTAGCCACATTTCGAAGTAATTTATGACGTATAAAAGAACGTTCGGATATTTTTGATTTCTTATCATAATGTCCCTATAACTATTCTTTAACATCATAAAATACATTTTAAGCGAGTTAAAAAATTAAAACTAATGAACATTGTAAACTACTTCTTAGGATTTAAGTTTTAGAGTCGAAGTATGTTTACGTTCCACATATGTAGCATATATTATATATGCATGTCATTTTCTTATTTTTCTTTGTTTTGTTGCTTTCTTGTATAGGTGAAAATGCCCAAAACTCTGTCGGTGATGTCTCAAAAACAAAAGAATACATTCCTAAAGTCTCTGCCACTCCAGGCATTTCTCCCGCTGTTGCTTGTTTCTATCGTCCCATTGAAGATAGAAATATTCATGAAGGGAGAGTTGTCTATCCATCGTTCTATGAATCCGACTATATCGAACGAATGTTTTCCAACGTTCGTCTTGATTGTCTCTACAAAATCAACGAGCTTATCATTCCCCGCTTTGTTCTTGACTTCTATAGCCAAGTGACGGTGCAAACTGATCCCAATGGTTGTATCCTTATATCCTTTATGATTCAACACGAATTCATTACTCTTACTCTTGCTCAATTCGGTCAAATTCTAGGAATCCCCTACTCTGGTCAAGCTGTCGTCTCTAATGAGTGGGATCTCTCATCTCTTGAGCAATATCGACCTCAACAGGGTCCTTACTACTCTGAGATTTCATCCTCTGAAGAAATTCGTCAATATCTTGGGCTAGATCGTGGTACGACTAGCCGAAGGATCAAGTCAAAAGATGTTGACATCCATGCTAACCAAATCCTCCTCAAGGAGTTACGCCCCGACATAAAGCGTTGGGAAGAACTCATTCGTGAGAATGCGTTCGGTACCGGTGGTCACCGTGATCATGTCACGGCGAGCATAGCTCATATGTTGTATTGTATTGTTGCTGAACAGCCATACAATTTGGCATATCTCTTTGTCTTCCGTATCATGTCCGCCAAAAATACTCATAATGCAAATCTTCCGTATGGCATGTTTCTCACTCGCCTCTACAATCATGTCATGATGCATTATCCACATCTTCAAAGTCCAATTTATGAGTCTGTTCAACCGGTCCTTAATCCTCTTGTTCGTGTCCGTGAACGTCGCCCCCGAAGTGACAAGGGAAAATCTCGTAAATCTGTCTCACTTCCACCTCGTGGTTCCACGTCACATCGAGGAGACGATGATGATGATGATGAGGAGGAGGGCACAACACGTGCTAGTACCCCATCACCTAGGACCTTCGTTCAAAATCTTCCGGATCTTGATTACACTGAGTATCAAGTTCCTTCTCCTTCCGAACGAACAGACGAACTGCTGTTTGAAAGACAAACCGAACTACTCAACACCACACAGTAGATGCACCAAGAAGTACGAGGCGGTTTCAAGTCTATTGGAAAGACACTTGGAAGGATGTTTGGAAAGAAGAAGAAATAGACATGTTTGATGAGTGTTTAGTTGATTTTTATTGATGTTGTGATTAGACACTTATATGTAGTATTATTATCTTAACATTTGCTTGCTATGACTTTTATTATGTTAGATGATAAACTTATTAGAACTAAGCTACTAGTTTATTTGAAATTATATGACTATGCTTCGAATATGTTTTTTTTTTCTAGTCTTAAATATGTATATTATTTATTTTAATATGCAATTGATAATATTTAATCATTCTTGATGTACATGATCCAAATGGAACTTGCTACAAAAACACCCTAAAAATGACCTTTTTCTGGAAAATTTTCAAATTTGGTCGCCTGGGAAATCACCAGATGGGCGGCCCCCTTAATTCCCTAGGCGGTCCCCTTAATTTTTAAGGGGGCCGCCCAACAATTAAGGGGACCGGCCATCTGGACAGTAAAATTTACTGTTTTCTTTTGCATCTTGTGACCACTTTTACCTAGCCCCAGCTACCATTTCTCCTTATGGACGAACTGGTATTGGAATCTTTCTACAAAACCTCAAATATCAACCTAAACAAACCACATTTTCATACTATAAATTTCCTCCATACAATCACCTCTCATTCCATCATCCTTCATCATCCAAAACCACCATGTTATCACCAAAACCCTCCATCTCCAAGACTCCAAGGAAGCAAAGACTTGTTATCATACCACCAAAACAACCTTTCATAGACCTAACCCAAGATGACATCAAAACTCCATCAACACCACCTCAAAATTCATCCCCAAGTGCACCTAATGCACCATCAAAAACACCATCCACCCATGGAGCTTCATCTTCCTCCATTCCATCCACTTCATACATCAATGACTACATCCACACTCACCTAACATCATCACCAAGAGCATCATCACCACCATCC
Organism: Artemisia tridentata subsp. tridentata; assembly: GCA_021014915.2. Classification (NCBI taxonomy): domain Eukaryota; kingdom Viridiplantae; phylum Streptophyta; class Magnoliopsida; order Asterales; family Asteraceae; genus Artemisia; species Artemisia tridentata. The sequence continues at coordinate 180,618,165 of CP139505.1, forward strand.
ACTCAAGAACCTTCATACACCCAACTTGCCATTTCCTTATCACCCATCACACCCCTTGATGCTCACTTTTCACCATCACCAACCCCACAACCATTCTTTCCTATACCTTGGGCAATGCTTGAAGCCCATGGTGATAATTGTCTTTGTTGCATCCATAACCGGACCTTAATCTTTGGTCTTAGAGATGAGATACACTACATGTTTTCATCTCTTGAAAACATGATTGCCAACCCACCACCACCACCTCCTCCACCTCCTTCACCCACTACACCACCACCACCTCCATTTTCACCCAATTAAGCATATGCAATGCTTAAAAATAATTTTTCAAAACCTTCTTGTAAGCAAGCTCCATGGAATACCATGTACTTCTAGGACGATTGTGTAGTTTCATTAGTTGTTTTTGTTTGTATGCTTGCATGCTTCATGTTGTAATCTTTTGGTTGTGTATTTATACACAACACTTTTATTAAATGAATGATCTTATTCTATATGCTTGCTTATTGTTGTTACATATACTTGTGCTTCTAACATTTTTTTTGCAAGCATTCCATAGCCCGTTTCCTTGGTGCCCCCAAACGAGGGGGAGTACACATCAAGGGGGAGTTCTTGTCCCGACAAATTTGATTCTAAAACTTGTCGGCTTAACCTTTTTGATTCTACAAAAAGGGGGAGAAATAGATGTAAACTCACTATATACTTGTCTAAAAACTATTTTTTAGATTTAATGAGTTTAGATTTTGTAATCATCAAAAAGGAGGAGATTGTTGATATAAATAATGCCTAAACACGTTATTAATATTTTTCGATATCTCTACGTTTTGATAATCACAAAATGTAAAATCATTAATCGGAAAATTATGACGTAGACAAGTATTTAGTTGTAATTATTTATTTCTACAACTCAAATCACTTAAGGTATGAATGAACTAATGCTTAATGCATTATATGATCAAAGGAACATTTTCTTAATAACTAGATTTTTTATAAAACATCAAAAACATTTTATATATTTTTGAAAAACATTTTTGGTATTAAATAAAAATGTTTAATCTTTTGTAAAAATATGAATTCAAATTTTTAACCAAAATCAATTAAAATGTTCCAGAAAAACCTTCCCCACAAAAGGACAAAATTGGCCAACGTTCAGTAGGGGCGGCCCCCTTAATGTTGCTAGGCGGCCCCCTTAATTATTAAGGGGACCGCCCCCGCTCCAGTAGGCCTCCAGCTGTCCAGTTTTTCTCCTATAAATACCAGCCTTCTCCTGGATTTTTACTTACCTTTTGCACACTAAAACTTTCTGTTCTAAATCCTTTCTAAAACATTGTAAATCCTTTGATCATATTTTCTTAAGCATTGGTTTCTAAGTGATCCAAGCTTCCACCACCAAAAGTGCAAAAGAAGAACTCTACTTCAACTAGTGAAGAAGTGTTATTACTTACCTCATTCAATTGTGTTGTTGTGTAAAGTGTTGTGTAGTTGTGATAAGTAGATCTAAGTGTAATTTACGTAGTGGTGTTGTAAATTAGTTGTGAAGTAGTTGTGAATAAGTAGTTGTGAAGTAGTTGTGAAGAAGTAGTCGTGAAGAAGAAGTCGCGAAGAAGTCGTGAAGAAGTCGTGAAGAAGTCGTGAAGCCGTTGTGAAGCTGTCGTGAAGAAGTCGTGATTAAGTCGTGTAGAAGTTGTGTATAAGTTGTGAGATTGGTTCTAGCTACGATTAGGACTCGACATCTAGCTTTGTGTCGTTAAGCCGGTGTAAGCCAAAGTTGTGTAAGGTTTCTCCGCCATAAGGGAGTTTGTTGACATAGTGAAGAAAACTCTCGAGTAGGTGACTCGAGGAGTGGAGTAGGGCAAGGAAGGTGTCCTTGTAGCCGAACCACTATAAATCTCCGTGTTGTGGTTTGATCTTTCCATCTCTCTCTCTTATTTCATTATATTTACCTTACTTGCATTACTTATCTATATTTGTTTATATATGTTCATATTGATCAAGAGTTGAATTCACATAAGATAGAATCGAAGTTTTAAAAAGTAAACAAAAGTTTTCATAAATTAAAAAGACGTAAAACTATTCAACCCCCCTTCTAGTTTTCCACAGCTGATGAAGTGGAAGCACCAACAAATGCTGCACTGATGGCCACTGAGACTGCTCTAATGGCCTTTTCTGATTCAGAGGTAAATTCCATAATTAGATGTACTGAATCATGCTCTGCTCTTAAAGCTTATGAAAATCTTAAAAAGAGATTTGATGATCAACTAGAACAATTATGTGATGCTTTAGCCAACTTAGGTAATCATAAAAGAGGTATATCTGTTGTTGAAAAACAACTTGTACATTATCAAGAAAATGAGTCTAAGTTTGCTGATGACATGAATGCTTGATGAACTCAAATAAGTACATTTTATTACTATCATTTATCCTATTAATTTGACTTGTTTTACTATATTATGTATGAGGATTGATACTTAATCGTTTACTTTTGTAATTCTCAGGTAAAAACAAGCATGTGGTGAAACTTAGCAATTTTGGACTAATTATGGAGCAAAACATGCATAAAGTTAAGAGTCTACTGAAATGAAGAAGATCAAGACTAATCTGCTCCAGATGCGCCGCATCTCACTCATGACATGCGCCGCATCTCTATCAAGATATCACCAGATACGATCCAAGATACAAGAGGACATGCGCCGCATCTAATCATGGAGTTACGCCGCATCTTCTGGCGGTGTACGAATATTCCTGAATATTATAATCTTGGACCCCACGCGAAGTTAAGTACATGCGCCGCATCTACTCCTTAGATGCGCCGCATCTCACCCTCAGACAGAAACTATAAATACCCCAAAGACCAGACGAGTTCGAAGTTCTGAAAGTTTTTAACCTAAGACCGAAGACCAGAAACCAAGGACGAATTCAGTCAAGGCAGCAGCACAAGACACACCAAATCAAAGATACAAGAGCTGTAAGAAGGTGCTGCATGTGTTTAATTCATTAAGTAGTTTTGTTTTATTGTGTTAGCAAACTTTAATTCATCAGGATTGGTGGCTTGTGTAATGTGACAACGAAAGATTGCACTCCCTTTAATACTTGCTTTCCCATCAATTAAAGTTTATATGTTGATGTCTTTGGTTACTACTTATTAGTGCATTGATAACCTCTGTGTTTATTAGTGGCTTGCGGGCATTTGACTGCGGAAAATAATGTGGCTCCCACGGTTATTACTAAATTGATCACTTAGGAATAACTTTTAGACATAAGTAATCATTAAGGGTTTACTCGCCGATAAGATTAGGACCAATGAGAAAGGGTTAACTACATACACTTCATATAAAGCTATCAATAAAACAAGTGACAATCTACTTAATTATAAGGACAGCCCTCTTATTGTCTCGAGTATTTATCTGTGTACGTGTGTGCTACTTGCTGATTCGTGCCTATTGGTTTATTTTATTATTTAATTGCAAACAAATCGTGCCAGTCTCTCAGGCTAAAACCCCCTTGCGTTAGGATATTAAAATACTGATTAGAATAACGAGATAATACGTTCCACTCTTAGTGATCGACACTCTACTTACCATTATATTCATACTGACCGGGTACACTGCTCGTTAAGTGTGTGTGTTATTGATAAGTCGGCTAAATATAAATTTAAAACTTGAGTAGGCATTAAAACTGCTAAACCGCAACGACACATCACGCGCATCAAGTTTTTGGCGCCGTTGCCGGGGAGTGAATTGTTATTATCTGTTAATTTGATTAGTATTTTAATTAGGTTTTTCTTTTTATTAGATTAATTGCATCATTGTATTATTTTGCATATTTGTTGTATTGTGTGTTAATTGTTTTCTTTTATTTTTGTGTGTTTATTTTTGTTTGTGTGTTTTTTTTATTTTTCGTATTTTTTCTGTTCTGCTATCGTTGTACTGTGCTAAATCAAACGATACGGCGCATCTGATCTCTCAGATACGGCGTATTGCGTTTAATTTTTTTTAAAATACAACGCGTTTAATTAATTCGATACGACGCATCTTTTCCCCAAGATACGGCGTATCTGTTTTTAATAAGAAAATTTTTTCTAAGCGATAAAGTAATACGACGCATCTGTTTTAGCAGATACGACGTATTTGTTTTTGATAAAATTTTTTTTTCTAAACGTTAACGCCATACGACGCATTTGCTTTAGCAGATACGGCGTATCTATTATTTTAATTAAAAACGGTTTGCGAATTATTAAACAGATACGACGCATCGATCTCTATCGATACGGCGCATCATCTGAATCAAAAATCTTGTATTTTTAAACGTAACGAAAATACGGCGCATTAACTTTCGTCAATACGACGTATTTAATTTTAAATAAATATCGATTTTTGATTAATTAATTCGATACGGCGCATTCATAAATTCTAAGCGGCGTATCTATTTTCTGGATAAAGTCTGATTAAATTTTAACGATTATAAGATACGGCGTATCCAACTCTTTGGATACGGCGCATAGTCTGCAGATATCAGCTATTTGTATTCATATATCCGTTTCTAAATTCATTAATTTTTCTTCTTAGCGAACAGATCCTACTGATGCTTTTGTGATTATTTCAGAAGGAAAATGGAAGGATTCGGAGAACTAATTGACTTCGACTTCGAAGCCAATTTTATGAACGATGTATTAGTGCATGAAAAATCACCCGAACATTACAATGGGGACTACATTGAACTTAATGACCTTAATGGACCATTAGAATCCAATGACCTATTCATGGATGATGCGGAATCTGAGTTAGAAGAAGGAGAAATTCTTGATAGTCCAAAAATTAACGTTATTAATACTAGGAATTACGATGAATTTGAGGGTATGATGGTTCTTGGGACTATGGTAGAAGGATCCACGCCGATTGTGCTTACAATTTGCAATTCACATGCATGATTGGGTACAAGTGTATTGACGCCAATTTCTTTCCTACTTTACCAATCAATGTCATGTCAAGAAAGTTTTACAATTCCATTATGAGAAATAAAGTGGAGTATAAGGGAAAGAATGTAGTTGGTGCCTTCATTAATGTCCCGATCTTCGTTGGACGCTTTACTATTGTAACTGAGTTCGCCGTTGTTGATGACATGAATGCCTATTGTGACAGCAATATGGGTGACGTGATTGTTGGAAAACCATTTTGTAGGGAGATCACTATTAATGCAAAACGATTTGAAGGAACGATCACCTTTCAATGTGGAAACGACATTATCACTTATATGATGCCCCGAACTCATCCTGGATTTAAACATGCCACTAGTAGGATCTGCTACAAATTTTCTCCATTCCTTTTTATTAGTGATGATGACATGAAGAGAGGGATTGAGTACCCATATCAAATAATGGATGGATTCTACAATGGAGTTTTGAATTTGGGACATGAATATATACGTGACGATTTAGTTGCTAAATGGATCCTACGTGGCCATGTAGGAATCAATGATCGATATTAAAGAGCTGAACGTGAGTCTAACTTGAAGACTCTGGAATAAAGACAAGTGCTGGCCGGGAGACAACCCGGATTTATCTTTTATTATTCTGTTTTCTGTGTCGAGTCAGTCAGGCCCGCATGAAGATACGGCGCATCTCCATTCTGAGATGCGACGCATCTCCTGCAATGGTCATATCTTATTTTATTTTTCTGCATTTTTATTTTCGACTTTAAAACTATTTATCAGTTTATCTTAATGCGGCGCATCCCTGGTTAAGGATGCGGCGCATCTTTATTCTGATCCGTATTTATTCCAGGCTCGATACGGCGTATCTTCTTCCATAAGATACGGCGCATCGACTGACCTGATGATTTTCAGTTTTAATTTTTATATTTTATTTTTATCTAACTACTAATGTATTATGCAAGCTTGAACCTTTCTTATCTTAGGTGTGTTTTAAAGTGTTGGTGGTATTATAGTTTCCTGGATTTCCTGTGGATACATCAAGTATGAAGCTTTAACGTTCTAATCCACAAGAAGTTGATTTTTGCTCTAATACAAATGGAGGATCATACCGAGCAAATCTCAGGGGAGTTTTTCTGTTCTAATTCTTTTATTTTCCAGTTTTTAACCTTTTATACAAACAACGAGGACGTTGTTTAACTTAAGTGGGGGGATTGGAGAATTAGAACACTTAACAATTACTTGTCCTAAACTTTTTCAAAAATTATGCTTAAAATGTGCTTAATATATCAAACTTAAAAATTTTTAGCATGTTTTTGTTTAAGATCTAAGTTGCATAGCTGCACACATGACGTTATTTTCAAAAATTGTGATTTTTCAAAATTCACAAATCTATGAGTGTGCCGGTGACTTGTAAACTTTAGAACTTGGCTTGTATACTATTCGAGACCACCATAATGAGTATTATTTATATAATTGGAATGACTTGTCTAAATTGGTAAAATTCTAGGATTACACCCAAATAGCCTTTATATGTTATGTGTTATTAACTAACTACACTGGTTAGTTAACCCCCGTATAAACCCTTTTGTTACTCTCATTTTTAGAGTAAGATACACCTAGAAAAACACTCAGAGCCATTCCTTTCGTTTCTTACACCTATGTTTAAAATGTTTCGTTACACCCTTACACCTTAGCCTACCCTGTAGATTAGAATCCGTGGTTGGTTAATTGCTATAGGCAAAGTGTGTTTCCTTACATTACCTGTGTTCGCGTGCGTAATTCATTATCTTTGGTTAGGTCGGGAAATTGCACAATGCAATTGAAGTGAAAGTAAATATTGTATATTTTTGAGTTTATTTTTCGTGTGTTTACTACTTTCACTATTACCGTTATTTCTGAAGTATGAAAAGAATGGAAAAATTATCCAGAATTATCATTATAGTGATGTGGTGAAATTTTACACATCTAAAGTTTTATGAAAAAAAAAAAAAAAAAAAAATCGAAAAAATGAGAAAAGAAAAAGAAAGAAAGAAAAGTTGGATGTTTGTTTAAACCAACGATGTAAAGTTATGTAAGTGGTCGATATCACCACTATTTGTTGTACTATATCTATGGATTGAATGGGAATTGGCAGTTATGGGAACGCCAATTAAGGTTTATTCTTTGATTAAGATCTTGTTGAGTATAATTCGTGTCTACCTAAAGCGTGTGTTTCAAGTGTTAAAGCGTGAGTTATTCGATGATATGAGTCTTATTCATGGGATGGTTGGGATAGTGATTAACCACACTTAGGATTTTAATTTATTTGTTTTGTTTATTTTTATTTTTACACCAATTTATATCCCAAATGTTACCATGCCCTTTATTATTCTTTATCCAACCAAACCTTTGATTTATTGAGATTAGGGATTTGAGCAATCTTAAGTATCGTAGTCGTGGATTCGGCTATGTATTTATGATTTTGTCGCCCTTTTTGATATATTATTATTGGTGAAGTTTGGACCTATCTTTAGCCTATTCGAGTTAAGGATTTGAGCAATTGCAAGTATCGTGTTCGTGGATTCGATCATGTATTTGTGATTTTGTCGCCTTTTCTGGAATTTGAGATCGATAGTGAAAAGAGAATAATTAACCCTTAAGCCTAAAAACCCTTTTTACCGCTTTAGACTTGTTATTCCTTGGCTTTAGTGGGGGAGATGTGTATACTTGCCAAGCTTATGATAGAATATTCGTCGCGACTGGACAGTTAAACGATTAGATTTGCTTTTATCAAATTATTTTATTATACTTCTAATTCGTTAAAGTGTTTAGTTGTGTGATTATGAATTAAACGAATACATGCTTGATATAAAAATAAATCCTAACATCTTTTAGGATACATTTTCATAAGAGAAATTCTAAGGTTTACTTGGGGACAAGTAAAGTTCAAGTGGGGGGATATTTGATGAACTCAAATAAGTACATTTTATTACTATCATTTATCCTATTAATTTGACTTGTTTTACTATATTATGTATGAGGATTGATACTTAATCGTTTACTTTTGTAATTCTCAGGTAAAAACAAGCATTTAGTGAAACTTAGCAATTTTGGACTAATTATGGAGCAAAACATGCATAAAGTTAAGAGTCTACTGAAATGAAGAAGATCAAGACTAATCTGCTCCAGATGCGCCGCATCTCACTCATGACATGCGCCGCATCTCTATCAAGATATCACCAGATACGATCCAAGATACAAGAGGACATGCGCCGCATCTAATCATGGAGTTACGCCGCATCTTCTGGCGGTGTACGAATATTCCTGAATATTATAATCTTGGACCCCACGCGAAGTTAAGTACATGCGCCGCATCTACTCCTTAGATGCGCCGCATCTCACCCTCAGACAGAAACTATAAATACCCCAAAGACCAGACGAGTTCGAAGTTCCAAAAGTTTTTAACCTAAGACCGAAGACCAGAAACCAAGGACGAATTCAGTCAAGGCAGCAGCACAAGACACACCAAATCAAAGATACAAGAGCTGTAAGAAGGTGCTGCATGTGTTTAATTCATTAAGTAGTTTTGTTTTATTGTGTTAGCAAACTTTAATTCATCAGGATTGGTGGCTTGTGTAATGTGACAACGAAAGATTGCACTCCCTTTAATACTTGCTTTCCCATCAATTAAAGTTTATATGTTGATGTCTTTGGTTACTACTTATTAGTGCATTGATAACCTCTGTGTTTATTAGTGGCTTGCGGGCATTTGACTGCGGAAAATAATGTGGCTCCCACGGTTATTACTAAATTGATCACTTAGGAATAACTTTTAGACATAAGTAATCATTAAGGGTTTACTCGCCGATAAGATTAGGACCAACGAGAAAGGGTTAACTACATACACTTCATATAAAGCTATCAATAAAACAAGTGACAATCTACTTAATTATAAGGACAGCCCTCTTATTGTCTCGAGTATTTATCTGTGTACGTGTGTGCTACTTGCTGATTCGTGCCTATTGGTTTATTTTATTATTTAATTGCAAACAAATCGTGCCAGTCTCTCAGGCTGAAACCCCCTTGCGTTAGGATATTAAAATACTGATTAGAATAATGAGATAATACGTTCCACTCTTAGTGATCGACACTCTACTTACCATTATATTCGTACTGACCGGGTACACTGCTCGTTAAGTGTGTGTGTTATTGATAAGTCGGCTAAATATAAATTTAAAACTTGAGTAGGCATTAAAACTGCTAAACCGCAACGACACATCACGCGCATCAATGCTCTTCAAAGAAAAATAGATTTTCAAGCTGAAATAATTTGTTCAGAAAAAGCAGCACTAGCTAAAGCCCTAAATAACAGTGAAAATGTTAAGATAACAGTAGATGCTTTAGCTTATGCCTCAGAGAGAATTAATAAGATTTGGGAAGCTCAAGTAATCAATAAAGCTAAGTCTGGTTTAGGATACAAATATGTTCCTCCACCATACAGAGGTGTTCCTTCACCTCCAGGTATTGACCTAGCACACACAGGTTTTGCTGAGTTTCAAGAACCAATTATGGAATATGGTTCTAAGTCTACTGAGGGTCCTAAGATAGAAAAAGTAAGTGAGAGTTTAAATAAAACTTCACTTCCTAAGGACAAGGTGTCCTTTGTTAAGAAAGGAGATGCTATAGTTGTTGAGGATTGTACAACTGATAGTGATGAAGATGAACAGGTTATGTCTAAACCTGAAAAAGTTAAGAAAGCAGGAACAAAGGTTCCTAAAGTGGTCAAAAAGGATACTGTTAGGCCTAAATCAAATATTAAACATGTTAGGCAACCAGTTAAATATTGTGAACAATATAGATCCACTAGCAAGCCTAGAGGTAACCAAAGAAATTGGAATAACCTCAAGTCTAACCAATTAGGTGATGACTTTGCTTTTTACAACAAAGCTTGTTATTCATGTGGTAGTTTTGACCATCTTGCAGCTTTCTGCAACAAATGGGTATCTGGGTATGAAAACAATAGAGTGAACTACAAAAGGCAAACACCTAAACCTCACTTTCACTCTAGTTCTAATATTAACAGAACTAAACCCACAACAGTCTCTGTTAAGTCTGGCTTCAATAAAGTTAATTCTGCTAGACCATATATGACTGTTTACCCAAAATCAATAGCTAAGGGTGCAAAAACATCTTACAAACATGCACCAAAGACTGTTCAGAGGCTCATTCATTCAAAGGCAGTAGTCCAAAAACAAGTTTGGAAACAAAAGGGGACAACTACAAAGCCAGCAGTTAATTCTACTAAGCCAGCAGTTAATTCTGGTAGGCAAGTAGTTAAGTCTGCTGCTTGGGCAAAGAGGGAAAATGCTGTTAAGGCCTCAGCATGTTAGGTTTGGAATTCACCTAAATCCAATGTTGCATCAACTGTTCTAAAAAGATTAAATTACATTGATGCAAGAGGCAGATCCAAGTCAGTAATGGCTTGGGTCCCCAAAAGAAACTAATACTTCTCATTTATGTGCAGGAACATTCAATTGATCAACAAGAGGATCAAGGATACTCAGATAGTGGATGTTCAAGGCACATGACAGGCAACAAGTCCTATCTTTCTGATTTTCAAACATTAGATGGTGGCTATGTTACCTTTGGAGGAGGTGTTGGTGGCAAAATTTCCGGTAAAGGTACCATTAAAACTGGAAATTTAGATTTTGAAGATGTGTACTATGTACAAGAGCTAAATTATAATCTTTTTAGTGTCTCACAAATATGTGACAAAAAGAACAAAGTTCTTTTCTGTGAGACTGAATGTCTTGTACTTTCTCCTGATTTTAAGATGCCTGATGAAAGTTGATGATGTACCCTCCGAACGGGTCGAAGGACTCCCCTTCGAGCCTGTAGAAAGCCCTCTCTTCGGAGGCCCAGGTTAATCTCCTAACACGTTTCATTGGCGTAAAACCATTCGCCTGCGAACTGGTTACCATGTGGGAATCCGCCAATCGAAGCCCTAAGCCCTTCGGGGTATTCCTATTGAAGGGACTAGCACGAAGGACCATTCTGACCTGGTCAAACCCACGTCTCCTCTTCCCCTTGGCTTTCCCGCCAAAACAGAGATCGTGGGCTACAAAGCCCTAGTGGTTACCACAAAATCATGGGACGCCCCCATGATCTCCGAACAATGTGCAACCGCCCACTATGTCCTATTTCTCCCCTATAAATAGCGTAGTCGGGCATGAACAATGTAAGTTAACTTCACTCTCTTAATTTACGACCTACATTATAATTACACACACTTACTCGCACGCCGGAGGTGGTTCGCAGGGTCCAACCCCTGCGCAATCACTTAACGTAGTGTCTTCGTATTTCTTATCTCAGGTTAAGAACAAGCTTGGCGCAATCTCAACACCCCATTATTCCTTGGATCACCATCGAAGGCTTGGTTGTGCAATTATTTGTTCAATCAGTGGCGCCATCCGTGGGACCGCTACAATTGGTCTCGTTAATTCCGAGCTTATAACCAACCAACTACTTTCACTATTATTCTAGCATGGATCAAGGAAGAGAAGATACTCCCCCACCGGGTTTCTCGACCTTAGCACCAATACCAATCAACAACTCTAACAACCTTCCCCCAATAACCGCTTCCACGTTCACCACACGTTCTCACCCAGAAATAACACCCAGCCACCATGCTTCGACATCAGCCAATCCGGAGCCCATTATTAGCCCAGCCTTTGTTGAAGCCAACCACGAAGTGTTGGAATCCCTCCTAAGGGCTCGTAAGAGGCAAGTCAGGAATGCTGAGATGCGAAGGGAGTTGGAATACTCAAGTGATGAGTATGATGAAGAAATGGAGATGGAACCTAGGCCTTCGACCCAAGGAGCAACTCTATCGGCCTTAAGGATTGGGTCTCCAGTCAGTCGAAGGCTAAGCAGAAGGTCCGTTGGTTTTGAAGGAGTCCCCGAGAGGGCTCCGACAAGGAGAGAAGGGGCGGTTACCGAAGGCTCTAATGGTAGGAGCCAACGAAGGGAAGAAGTGGGGGTGACTTTGCCTCCATTGCTAGCTGCTCATCTTGGAAGGACTGAAGCTGGGGTTCCGTTGCATCCTTCTCACGCATCAGGCGTAGAAGGCAATTCGCCTACAATTAATATGGGAGGAAGTCTTCCTCCCAATGGTATGTACCCCTCGTTCCAAACTCAGTCTTATCCTCAAAATTTATATCCTCCAGTAAATGGACAGCCTAATAACCCAAGCTTTCCCCTAACTTATGGGAGCATGCCCTTTGGGCATCCTATGGCGTACCCTCCGTACGCAATGGGAAACGGTTACCCGTTTGCCATGAATACACCTTATCAGTCCTACCCAAGTCAAACTCCTATGGGAATGCCCCAAAGCAACAATCCCTATAATCCTGTTCCCATGTATGCACCACCTTACAATTGTCTATACTCAGACCCTATGGGTTCAGCTACACCCTTCGTTAGGTGGATAGAAGATTACCCATTGCCTGATGGGTTGAAAATGCCTTCGCACATTGGGACTTATGATGGGAAGGGGGATCCGGACAACTTCTTACACTTGTTCGAAGGGGCTATCAAGATGCAAAAATGGGTTATGCCGGTGGCCTGTCACATGTTTACATACACCCTACGGGATTCCGCTCATATTTGGTGGAATGGGCAAAAACCCGGTAGCATCGTCAATCTTGATGATCTCAAGGCTAAGTTCCGGTCACACTTCAGTCAGCAAAAGAAGTTCACAAGGACTCATTTAACGGTGCACAACATCAAACAAAAGGAAAATGAAAGCACAAGGGCCTTCGTTACTAGGTACACCGATGAGACCTTGCAGATTTTGGGTCTTCATGAAGATCAGCGTATTTCGGGTTTCGTGCATGGTCTTCGAAATCGGAGTTTGGTGGAATTCTTGTCCACTGACCTTCCGACAACTTACAAAGGGTTAATGGAAAAGAAGTATACTTGGATCGAAGCGAAAGAGGTATACACTAATGGGGCTCCAATAGACAGAGACGGCAACAACAAGTTTTCGAAGCATTCTTCGTGGGAAGGGTCAAGGAAAAAGAACAGAGATAGGTTTTCTACGTACAACAAAGGTCCCAACCACGGTTTGTTAAACAGTCTAACCAAGTCTCCAAAGGAAATACTTTCTACGGAGAGGGCTGCTAAGGCTTTCGAAGCACCTCCTCGTATGACAAGTAAGGGCAAAAGCAGGGATACCAGCAAGTATTGTCACTTTCACGAAGATTATGGTCACGATACGAACAGTTGTAGAGAGTTAAAGAAACAGATAGAAGAAGCTGTGAAGTCCGGGCAATTAGCACACTTGGTGAAGGGCATAAAGAAAGGGAAAGGAAAAGATAACCGACACCCAATTGGCTAAAGATACTACTCCCCTCGAAGCCCCAATACTCATGGTTTGTTGGGGCGAAGCCAGCTTGAAAAGAAAGGTAACGGAGCCGGAGGGTAATGCAATAGGGGAAGTAACTTTCCCTCCTCTCACAGGCCAAGTCCCTTCAAATGATCTAGTAGTCATCAAAGTCCTCATTTCTAACCGGGAAGTGAATAGAGCCTATATGGACTGTGGAAGCTCCTGCGAAATCATTTATGAGCATTGGTTCCTAAAGCTCAAGCCTTCGATCAGGTCACAACGGGTTGATTCGAATATACCTTTGGCGGGATTTTCTGGTGAGCACTCGTGGCCTCTGGGAGAAGTTCCGTTGGAAATAACAATTGGAGAAGGAAAGCTCGCAAGGACAGAAACCCTCATGTTCGCTATTGTAAGGTCCAACTCTCCCTACAACTTGCTGATAGGAAGGACCGCCATGCAAAAGATGGGTATCATAGTTTCCACTATACATGCAACAATAAAGTTCCATACACCTTATGGTATAGGAACTGTGTTCTCCAGTTACAATCAAGGGCAAGTGATAGACAGTGGCAAGAAGATTAGGGAAAGTCCGGAGGAGCCTCCGAAGGCTATCCTCAGTTGTACGGATGCCGAAGAGCGTATTGTGATAAATGAGCTCTATCCAGAGCAGACAGTGGTCATCGGAAAGCAACTCCCTGCTAACTTCAAAGTAGACCTGGAGAAGCTACTCAAAGCCAACAAAGATGTGTTCGCATGGACATATTCAGACATGACAGGAGTTCCCAGGACTCTTATGATCGATGGCAAGCCCTTCGGCACAGAACATAAGCTTAACGAGTTCAAACACATTGAACTAATTAAGCAGAAGTGACGAAGCCTGGCACCAGAAAGAAATGCAGCTACTTGCAAAGAGGTGGATGAGCTTGTGCGAGCAGGAATTCTCAGGGAAGTGAAATACCAAACTTGGGTTGCCAACCCAGTCATGGTAAAGAAAAGTGACGGAGGGTGGCGTATGTGCGTTGACTTTACCGACATCAATAAAGCTTGCCTGAAGGACTGCTACCCTCTACCAGAAATAGATTGGAAGGTCGAATCTCTTTCAGGGTTCCGTCTGAAATGTTTTCTGGACGCCTACAAAGGGTATCACCAAATACAAATGGCGGAGGAAGATGAAGAAAAGACAGCCTTTTACACAGGAAAGGGTGTCTACTGCTACAAGAAAATGCCCTTCGGTCTGAAGAACGCAGGGGCAACTTACCAACGGTTAGTAGATAAAGCATTCCACAAGCAAATCGGGAGAAACTTGGAGGCCTACGTTGACGATATGGTAATAAAAAGCAGAACCGAAGAGGACCTCCTCTCCGACATCCAAGAGACTTTCGATCAATTACGGGCAATCAATATGAAGCTTAACCCCGAGAAGTGTTCCTTCGGCGTGGAGGAAGGACAGTTCTTGGGGCACCTGATCACTAAACAAGGGATTAAAGCCAACCCTTCGAAGGTAAAAGCTGTCACTGATCTTCAAGCTCAGAAGTCACTAAAAGAAGTTCAAAGCCTCAATGGGAAGCTTGCGGCACTTAGCAGGTTCCTGTCGAAAGGGGAAGATCGGTCTTTACCATTCTTCAAAACACTCAAGGGGTGTACAGATAAAAAGACTTTCCAATGGAGTTGTGAGGCGGAAGCAGCCTTCGAAAAGCTAAAGGAATTTATGGAAATCTTACCAATACTTACGGCCCCAATCAAAGGCGAAGTGTTGTTCATGTACATTGCGGCATCATTCAAAAGCATCAGCGCGGTGCTCTTAGCCGAAAGAGAGAAGAAACAAGTCCCTATATACTTCGTTAGTAGGGTCCTACAAGGAGCTGAACTAAACTATCCGGAGTTGGAAAAGCTAATCCTAGCTTTGGTTTATGCCGCAAGATGCCTTCGAAGATACTTTCAAGCCCATCCCATCACGGTATTGACTGACAAGCCTATCAGGCAGATACTGTCGAAGCCTGAGAAATCAGGAAGGGTAGCTAAATGGGCTATTGAATTGGGAGAACATGAGATAGAGTACAAGGGTCGAAACTCCGTCAAAGGTCAGATACTTGCAGACTTTCTCGCTGAAACACCCTCCGGACCTAGCCAAGATAAAGAAGTTCCTAAGGAGAAGCCCCAAGAAACAAAGGTGGGGTGGAAATTGTACACAGACGGAGCATCAAGTTCTGATGGTTCAGGAGCAGGTTTAATGCTAGTTAGTCCGGAAGGAAGGGAATACACCTACGCATTGCGTTTTGAGTTCGAAGCTACCAACAATGAAGCCGAGTATGAAGATTTGTTAGCCGGTCTTCGACTTGCAAAGGACATGGAGGTTCGTAACCTCTCCATTTTTGTAGACTCGCAGTTAGTCGCCAACCAAATTAAAGGCTCCTACGAAGCAAGGAAACCCACCATCAAGCAATATTTGGAAAAAGCTAAAGAACTCCTTCAGGGCTTCGAAACATATGATATAGCACACGTTCGCAGAAATCAAAACAAGAAAGCAGACACCTTAAGCAAGTTGGCTTCAATGGCATTTGCTCATCTAACGAAGGAAGTTTTGGTAGAAGTATTGACTGGTAGGTCAATTAAACGAGGCGAAGTTTCTGACGTCATACTCGATGAAGGCACCAATTGGATGACTCCGATCAGGGAGTATTTGATCAGTGGTATTCTGCTGGAGGATCCTAAGCTTGCTCGAAAGGTAAGGATCAAAGCTCCCCAATATAGGCTCATTGGGGATAACCTTTATAGGAGATCTTTCCTATCTCCATGGCTTCGTTGTGTGGGACCAAAACAGGCTTCGAACATCATCTATGAGGTTCACGAAGGATCTTGCGGGTTGCATGCAGGCCCTCGTTCCGTTGTTTCAAAAGTAATGAAGCTAGGGTATTATTGGCCATCTATGCATAGAGACGCAATAGAGATAATACAAAAATGCGAAGCTTGTCAAATCCACTCCAAAGTTCCAAGAATGCCTAAGCAAGACATGACATCTGACACCTCAGCATGGCCCTTCTGCCAATGGGGAATCGATATAGTCGGACCCCTAACAGTTGCTCCAGGAGGGGTAAAGTTCTTGGTCGTAGCTATAGACTACTTTACCAAATGGGTTGAAGCAAAGCCCTTGGCATCAGTAATAGGAAGGCATATGGAGAAATTCGTGTGGGAACACATAATCTGTCATTTTGGTGTCCCTCACATTATCATCTCCGACAATGGAAAGCAGTTCGCCGAAAGGGTGTTCCCAACCTTCTGCGAAGGCCTGAAGATCAAACAGTCATTCACTTCCGTTTATCATCCCCAAGGTAATGGACAAGTAGAAGTCACAAACTGGGATATTATCGATGGAATTGAGAAGAGGTTAGGACGAAGCCATCATGGGTGGGTAGACGAATTACCCCAAGTTCTGTGGGCACATAGGACGCACCCCAAGTCAAGCCACGGGGAGACTCCTTTTAGCCTTACTTATGGAACGGAGGCTGTTATACCCTCCGAAATAAGCATTGAAACGGAACGTATTTTGAACTTTGGAGAAAAGACAAATGACGAAAGGCTTCGAGAAAATCTCGATCTTCTGGAAGAAAGACGAGAAATAGCTTCAATCAGGGAGGCTACCCACAAATAGAAGATTGAAAAGTACTATAACAACCGAGTTCGACCCTCCACGTTCAAGCCAGGTGAATATGTCCTTCGTTTGAACAGTGCAAGCAAGGCCGAATACGAAGGAAAACTAGGGCCAACATGGGAAGGACCCTACGTTATATCGGAAGCCTACGGCAACGGTGCGTACAAGCTCGCAACGCTTAAAGGAGAGGTCATGGATAGAACTTGGAACGGTACTAACCTTCGTAAGTTTTACATCTAAAACTTACTACAAAAAAACACTCAGTTTGTTTTTACAATTTCATGTAACGCATTCTTCTCATCTGGGGAAAGAAGCATTAATGGTAGGTGTCTTAGTATTCATTTCTTAAATGATGTAATCCTCCCTACCCAATTAATGATATAACGCATTTCCCTCAAATCTCTTGTTTCGTTCTTTACAACAAAGATTTGTCCAGCCAAGTAGTATAAAAGTTTCAATGTCGAAGGATGTAGCAAGGCATATGCCTTGTATATAAATAACATCCATTACAATTCACATTAACTTTCCTATGAAGTCTTAGGGTATTAAAAGCCCTCTGCAACTTAAGGATAAAGACGGAGTGGGTCGCGACCCTCTGTCGCAGTCAAATTATACGATTGCTTAAAATATTGGTCCAAAATACACACAATAAGGTTATAACCTTAGGTTGTATGTTTACGTTCTTGAAATGAGCGTAAGAGAAGATAAACATGACAATAAAAGTGGGACATATCCCACTAAATTAGCATTAATAAAGACTACGTACAGTCTTAGCTATCATAATCACAAAAAGGACAATTGTCTAAAAGTTATGGGTCGAAGCCCAGTAACACGAAAGATAAATTGTTTAAACAGGAACAAAGATAAATTGTCTCAAACAAATAACATGTTGGGGAATCATTTCAAGGTTGAGCAGAGGTGGATTTATTTGTTGAGGACGAAGGCTGGATCTTCATAGGCTCCTTCGCCAGAAGTTCCTCTATCGGAGCCAACGGATCTTTGGTCACCTCGACAAGATAAGGGTACTTTGTTGAAGTAAACGCATCACCAGCCTCATTAAACTCTTACTCAGAATCTGGGTGATAGTAAGACACCTTCGACAAAACAACGGGTTTCTTTGTCTTGGAAATTTCTTCCAATGCGGTACAGGTACCGTAGAAGATGGCTGCGTTCACTAGTTTCCCAATAACTTCCCCCACCTCATCGCTACGGTACAATTCCATTGCCACATGAGGAACAACTTTCGTAACTACCTCAGCTCGGTCTTTCTTCAAGTTTTGAAACTGGGATTCCAGATCATTGATCTTATCACAAAGGTTGATCTCCTGCTTAACCAGTCTAGACCTTTCGACCTCCAGACTTGTACATTTAGATTTGAGCGCGGCAATTTGGGCCCTATAAATGGAAACTTTAGACTCCTCAACCTTTAATTTATTGCACCTTGCTTGGGATTCTTTCAATTGACCTTCGAGTCTGTCAATTTTGACTCGCATATCTTGTACGAAGGGATTCTTCTCAAAGTCCTCCATCACTTCTTTACACTTAGCCTCCAATTTATCATATTCCTGATCCCTAGCTTTTTCTTTAGCTAATATATCATCCATTTTCACCCTCACATCCAACACCGTCTGCATCAATTCCCTTGTTCTAGAATTCAGATGATTATCCAAAACAGCTTGCCTAGCATAACTTTTGGAGTGAAAATCGCAAAGCTCTTCCATAGACATGTTATCCAAGACTCCCTTCCAACTGGTAGGTGTCATTTTTTCAACCAATTGTCGACAGGCACGCGCATTAGGAAGTTCCACAACATCGGGAAGGCCTAAAAAAGACAGGAAAACAAGTTATATGATGCATGACATTTGATACGCGTGAAAGATGCTAGCTTACTTGGAGTATGGTCATCAGGAATCGTTAGAGGAGTGGGTATAAAGGTTTTAGAGTGTGATCCTTTGGGCTTCACAACTCTCGTCGGAGGGGTAGGAAGGGCTAGTTTCCTCTTCGGAGGAGTCCTTACAGACATGGCAACCTTTGCTTTCTTACTTTTCTTATCTGAAAGACCGGAGGACCTTATGAGCCTCATTTGAAATTCCTTGATAAAGGGATCATCGGAATCTGCAACAGTTTCCACAAAATGTGGAGTCTTGTCATTCTCAATTGATATGGATGGAGAACCTACTCCGTGGCTCATATTTTCTGGCTCTTTCGGGACAAAACTAACTTCTCTAATACCACGAGCTACAACAAAGTTCCTGAATGCCATCCCTACAGAAAAACAGAAAAAAGGATAAATATCATCAGATAAGTTATTTACTTTATTTTAATAGGTATATACATACTTTTCCCATTGCAGATTATCTCAGGTTCCAATGGAGAGCCTTCCCAATGATCTATAATCCCCGCCATAAACAGTATCGGCTCAGGAAACGTTTGCACATCAAATGGGTGATGTTCAAATGTTGGTAGAGGGGATAGCTTCTTACGAAGTGTGGCAAAGGATCATCAAAGCATTTCTCGTCAAAACGAAAGTCTTTGTCTAGCAACGCTGGATATTTGGGAGGTATGATAGTATCTTGCACATAGAAAAACAGACCTTTCCATTTTCTTATGTTGGCAAAAGGTTTTGTTATTAAGCAGGGCACATCAGGTTCACTTCTTTTACCTAAGGTTAACCAATCACCACCAGGGCAAAGGTTGATAAAGCCTCTAAGCACGTTAAGTGTGGGCTCATAACCATAAGCTTTGCATACGACAATGTAGGTGGTTAGTTTGGCTAAGCCAAAGGGGTTCAACCTGGAAATGTGTACTTGATAATACTGTAAAAATTCTAAGATCAGTGGATGAATAGGAATCCTAAAGTTGGATTCTGTAAAAGCATGAACATATAACCCAACATACCCAACGGGGGCGTCAAAAATACTTTGGTTTTCGTTTGGGAGTATCACTTTATACTTTTTAGGTATGGGATATTTTTCAAAAAAATCCGCTAAAGCCTGTTCTGATAAGGTACACTTTTGTTGCCTAATGGTTTTTTTTTGCCGCCATACTCATCTTGTATTCGAAATAATGAGACTAAGGAGGGATAATTACCTTTAATCTTAGTAGAAGCACGAAGCACAAGCACTGTGTATGTGTACTTTGGGGCAAAGAGAAACAGTACGATCAGGTGGAATCATAAAGGGTTTATGTATATTTTTAGTTGTTTCATCCTACCAATCCACGTGTAGTCATTGTATGAGTTTGACACAGATTCCAATTTTCTTTTAAATTTTGAAAATAAGTTTGTGATTACCGTAATCCTAGCTGATGAAGCTAGGGTATGGTAGTTGCATATTTATTGGCCGCATTTATTGCGCAAGGTTGTTTAAGCATTTATCCCCTACTCGTACGAATTTGTGACGGAAGGAATAATATGTAGTTTGTTTTTGAGTCGAATTCAATATATACTCGTACGTATATATCACTTTCGACTGGGGGGCTTGATGATGTACCCTCCGAACGGGTCGAAGGACTCCCCTTCGAGCCTATAGAAAGCCCTCTCTTCGGAGGCCCAGGTTAATCTCCTAACACGTTTCATTGGCGTAAAACCATTCGCCTGCGAACTGGTTACCATGTGGGAATCCGCCAATCAAAGCCCTAAGCCCTTCGGGGTATTCCTATCGAAGGGACTAGCACGAAGGACCATTCTGACCTGGTCAAACCCACGTCTCCTCTTCCCCTTGGTTTTTCCCCTAAAATAGAGATCGTGGGCTACAAAGCCCTAGCGGTTACCACAAAATCATGGGACGCTCCCATGATCTCTGAACAATGTGCAACCGCCCACTATGTCCTATTTTTCCCTTATAAATAGCGTAGTCGGGCATGAACAATGTAAGTTAATTTCACTCTCTCAATTTACGACCTACATTACCATTACACACACTTACTCGCACGCCGGAGGTGGTTCGCAGGGTCCAACCCCTGCGCAATCACTTAACGTAGTGTCTTCGTATTTCTTATCTCAGGTTAAGAACAAGCTTGGCGCAATCTCAACACCCCATTATTCCTTGGATCACCATCGAAGGCTTGGTTGTGCAATTATTTGTTCAATCAAAAGTCAAGTACTTCTTAAAACTCCTAGAAAGGGCAATATGTACAGTGTTGACATGAAGAACATTGTTCCTAAAAAGGATTTAACTTGTCTTGTTGCAAAGGCCACATTGGATGAATCAATGAAATGGCATAGAAGGCTTGGTCATATTAATTTCAAAACCATAAATAAGATTGTTAAGAATGGTTTGGTAAGAGGTTTACCTCACAAAAGATTTGAAAATGATCAAACATGCATTGCTTGTCTTAAAGACAAACAACACAAAGCTACTTGTTAGCCCAAGATTTTTAACTCTATCAATCAATCATTGTTTATGCTTCATATGGACTTATTTGGACCTGTTTCAGTAAGTAGTATAATGCATAAGTGATATTGTCTTGTTATAATTGATGACTATACCAGATTTACATGGGTTTTCTTTTTAGGTTCTAAGGATGAAACTTCTAGCATTCTTAAGACATTCATTACACAGATAGAAAACCAAGTAGACAAGAAAGTGAAAGTCATTAGATGTGATAATGGGACAGAGTTTAAGAATAGAGTTATGGATGATTTCTGCAAACAAAAAGGTCTTAGGAGAGAATTTAGTGTTGCTAGAACTCCACAACAGAATGGTGTTGTTGAGAGAAAGAATAGAACACTAATAGAAGCTGCTAGAACTATGTTAGCTGATTCTAAGCTACCTATAACTTTTTGGGCTGAAGCAGTCAACACTGCTTGCTATGTTCAAAATAGAGTTTTAGTTGTACAGCCTCACAATAAGACATCATATGAACTTTTTAGAGGTAGAACTCCTGCAATAGGATTTCTTAGACCTTTTGGATGTCATGTGACCATTCTCAATACCTTAGACCATTTAGGAAAATTCGATGGTAAAGCAGATGAAGGTTTCTTTGTTGGATATTCTCTTAATAGCAAAGCATTTAGAGTATACAACTCAAGAACCAGGATTGTAGAAGAAAATCTACATGTGGAGTTTTTGGAAGATAAATCCAATGTAGAAGGTCAAGGACCAAAATGGCTATTTGATCTTGAAACTCTAACCAAATCAATGAATTATGTACCTGTTGTTGCAAAAACTAATTATTTTTCAGGTTCACAAGCAACAGATGAGGCAAGGTTAGAAAAGGAGACAAACCAAGATCATGTTTGGATGCCAATATGGTCAAGTACAAGTGTGGAATCAACTTCAACAATTGGAGAATCTTCTTCTGGTAAAGCTAAAGAAGATGTTGAAGATGAAAGCAAAGAAGATGGAACAAAGGAACAAGAAAATAGTTCTGTTGTTGATAATGCTGCTGAAACAGACTTAACTGAAGAAGCAGACTTAACAAAGGAAGCAGAATTAACAAACAATGAGGTGGATTTGAGCAATCTCCCACCAAACTATCATGTTCCACTTACACCACAAACCAGAATTCACAAGGTCCACTCCCTAGAAAATGTGATAGGAGATGTACAATCAGGGGTGAAGACAAGACAACAACTGATGTCTTCAGACCAACAAGGGCTTCTTGATGCCCTTTATGCTTCAAAACAGCATGAGTTTTCAAACTCTTGCTTGTTTGTATGTTTTCTCTCACAAGCTGAACCAAAGAATATTCTGAAAGCCTTAGATGATTCTAGCTGGGTAGAAGCTATGCAAGAAGAGCTTCTTCAGTTCAAGATTCAGAAAGTTTGGGTGCTAGTTAATTTACCTAAGGATGCAAAGGTAATTGGCACTAGATGGGTTTTCAAGAATAAAATGGATGAAAGGGGAATAGTGATTAGGAATAAGGCTAGATTAGTAGCCCAAGGGTACACACAATAAGAAGGTATAGACTATGATGAAGTTTTTGCTCCAGTAGCAAGACTTGAGGCAATTAGGCTTTTCTTAGCTTATGCTTCATTTTTAGGCTTCACAGTTTACCAAATGGATGTCAAGAGTGCATTTCTATATGGCACAATTGAAGAAGAGGTGTATGTCTCACAACCTCCAGGGTTCATTGATCCTGACCATCCAGACAAAGTGTACAGAGTAGTTAAGGCTCTTTATGGCCTTCATCAGGCACCTAGAGCATGGTATGAAACACTGGCTTCCTATTTAAAAGAGAATGGATTTCAAAGAGGAAAGATTGATCAGACAGTTTTCATCAAACAGCACAAGAAGGATCTTCTGTTAGTGCAGGTGTATGTGGATGACATTATCTTTGGATCTACAAGGAAGGAGATGTGTTTGGAGTTTGAGAAGCTTATGCATGATAAGTTTCAGATGAGTTCCATGGGGGAACTTACATTCTTTTTGGGTTTGCAAGTTAAACAGTCATATGAAGGCATATTTATTAGTCAAGATAAATATGTTGCTGAGATACTTAGAAAGTTCAACTTTGCTGATTCAAAAATGAAAAGCACACCAATGGATTTTGAGAAACAACTTCCAAAAGATTTAGATGGAGAAAATGTGGATGTACACACATACAGATCTATGATAGGATCTTTGATGTATCTCACATCATTAAGACCTGACATCATGTTCTCTGTTTGTGCTTGTGCAAGATTTCAAGTAACTCCAAAGGTTTCTCATTTAACAGAAGTCAAGAGGATTTTTAGATATCTCAAGGGTCAACCTAGGTTGGGTCTATGGTATTCAAGGGAATCACCTTTTGACTTGGTAGCATTTTCGGATAGTGATTATGCAGGTGCTAGCTTGGACAGAAAGTCAACAACTGGAGGATGTCAATTCCTTGGCTGTAGACTTATCTCATGGCAGTGTAAGAAGCAAACAATTGTGGCTAATTCAACAACTGAAGCTGAATATGTAGCTGCTGCAAGTTGCTGTGCTCAAGTCCTATGGCTTCAAAACCAACTTCTTGACTATGGGTACAATTTCATGAACACTGTCATTCATATTGATAATAGTAGTACAATTTGCATTATTAAAAATCCAGTACATCATTCTAAAACAAAACACATTGAAATTAGACATCATTTTATTAGAGATTGCAATGAGAAAAAGTTAATTCAAGTAATGAAAATTGCTTCAGAACATAATTTTGCAGATCTGCTAACAAAAGATTTTGATGTTGGAAGGTTTCAGTACTTGGTAGCTAGTATTGGAATGCTAAATTCTTAAATTTTTCAATCTATGTGTTTTTATATACCAGTGTGGTTAATTTTGGTGATTACTCAGTTAATTCTGGTGGTTACTCAATTAAGTCTGGTAGTTAAATTTTTGTTTGTACTATTGTCTTTGTAAATTTGTACTAGCTATTACTTTAAAATTGTGTTATTTCATACAGTTAGTCATATGTTTATTCTAATATAAGACAAGTACTTTGTACATTGTTCTTTTGGTTTTAGACTAACAATTTCAGGTATGAACTATTGAGCACAAAAGAAGTTTTCAAGTGAAATGGAAGCAGCAAAATGTTATATCAGTTGCTTACATAATAGGTTTATGATGGACTGAGTTTGGGAATTCTTAACAAAGGTTTATACCTAAGTTCATTAATTCTTTAAAACTACTTTCTTGAAACCTGATTATCATATTTCACATTGAATTGATGACTTAGTTGATCAGACAGTAACTGATTCAACTCACTTTCTATCATTTTATACTTTTAAGTATAATGAGCAAGTCTAAGGACATCTGATAGAAAGAACAGCTAGTAAAAGTGAATCTAACACTTGTGTTAGAGGCAACAATTGCTATGAGCTGGAAACCCTGTCAAGAAAGCCTTTTGAATAGGTTTATCTTTACACATGCAGTTATTTATAACTGAAAACATTGGTTCTCACACAACCAGAGGTTGATTTAAACCGAAATCTTGATTAAGTGTCTGTTATACACTTAATCCCTTCAAAATGGTTGAAAGCAGTATGATTTTTCATAATAAAATCATATGCATACTGCTAAAGGTCAAAATTTTTCTTAAAAGGATTTTTGGAATAAAAAATGACTCAGAAAACCATCAACTGATGGATTATGAGTTATTGCCCCATGAATCACCTCTCATAGGAGTTAACACACCTAGAAGTGATGAGGGCAGCAAATTAAACTCTTAAGGAATTGATGGCTACATGTACAACATTGTCTGATAACAAGTTCTAAGTGATAGCTCAGATGATGGGGAGAGACATATTTTGGTACATTGTGAGAAATCTTCCAAACAGGGGAGGAAATGTTATTTGCATCTCAGGGGAGGAAACATCTCAGGGGAGGAAATAAAGCCCAAGGAAGTTTAACCAATGAAAGGGAGGAAAAGACAAGAGCATACAAGATGATGAGGAAGTTGAAAATGACAAGAATAGAGCTGATTCTGGAGTATTATATATATTCAGAAGGGATGAAGCATTCCAAAGGAGAAAGTTCTATCTAGGTCAAACGAAGAAAGCTTTCAGTTTCAATTTCAGTTCACTACATTTGTTCATCACTTGCAAAGGCATGCTGATAGATGATTTCACTTGTTGAAACAAGCATCCAAGATACACAGCACCATTGCCTCTTATAATTCCTCCATCCAAGGAAATTGCACCATCTTTTAGGTCAATGTTTGAAGCCTAAAGATGTGTGTATTGATATTGTTGAAGTCAAAGATCAGAAAGCAGATGAGTTACTGAGTTAGATATTAACCTTTCAGAATAGAAGAAAGTTCAGTCCAAGGGTCTGACTATGAAGTGTTTGAAAGATCTTCACAATCCATAATTTAATTCAGAAACATGTTGAAATGGATTCACATGTTTAGGGGAGGATTGTTGGGAATTAAATATTCTGAAGTTTAAGTATCGGGAAAATCTCTCAAGTGATTAAATCTGGTAGCAGTAGAGTTAAGTCTGGTGAGTTCCAAAGTTAAGTCTGCTGGTTATCCGCTGGTTAAGTCTGGTCGTTGAAGTTAAGTCTGGTGGTTAAGTCAAGTGTTAATTCTGGTGACTATCAGAGTTAAGTCTGCTTGATGAAGATATTAAGTCTGGTTGACTAAAAGTCAATAATACACGATAGATAATATCTTACCCCATGTGCTCAGTCTTTATCTTATACTCACAGAACAAGTTGTAAACATAGATACATGTTGTATCTTAGTTACTGACACACATAAGATAAGCTAGCAAGTTGTTTGACAAGACTTAACATTATTGTAAAGATCTTTCTTATGTTATAAAAGAAAGATCTTAGACTAGAGATGAGTGTGTTAAAAATATAGTGCAAAATATATATATATATATATATATATCTCAAGAACATAGAACAAAAACAATATCACAAGATATAGAAACATAAGATTCAAGGTTGTAACCCTATTGATAACTCAAGATCACTCGTATTATTATCTTAATAATATTGAATCGTTTGGTGATAAGCTTTCATTGTTCATTGTCATATAACAAACACAACTGTTCCATTTCCATAACCATAATAACCTTCTAAGTGTGATTAAGTAGATTCTGCATACTTAATCATATTCACTCAATATATCATATACAAAAGGTACAAAAGGTTTAACCACCTTATAGTGTATCAAATCCTAACAAGATCTGAACGAGGAAAGATCCACCTCCTTAAGTAACTTAAGGAGGTCACTGAGGTTTACGGAGGTAGTCTTATGAGTATCAATGAATTCAGTCAGCTTGGTAATGAGAACTGGGTCATCTTTAAAGTCTTCTTGAATGTTGCTGAGAGACTTAAGAAGAGTGTTGAATTGAGTCCCCTGATCCAGAACCAGTTTCTCAATGGAAGATTTCAGATCACTAACACCTTTATCTGAGGAAGCTCTGGCTGCTTTTGTGAGAGCCTGAAACTGTTCAACGTTGGTTTTTAGATCAGCATAGGACGCATCTGCTTCAGTATGTCTGTCCTAGCTTTCGTCTTCGAGTCTTGTGTATAACCATTCATTGTTCCAGTCTAATACTTCACATTGGGTTTTTTCAGTGACTGGCTTGACATTGTCCAGTTCTCTGAAGCCAGAGGATGATAAGGAGCCTGAAGATTGTGCCTGATGAGATGATGATGATGATGGAGAGTTTGATTGTTGTTGTTGGTGTTCTTGTTCATTGGGTGGAGGAGATGAAGGTAGTGGCTCGAGTGTTGAGGTTCTTGGTCATCAGTGTGAAGATGGTCATTAGTATCCATATCTTCCCTAGCAGCCAAAACTTCATCCTCCTCAAATTCAACTACCCTTGCTTATGATTCTTCATCTATGAGCATCTTTAAATCCACAAGAGTAGGAGCCTGTTCAATACCCGGCTCCCCCTCAGAAGAGGGCTTGCCTTGGTTGTGGTCAGGTCCTGACCCCTCTATTCCAGCAAACTGGGATTTATTTGCCTAGTCCTTAGGGTCAATCCCTGAGGAATGCGCATTGCCGTGGGGGTTGATGGTTCCATATCAGCGGGTGGTTGCATGCCCCCTGAGTCTTTGTCCCTAGTTGTTCCTTCAGGGACTGGTGGGTTTCTGCCAGTACCATCATCAGGAAATGATATGTTGAGGTCCCCCTTTCCAACAGGGTGGTGTTGCCCTGTCGAAGTTATAGGGACCTTGTCTCCCTGAGACCCTGGTTGTGATTTACCAAGGCTGTGAGCAGGATGTGATTGGGTATGGGTCCTCTTCTCGGTAGAGCAATACTGCTATACAGAGGATTCAGGACCCTTTTCTCCCTCGGGCAAAGGTTGTGATGTACTAATGCCCTCATTGGGATGTGAGAGTTGAATTGTTCCTGACTCTACTAACTTGTTTATGTCAATAGAGTATTTGGGAGAGGGTTTGCCCGAGGACACTGAGTGTGATTTCTCGGTGCCCTCCATTGGCGGTTGTTTTTGGGTCAGGGTGATACTGGGCCCTTCAGTGGGTGTCTCTTTGGGATGGCTTTCTTATGCCTTCTTTTCTCAGGCTTTGAAGTATCAGTGGCGAGGGTTTTGGTTGAACCACCTTCCTGGACCCCTGTCTCTTTTTCTTCTTCTCCTTCTTGGAAGGATAAGGCATTAGTGAAACAGCGTCAACACCCGGAATAACTGTCAACATATATGTTGTTAGGGTGATTTATGTGACCTCAGTAGGGTCTCTAGAGTAGTTGGACTTGTGTAAGACATCAGGAATGGATCCCTGTATGTTTGCCCTAACGTACTCAGAGCCCAATAAGTCTTGAAGCACACAGGAAATGAACCTAGGGTAGGACATGTGTCTTTGTCTGGTCTTGCATGTGAGCTTGACTATGAGGTCTTTGAAGATTATTTCTCTAACATCTATCTTTTTACCTTCTAGGAGACTGAACACTATCATTTTTTGAGCAGTGTTCAATTGCTCCATTGAGGATTTGTTCCCACCCAGGACCTGAATGACAAAAGTCATCAGTATCCTCCAAACGGCAGGAAACCAAGTTTTGATTATTGGAGCCTTGGCCAAAAGAGTCCCTGGGGCCACTTCAGGGTGTTGTTTGTCATGTGGCCCAAGTAAAAGCAATTCGGCTTTTACTTCTGAGTCTGAGGGTTGTGGGGCAAAGGTTTCAGTGAAGTCAAGGCCTGTGGCTTTGAGAAAGTTTTTATAGTCCAGGGTTAGGGTTGTATTCCCATTTTTAACTGTAAACTTGATAGTGGAGTCCTTGGTGACATCAGGGTTGGTAACCACTGCTGTACACCAGAACTCCCTCAAAGTAGTCATTATAAATGACTGAGGGTGTCTTGGTGAATGCCGTGGAGAGAAAACAGTTTTAATGATACTTTACCATATCCTTATAAGCATGAAAATTTTCCGGATAGACAAAGTTCCCCACGACATTGTTTTTGGTCATGTATACGCTTTCCAATTGAAATTCCACATTTGAAGCGTAGGTAATAGCTTTAGAAGTTGCCATTATTAAGAGAAAAGGTATGGTTTTAAGAGATAAAACACACACAATTTTTGAGAGAGAAATTTGCAAGAGTTTGATTAGATTATGAAAGCGTGTGTGTGTGTTTTTCTTTGTAAAGGGTATTTATAGGGAAGTGGAGAGGGGTGTAGTTTGAAAATATTGGATATCAAATGATATTAATGTGTTTATTTTGAAAACAGTTTTGTGAAAACCGTTTGATATCCGCATTAAATGCCACTCTTCCCATTATCCGTCTTTTATGCAACTATCAAGGTGAACAGTTGCGTTTCTCTGCAAAAGTGCATTTTTCAGAGTGATGTCATCACATATAATATCAAAAGATATTATTTGTGAGTGAGAGGCATTAAATGCCAAGTGGGATTTTGATGAGTGTTGAGGGGGCCCAAGACATGGATGCCAGTTAGGTAGAGACATATATTCCTTTAATTTAATATGTACAGTTACCAACCTAGGACATTTACTAACTAAATACTTAGAGCATTTAGTTTTGCATTGAATGTCCTTAATTATGTCTTGAGTCCCCTGAATGAATTTTCATTCAGTGTGATGATGTTAAGGGAAGGTTATTCAGTTAGTGAAATGTTTTAGGGAATCACTGAGAGATGTTGTTGTTCAGGGACCTTAGAGAGTATTTACACCAGGTTGAATAAATTTAATCAGTGACCTGATTGTCAATATCCAACATGCCTAATTCTGCTTTCAGTCTTTTGAAAGTAAGTTCATCCAGGAGTTTTGTGAAAATATCAGCCAACTGATATTCAGTGGGGATGAAGTGTAGTTCAATATCTCCATTCATGATGTGGTCCCTGATGAAGTGATATCATATATCAATTTGTTTGGTTCTTTGGTGAAGTACAGGGTTGTTGGAGATAGCAATTGCACTTGTGTTATGTTTAGAGAGTTGAAGAGATAAAAACAAGTTAGGAACGAAGGAGATACGCTCATTTAAAGTCGGGTTTAAAATCAACAAACTTTGTTTTATAGTTTTAATATCATAAACACGTTTTAATCGTTTTTCTTAAACATTTTAACTTACGTAACTTTATAAAACTTCACAAAAAGTATATAAAGGTGATAAACTTTGTAAAACTCATATGAATATAGTACATGTCGCATCGTTTCTAAAACGACTTATTTATCTAGGTCGCATTTAGGAGTACTTGCATTGCACTCACATTATACTTTTCTGTTACATTACTTACTAAAGGTGAGTTTCATAGCCACACTTTTACTTGTTCTACTACTCATTTTGAACTAATTTGGGATGAGAATACATGCTCGTTAACTTAAATACCTTACTCGTTTTACTAAAATACATGCTCGTTTACTTAAATACATTACTCGATTTATTTATGGACACAAGTACTTAAACTTTACGGATTGACACTAAGTTACCACATTTTCCAAGAAGTCCCCGCTACCATGAACCGTTAATTATGTAGTAAGCGCGAATGTTGTGAATAGATCTATTGGGTTGACATCCCTATAGGTGATGATGAATATGAAAACATAATTAAATAATTAAACGCAGCGGAAACATCACCCAGAGACGGATCCATATAGCCATATGATCAATCAATAAATAAATACAATGATTATATACCTTTGTAGCGTGATCACGGATTCACCAACACACCAATACCCACGAATGGAATGAGAAACCCTAAGAGATCAATGAAGTCAATCTCTTCTATGTGTGAAACACACTACACGTCCTTGATCACCAATTGATGCTAGTCTTGACCCCATAACAATGATCCTTGCAGCCATCTACAATAGATTAAGCAAAGAAGGGATAAAAAAACACAAACCCTAGAGGGGTTATGTTTTTGCCGTGAGTTTAAGAGAGGGAGAGGAGGAGAGAAAAGTTGCAAGTCATTTAATGTAATTGATCTCAATTATGACGAAATCAATTTGGAGGTTATAAAAGAAAAGTTACACTTAACCCCTTGATCTTTCCCTCTTGTTCTCCCTACCATGGCCGGCCATATGGAGCTTCAAATGGGCTTGCCCATTTATTGGTCCAATCCAATACACTAAGTACTAGCTTAGTTATTAGTAGCCCATTATCGATCCCAAGTTACGTAGTCTTATATATAGTGTAAATATGATAAATACAATATATATATAAAATGGTGTCTCTGTGTATAAGTGTGTGACTCCATAGGCTCACATATATCTAGTCATATAATTATTTATTATGACACGAGCATACTCCAACAGCTCCCACTTGCGACGTCATAATAATCAAGTAATTATACAAGCAAAGGTTAGCGTCTAGCAACACGCCAATGCCCCTAGAAATATGTGAGAATAGTTTCTTAAACGTCTCATTTAAATGGTTTATATGTCATCCATCCTTTTGTTACAGATACCAGGTTGAACATTAGACATGGATCAAATGCCATTCTAATAGTTCAAATATTATGTTTCTCGATATAGAAATTGAACAAGATTACCAAGTGGATCAAGATTCATTTTAATCTCATTTGGGTACGGCCATACAAACATCTGTCCAATTCATTGAGGGGCCCAATAGTATCTAACTCCATGACATGTAGAGGAACAAATCCTATTTTGACTGCACGTGTCATTCATGTGTTTCATATCACTCATGAAGATGGTTTTTATAACTACCTTATTCAGGACAACGTTTAACCATATCAAGGAATGAAATTCCACGCATGCAAGACCTACTTGCATCCCAAGTCTAAGGATAAGAGACATAACCAATTGCAAGATTCACTCTTGACGCCGATCCATGTAGTGAATACTTGTAGGTTGGGTCAATCCAATGTTCATCACAATGAACAACATGTGAGTTTGGTGGAATCATCAATTAATATCTATTCTTAATAAATATCACCAACACGCTCACATTTCCCTTAATTCGATGATACTCCCGTATCGTCAACTGGCAGTGGACAATTTTAGAATAAATAAATTATTCATGGATTAAACATACAAATATAGAACACAACAGTATAAATGAAGACGATCATACCAGGTATATCAATTCATTATATAATACGACTACTTACAGTTCCATTATCAAAATACTAAAAACAAATATTCATAAGACTACTCACAGTTCGGAATCCGATGTTCCCACCATGATCAAATTATGTTGTACAAGACAACAAGTAGTCATCTGAGTAAACTTTGAGAATACTTGTTTCAAAATTCATGAAAGGTTTGAATGATGATTGTCCTTTGTATGTGTGCATTCAAGTACAATACGAGTATTGCAACAATGCATTCCATGGGGTGTTTGAAGCTAGCAGAACACATACTTTAGACAGTCATCTGAACAGTTTCTCAAACTATAAAGTTTTCTCATTCTTTAATGTATAACGCATTAATGCTCTCAGACGAGCACATCTAGTCAGAAATTTCATCATTTATGATGACATGCTACCACGACTAGGGTTGAGCATCATCTCAGTTAAATAAGCATCAGTGTATGCAAACAAAACAGAGCTCCTC
The DNA here is from genome assembly GCA_021014915.2 of Artemisia tridentata subsp. tridentata. Taxonomy (NCBI): domain Eukaryota; kingdom Viridiplantae; phylum Streptophyta; class Magnoliopsida; order Asterales; family Asteraceae; genus Artemisia; species Artemisia tridentata. The sequence goes on from CP139505.1 coordinate 180,650,519, forward strand.
AAATATCCGTAAACGTTGAACATATCTTTGGTACTTTGTAGGTCCATTATAATGTTCGTTTAACAATTATCTAATGACTTTCACTTAGATATTTGTTGTTATCAACTCATCTTGCATTCATGCAAATGATATATATATAGTCCAATGCATAATACGACTTGCATAATGAATCCTTTAGTTGAATTTAAGGTTTCCATTCATGTGTTCAATCTCATCAAGTGAGATTGATCATTGAGACTCCCCTCAATAACGTGTCATATTGTGTTAGACTTAATAACCGCTTATGTTTATTCTAATAAACATATGTAACAAGGTTGTATGTTTTATTTTCTAAACCCCTTAAGAGAAACTTCATTCCAAACTAAGGATTATAGTCTAGCTTAGATGGAATATTGTTTCTAATATGTTAATGACATATGAGATTCAAGAAAAAAAATACAGTGCTCCTACTTGCTCTCAGTGTACTTAGGAGTAATCTTATTAATCAAAATCAAATTAATGATTTTATAATTAACTTAAGATCTCTGCTCCTAGATGCATGATCTAATCCACACATGGATTCTTTTATCTTGTACACATTATAAAGATTATATGGATTCATAAACCCTTTTGATCACTCATCGTCCTCGCAAAGGTAATCAACAAGAAAAGTGTTTTGATATCCTATTGTCATATTTCATTTACATGAAGACAGGTATGAAAATTAATCATCTTTATACCTTTAATGTTTGTAGGTAGGAAGATTTAATTATAGTCAATTTCTTGAGTATGAGTAAACTCCTTTTACTACGTGTGCATTAAATGTGTGTACAAGTTTGTCCTTTTGAGTCTTCTCATTAAGAAACTCATTTTTAACCTCACAGTCTAACTTATTGGTAAGAGATCAATCAAGCTCCACGAGTGATTGTCTTTCAAGGACTACATCTTAACATTCATAATTTTGAGCTATTCATCATATTCAAGATCTGATAATGCATCTCTGTAGTTAGCAGGTTCACTATGATCCATTAATTTTACTACATTATAGTGGGTAAAATGTGAGGTGGGATAATTTCACTGTTCTTGGTGAGATTTCCAGGTGACACGGTGTGCAAGTCTGTTTTCCGTGATAATCATATAAATGCCTAATCTGGTGATTTAGTCATAATAAATGGACTATTATGAATTTAATATTTAGGGGAATTTTACCATCTGGCACACTTCCTGTCGGGAATTAACGGTTCATGAAATTCGAGCAGTAGGGGACATAACAGGGCTTAGGCTGACCGCGCAATAACCTTGGTAAAAATAGTATTAATGGTCCATAAAACTGGTTTTGCATGTTTCTCACCCCATTCATATAAAACAAGTATAAGTAAAGAGGGGCTATAAACTCACCTTAATAATGGATGCAGTGAATGCAAGAATGTATGGCACCAACATGCAACCCTTATGATGAATCGGCTGAGACTTTTGGACTCAGTAGCACTTCGAAAAGAACCCCAATCCGAACCTTGGCTTCTTCAAATCAATTCCCAGTCAACCCACTCAAATCGACCTTCGCCCCTTTTAATTCTCTTCGACCCTCAGGAGCCTTTGGGTGATCGAATGACCTTTGTGTGGATTAACTTGATTTGAATCAGCCATTAAAAAGAGAAAATCGAGAATGGGTTTAGTTCTTCTTTCTTGGCTTCGATCTTTGATGTGTCCGAAATGAGTAACACTCGTTTTCTATTGGTAACATCAAGATTCACTCGTGACTGCTCTTGGGGGTAGGGGTAAAGAAGATAGCGATGGGGGTTGACCATGTTCTGATTTCGAATTAAGATAAGGATTTGATGGTGAAGCTTAAACGTTGTGCTTGGTTCTGTGGTGTCGAAGACAAAAACGAGAAAGAGAGAGATAAGTATTTCGGGTTCTGTGTGAGTGGGGGATTATTTTAAGTGTTATATGTTTTTGATTTAATTAAGGAATGGTAAATTATACCCCGCGTCCCGCTGAGCTGAGTTGAACACAGGTCCTTCCCGGAGCCGATGTGAATACGGGAGAGTGGATTTTTAGGGGCGTTTTTATAATACTTGAATGAATTTAGAGTTTGTGGATTTAAAATAAATCCTGAGTTTTAAATTTATTACTGATATATTATTGGTATGCGTGTGGTTTCATTTTTGAGTAAAAAATGGGATAACCTCCCGTTTTTACTACATCATGGCTTGTAAATGTGAAAGTGGGAAAGGTTCACTGTTTTTGGTGAGATTTAATATCTTTGTGCTTAAATGTGTGGGTTTGTTTTCCCGAATGGTTATGCAGGCTCATGCATGCCTAATTTTTATTGGTCTGGTACTAATAAATTAACATTTATTATGTAATTAATGGTGCAAAATTGCCGTTTGTCACATCCTCCCCGCCTTAGGAGGAAAACCGTCCTTGGTTTTCACTTAGAATTACCCGATGGGGTTGGAGATTTGAGGGTTCTAGTGTTTTGGTTCTATTTTTTCACATTTCTATGTGAATTCGAGGTTTTGTGAGAGACGGTTAAACTTAGATAATCGAGATATGTATTGAAAGTTCTGGAGTACAGGAATTTCTCACGATGACCATTCCCATCATGGCATGATCCTCCTTGAACTAAGCATAGGTGATCAGGCTATGCTTGGTTGAGGACTGATGATGTTATGCTGGGTTTAGTTACAATGACATATGGTTTCTACAGGTTCAGAATCACAACAGGTTTTTAAAGATGCACCACCTCATATGACAAGAGTGTACTAGTTAACGGACAACTTCAAATGTGATAAGGATAGGAAAGAGTTATCATAATATCTTGATTCAAAAGCTAGAGAATTCGACACGGAGAGATTCATACAAAGCAATGATACAACATGTCTTTTAAGAAAGTACAATTATTCGGAAAATACGATCTAAGAGAACCTAGATGTAGATGTTGTTATGCGAAGAAAAGGTTCCAAGTTGCATCTCCACTCATCACGCCATTTGGGTCCTGGCCAACCCTTTCATTTCCATTTCTCAGCTCTGGGCAATTATCCCTGTAGTGCCCAATCATTCCACACTCGAAACAGGTGGCGGTGAACTTTGGGTCAGTCACATGAGTGAAAACTTTACAGTTCTTAGTTCGATGGCCGATACTCCCGCAATTTCCACGCCGCATGGGACAAGGTTCATGATGATGAAACGGGAACACGTTACACTTAGGTAGGTTTCCAACATATCCTTTCTTCATGCCGGTGCTTGCAGTAGGGGTTGTAGCCGTTCCTGGCCGCTTGCTAGGACCAGCATTACCGCGATTCTTGGAGTGGTCTTCTCGTTTCCTTTTGTTGTCAGTCTCTCTTTCAACACTTGTCCCGACAGTTGATCCCATCGGCTTCTGGGCCACATTCGTGGGCCCCTGGAGTTTAGTGGTCTTGGAGGCAGTGTCATTTTCCCCTTGTAATGGGGGAAAACCTCCTAAGTACCTCTCCCATAGCTGAGCTTCTGTCTGGTTCATCTCAGGGCTCATTGGTGTCATTCCTTGATGGCGTGCAGCACCACTGGCACCCCGCACCTTGGGGTTCCAAGATTTTTCCTCCATTCTTTTGATTTCACTGTAGGAGCAGTACTTCCTACATACGATTTCTTTAAAACTTTCCCATGCCATCGCATATGCAGCATCAATGCCTGTGGTCTTTAGATGGTTATTCCACCAGGTCTGAGCATCATCAGTGAAGGTGAGTGAAGCATACTTTACCCTATCCTCTTTTGCACAATCACATGCTTGAAACATGGCCTCCAGTCTTTCCATCCATCTTATTATAGCAATGGTTCCTTCAGTTCCATTAAGATTTCTAGACATGGCCTTTCAAAACTTCTGATAAGTGCCAGTGTGGTTGCTGCTGTCCTTAAGCTCTGAACTTCCGATCTTAGCAGTCGTGTTGTTGGCCTTTGCTGCGGCTAGGGTTGCTGTCACACGATGATTAACTAACATGTCTAGCATGGCTGGATTTATGATAAGCAGGTTTGCTTCGTTTTTAGCTGGGATAGTAGCAACAATAGGCTGGTCATGAACGACATTGGCTGTCCTTCCTGTAGGAGCCATCTATAACATAAAAGATGAGAATGAATGAGATTTTAAACAAAGGAAGGAGATTATATGAGTTTTATAATTGATAAAGCACATTTTGGGAAAAGCAGATTTTAAGGAAGATTATCGGAGAAGAAGGTATAAATGGGGTCTGTATCCCTACTAATATCCTAGGGCATACTCTGGTTGCCTATCTGGGTAAAGCTTGAAATCTAGTAGCAAGCGAAACTTATAGTCTTAAATATACGTTCTACTTCAAGTCTTGTTCGAGAGATGTCTTGTCCTAAATTGTTTGGTCAATGGTTTGAAATAAATAAATCGGTCTGACGTTATGCTGAGATATATTTTCTAGCGAGAATTGTGTATGAGTAATCCTTTAGAATCTTAAGGCTTTGATGCGTGGTTTTGTAACCTTACAACAGGTTTTACCTCTCGAGGGATCTCAAGAGGCTTACAACCCCACCAGGCAGTGTACCTGACCGATGTAGTATAGTGTAGTGGTAAGTACGGGGGATTGATCGTTCTCCACAGGGAATAGTGTTCGTTAGGTATGAAAGGCTACTCTAATTAGGTCTAAGGATTGAGGAAGATTCTTTTTATGTTTTTATAATTTTTATGAAAGCAAGTAAAATCTCGGTTTTGAAGGAGTGGGCGGAATTAGTTGCTAGTCAACTAACCCAAATTACTACAAATGCAAATAAAATAAAATAACAAAAATGAAAAGTGGTGAGAAACTTATGTGTAGAGAAATGTGTTTACTTAGATTTCCTTACTCCCTAACTATCTTTTACCGGTTAATTAGTGTGTATTAGTTGCGTGGATGACGGGTGTATTCCTTAATACCATTCGTGGGGTGGCGTACTTACTTCCCCAAACTCTACAAGCTCCTACTTCACTCCTATGTCGAGCCGGCTAGGAAGCTCCTAACATGGGATCACTAGAATTCGCTTGTGCATTAAATACAACCATAAAAACCTTTAGTACGCGTTTGGTTCATGTTTCTTAAGACGTTCAAGCAAGTTACCGAATAGGAAGTTAGCCAGTTTTCTTAAGCCTAACATAGATAAACAATCATCCAATACAACTAACAACACACTAACAACCAATAATCAATAGCTAGGTTTCATTAGATCTAAGCAAACACAAGATAAAATTAGCCTAACATGTTAAACAAAAGACAAGCATAAGATAGAATCAAACAACACATAGACATATTGAATGATTAATTGATAACTTATCTCTCAATGAAACATGGAAGATCTCAAGGCTAAAAGCCCTGAAAAAGTAGCTAAAATCGTCTTAGGGTTTTATCCCAAAATTCCACACACTAAGCTCTCCCCTAATGACAAAAAATTAGAAAACTATATATAGACTTTTGCATCTGACGGCGTCACCTTATGGATTGTGACGCCGTCACCTCGCCGCTTTTAGGGTTCTCGGATGACCATCTTGACGCCGTCCCTCTTTAATTCTCCAAAATCCGTTCTGGCCTATCAAGGCTTGACGCCCTCACCTCTTGAACGTGACGCCGTCCCCTTATGAATTAAGCCGTGACGCCCTTGATTTAGTTAAAGAGTGACGCCGTCAGAATTCACATGCTAACTCACTGGCCCGTCATGAGTAAATTTCACATCCCACTTTTCTTGCCAAGGCATGACGCCGTCCAGAGTTAAGTCTGACGCCGTCAAGAGTAACTTTTAGCCGATTCTTGAGACTTTGCCGTTTTCTTCACTTTGATGCTCCAAAAACGTCCAAAATGCCTCCTTTTCCAGATTTCTCCTCAAAAGTACCTAAAATGACAAAAGGAACGATTTAGGGCGATATTTGATCAAATAAATACGATTTCGGGCTTAAATGACCCCTTAAAAGCGGTACACTTTTCGCTTCATCAAATACCCTTACACTTGAGATTTGCTTGTCCTCAAGCAAATGCGCTTTTATTCTAATCAAAATACAAGATAGGGGTCATTTAATGCTAACATAAAAGTAATTACAACAAATAATCGTTCCACTTCAATCATAATAAGCACGGAGATTACATACTAGCACCTCACAAGTAGTGTTTAGATACTCACATCTCTCAAGTGTCATCAAAATAAATCTCATAAATGAAAACGGAAAATATCTCTCACTACCTGTCATAGCAAATAGATTACCATAGGCTTGGGAAAGGATCGAAAACCTCCTCCGCTAGGCGTAAGCACCAAAGATAAACTATCAAAGAGGGCTTTTAAATGGGTTGTAATGTTAGGTGTAGGGAAAAGGAAAACACGGTTTGGTTGGATAAAGGATATTTTACTGGTGGCGAGTTAAAAATCTTGGTCAATTACATGTACTATACAATGTTGCTAAGCCAAGACTAGACTCGATCTTAAGCTAGAAATGAAATAACAAAATAACAAAAACATAAAACAAACATAAAATAAAACGGGATGGTAGTCCGTATGTTTTTTCTATTTTTCATTTTCTCATTTTTTTGTATTTTTCTTGATTTTTCGATTTTTTTTTTTTTTTTTTTTTTTTTTTTTTTTTTTTTTTTTTTTTTTTTTTTTTTTGCATACACTTTTGCCCTACCATCCAAAATAATACATCATAGGGGCATTGCATTCCCCTTACACTTGAATTTTTACATAACTTTACAAATACTAATCTAATGACTCGAATTAAGATAATTGAAAAACTTGGAGTACTTTTAAAACATTTAGCACATGTGGGGGTAATAAATGATGTTCTTCCCCATTACTCCATTACACTAGTACTTTACCCATGAGTCCCAATCGTCCCAAAACAATATGTACAAGGATATGACTCGACTTAGCAACCATGTAATCAATTAGATAATTAACTTGGGTTTAAACAAATGTTGTCACAATAATGCACTAAAAATGAGTGCATACAAGGTAGGCTAAGGCGATTTGGGTGTACATTTTAGTGGGGTGTAACAAATTCTTCCTTTAAGTAAAATGCTTAAAGGTCGAAACGAAAAGATAGGCTCTGAGGGGTGTACTAGGGGTATCGTGTACTAAAAATGAGTACAACGCAAAGGGTGTGGGAGAATTACTTGACCAATGTAGCCAAAGTAATTATAACAAAAACACAGGTGTAAAACAATGGGTTTATCCTAATGCCTCTTATCATGTAGTAAATCTAACTACACGAATGTAGTCTCACTTGTGGCCTTGGAATGGTCCTAACGCAAGTTCTAGAATCTAAGTGCTACCGGTACACACATCATAGCATAAATGCTTTTCCTACCAATTCTAGGGGCGAACCTCACATATTTGGGGGTGGAAAATTTTTTAGTGGTACGGTTTTTGTGCTAGTCATATAACTCCTATCCGTGAGACGCTCATTAAGATCAAAGTTTCACTCCTATATGTTGTAAAAAAAATTTTAAATTTGGCACTAAAATTGCCCTAACAAGTATTTATCTCAGTTTTATTACACAACTACCATCAAACAAACAAAAATCAAGCGTAATTGTATTCTCTAAAATCGTACTTTTACCCTCCCCTTACACTTAAGATGAACATTGTCCCCAATGTTCAAATAACAAGATGTAAAAGCATATAGTAAAAGAATGAAATCAAATACTCCCCTGATTCGCTCGTTGGATAATGAAATTACACGGTTAAATCTTCCTCCAAAGAGAATGTTGAAGCTCCATGACTAATGCATCGCCATAAGCTTGATTCCATAAACATCTCCTTGTCCAAAATAACCTGTTAAGCCTGAGAAAACAAACACGAAAACCTGCATAACATCGGCGGGATAAAATCTATATATAAGGATATAATGCTTGTGGAATGATAATTTTGCAGATTCCTGGAGATTATAAGTTGGAGATTTAATAAAAACTTTTTATGAAAACAAAACTTTCAAAAATTTCTGGAAATTAAATCTGACGCCGTCAAGTTATAACCCTGACGCCGTCAGAAATGACCTGACAAAAATTTTCATTTTAAGTTTCCGGAAAATTTCTGGAAAAACCTTTACCTTACTTCCTGGAAATCCTGCAAAACATCATTATGACTCGATACAAGCATTTGACTCAAACAAACACTAATATGTATGCTAATTTATTATTATTACGATTCATGTTAATTTGTGTTCTAATAAACCGATTTAGATTTCCCTTACACTTATCTTTTGCAAAATACCTTTATATGTAGTTAAGACGAAGTTAAAAACAACATAAAGCATTTTCACAAATTACTTTTGAACATGAATCAATAATGATAAAAATTAAACACACATACGGAAAATAAAATCAAACAAGCAAATAAATAAACACACAAAGCAAATAAAACAAATAAAGCTTGGGTTGCCTCCCAAGAAGCGCTTGTTTTTGTTCGAGTCATGAGCCTGACTCTACCCTTATTTAATGGATAAAGGAGAGGTTTTCCCTACACTTAGGATTAAGTGCGGGTGATAGTAGCGATACACCCCAGCTCGGTAGGAGTATGCCACGTGAGGAAAGAGTGGTGGATGAATTATATACTCAAAGGGGTGTGCTCCTTTCATCATAACCTTACCTAGTTCACTTTGGTCAATGGGTGAATTAAAGTTTTCTCCTAAAAAGGGATCATCTTCTATCAACTTCGAGAGATTCCTAGTTGGGAATCCATCTTGACCTAATAAACCCGGTTTAAACCCATAATGTTTCTTGTGATCAATCCTGAATGGGTGATGTAAGTATGTAAGGTCATGGTTCACTACTATGTCAGCTTCCTCTCTACAAGGCCTAGAGTCTACTACCTTAATCTTAACATTACCCGGACTACATGGTTTGATGGGTGGATCGGAACCTTTTTTAATTCCTAAATTCACATATAAAGATGGAAGATTTGGTAACGGTTTTGGGTGAGGCTCCGGTTTATCAAAAATAGGAAATCCCCTAGAACTAAGAGTAAGGTTGTGATCACTATAAGCATTCAAACCTATATCCTCTAGTTGTGTTTGGTTCAAAGGTTCTACCTCCATCGGGATTCCTAAAGTCTCTTCTACTTCTTCCGGGTAAGTCACGAGCGGTGTGTATGCCTCGAATGATGGTTGGACTTGTGGGGTACTTTGTAGGTTTGTGTTATTTACCTCATCCTTCCTTGTCTCTATATCAATTATATCCACATCATGTGTTTTAGTAGAATCTAACCCAAACATGTTCCTAAGTATCTCAAATCCTTCTCTAGCCATTTCAAGTTCTAAGTCCGATTCATAAGAATCTTCCCCGATAACATGATTACTATGTTCAATTTGCCTAAAGGATTCATCATGTGTTCCTTGAGATTCAAAGTCATTGATCATAAAACCTAGGTCTTTTTGCTCAATATGCTCATGTTCGGCTAAATCCTCCTCAATTGTTTCCTCAAGTTGTGATGTATACGAACCCATTAATTCATTAAACTTATGGTTCACGGTTAGGAGGCTTTCCTCAAATTTTTTCCAAAGGGTCTTATTAAAAGGAGTTGATCCTAACAATGATTGTTTAATAGAAGCCACACATGCACATAATTCATCAAACCTATCAAACTTTATACCCATCTCCTCTTGTATATATCTAAGATCACTTAAAAATTCATTGGAACAACAGGAAGCAAATCTATCCGTGTAAAGTAATTGTTCCTCTATTGTTAATGATCTAAATGGAATTTCATCCGCCATGGTGACAAACGAAAATGGTTTTACAAACAAAGGGCACAAAGAAAAAGATAGACTAAAGAAATCTAATAAAAAGAAAAATAAAAATCTCACTAGACCTAATAAAAGGAATCTAGTGAGTAGACCTAATAAAATAAAATAAAAATTCAACCTAAACAATAACTATTCCCCGGCAGCGGCGCCAAAAACTTGATGCGTGGTTTTGTAACCTTACAACAGGTTTTACCTCTCGAGGGATCTCAAGAGGCTTACAACCCCACCAGGCAGTGTACCTGACCGATGTAGTATAGTGTAGTGGTAAGTACGGGGGATTGATCGTTCTCCACAGGGAATAGTGTTCGTTAGGTATGAAAGGCTACTCTAATTAGGTCTAAGGATTGAGGAAGATTCTTTTTATGTTTTTATAATTTTTATGAAAGCAAGTAAAATCTCGGTTTTGAAGGAGTGGGCGGAATTAGTTGCTAGTCAACTAACCCAAATTACTACAAATGCAAATAAAATAAAATAACAAAAATGAAAAGTGGTGAGAAACTTATGTGTAGAGAAATGTGTTTACTTAGATTTCCTTACTCCCTAACTATCTTTTACCGGTTAATTAGTGTGTATTAGTTGCGGGATGACGGGTGTATTCCTTAATACCATTCGTGGGGTGGCGTACTTACTTCCCCAAACTCTACAAGCTCCTACTTCACTCCTATGTCGAGCCGGCTAGGAAGCTCCTAACATGGGATCACTAGAATTCGCTTGTGCATTAAATACAACCATAAAAACCTTTAGTACGCGTTTGGTTCATGTTTCTTAAGACGTTCAAGCAAGTTACCGAATAGGAAGTTAGCCAGTTTTCTTAAGCCTAACATAGATAAACAATCATCCAATACAACTAACAACACACTAACAACCAATAATCAATAGCTAGGTTTCATTAGATCTAAGCAAACACAAGATAAAATTAGCCTAACATGTTAAACAAAAGACAAGCATAAGATAGAATCAAACAACACATAGACATATTGAATGATTAATTGATAACTTATCTCTCAATGAAACATGGAAGATCTCAAGGCTAAAAGCCCTGAAAAAGTAGCTAAAATCGTCTTAGGGTTTTATCCCAAAATTCCACACACTAAGCTCTCCCCTAATGACAAAAAATTAGAAAACTATATATAGACTTTTGCATCTGACGGCGTCACCTTATGGATTGTGACGCCGTCACCTCGCCGCTTTTAGGGTTCTCGGATGACCATCTTGACGCCGTCCCTCTTTAATTCTCCAAAATCCGTTCTGGCCTATCAAGGCTTGACGCCCTCACCTCTTGAACGTGACGCCGTCCCCTTATGAATTAAGCCGTGACGCCCTTGATTTAGTTAAAGAGTGACGCCGTCAGAATTCACATGCTAACTCACTGGCCCGTCATGAGTAAATTTCACATCCCACTTTTCTTGCCAAGGCATGACGCCGTCCAGAGTTAAGTCTGACGCCGTCAAGAGTAACTTTTAGCCGATTCTTGAGACTTTGCCGTTTTCTTCACTTTGATGCTCCAAAAACGTCCAAAATGCCTCCTTTTCCAGATTTCTCCTCAAAAGTACCTAAAATGACAAAAGGAACGATTTAGGGCGATATTTGATCAAATAAATACGATTTCGGGCTTAAATGACCCCTTAAAAGCGGTACACTTTTCGCTTCATCAGGCTTCTAAATGGTTTTGCTTAGAATTTAGGTCTTATAGTAAATGGCGTGGTCTTACAATCTAGACTCCTAAGGTGCCTCGTGTTTTAAGGGCTAAAGATAATAAGTTGTATTTCTATGAACTTCATCAAAGCGTGTCATGCCCACATCCATAATCTGGGGCGATAGCGTTTGATTAGTTTCCGAGGTTTGTTTGAGTAATAGTGTGTTGATAAAACTCCTTATCCTAGGTCAGTTTGTAATCCTAAGGGTTTAGTGAAAGGGCGAGACAATTTACCCCTTTACGATAGTGGATTAGGTTATTCCGTGATGCTCTATGGTTCCCGTTAGGCTACCAATTAATCCTAGTAAGTCTCCAGGTTTTTGAAAAGTTTTGTGGTCCACCTATTGGTCATTCTTACTGAGAGGTCTTTCGTTTGTGGCTAGAATCTTATGAGTCACATGAACAGGTTTTCCCTCCGTGGGGGGTTTATTATAGAGTATTTTGACATCCAGTGCACACTGGGGATGCTGTCAAAATGTCCAGGTTTTTGGGTAATGTCTTGTAGCTCTAGATTTCAGTCTGAAAGGACGATATTGATTGCTACTAGCAGTCAATCAGTCGGCTTAGTAGGAAGTTATTTGTCTGACGCATAGAGTTTTGTTGTCGGCTTAGTAGGACCATGTTGATTGCTACTATGTGCAGTGTCTGTACAGGAGGAATATTTAAGAGTCTGAATAAAACCATTGCGGTCATTTAACACTTTTTTTATAGAGCAATAATGTGTTCCAGTCGCCTACGGGGTTACGATATACCTAGTAGCTATCGAATTTAAAGATTGGTCAGATTGATGCTGGAGTGGGTCAGAATTGGAAAGAGATAACATATGATGAGGTGCTAATTGGTGGGGTTGTCTGACGATGGTCGGGAGTTGTGGGTTTCCTATTGAACTAGATCGTAATAGGAGGCAAGACAAACTTCTATGATATCTAGGTTGAATTGGTTCTTGTTGCTACTAGTATGATTGCCTAATTCTCATATTTCCATTATATGTAATCCTTTGGATTTCTTGGGATGGGAGCAGATGATTTACCTTGCGGCAAAAAAAAAATTTGGCGTCATTGTTCCTTGTGTTGGGTCTCTATTTCACAAGTTACTAGGAGGATTTAGAGAGAAAGAATTGTAGGTTAAACACAAGAATGATAAACTTTTAATTACTCAATTAACCAACAACTCTTCCCTTACAATAGGAAGAGTATTTATAGTACATGGAGATGAAATGGGCTAAGCCCTAAATAGAAATGAAATGAATGGGGCGCAGCCCATTAATAAAATAAATAAAAAACATTGGGGCGCAGCCCAATTATTAAATAAATAAACTTATACAGCCCATGGTCCTTCTACACAGGCTGTAAACTAAAACTAACTTAAAGACCAAAGCAACCTAATACAAAACATGATCGATACTTCAATGATCTGAGACGTGTTCTCAACAATCTCCCCCTAAGTATTGATCATCAAGGTTGCTTGACGCCGTCTTTGCTTCATTGGCTTCTGACGTCATCAGTATCTTTGTTCTGCTTTCTTGACTAAGTAATGTGGTATGGTAACGATCTGCCTAACTCCAACGTCTTCTCGTCTTTTCCACCATGTTCATATGTCTTTGGACTTTCATTCTTCAGCTGGTTCTCATTCAATCTTTGACTTGTGAAAGGTTGTAGTGTTTGAACTTATCTTCAGGATATAAACATGATGGAGTCTTGATGGTGGTGGAACTCCAGGTCTTCATGATCCTCCGCAGGTACAGTACAAACCATCCGGTACTTACAGATTTGATCTTTGAGATTGTCAACAGCATAGTGTGAAGACTTTCTCTAATCCTAACCCTGGCCGTTTTGAATCGGATACCCCCGAAAGGGCTTATGAGATACACCGAAGTGCATCAACGATTCAGTGAGTCGCTGGAGATCACCCCACGACTGTAGACCGTTTAGAACTAACACTAAGCGTAACCCACTAGGAATTACCGAAGTGACCTGCTGTCAGGGCTGTTTGATGTTGACCCTGGCAGGATTTCCATTCAATCACTGAGAATCACACTTGTGATTTCTCTCATGAATGTTCTCGGCAGATTGCTAAGATCTGCGTAGGACACTTCCTAACTTTACAACTGGCGTCCATTAATGTAGAACAACCAGTGTAATGCTAAGTGTTCATATGAGATCTTTTGATGTATCTCGTGGCTCTAGAATCAATTAGTGCTTATTTGTTTGGTCGTCGGAGGCGTGGAGCAGAATGCCTCCTTTTCAATACCAACACATCTCGAAGTGAGAGGTTGATAGATTATGTAGGGATCTCCATGTGAAATGAAACAAGTGTCTTTTGAGAGACACCTGAGTAGCTAGAAGGTTTAGTGCAGTGCGTCACTAGGTCCATGACGTCTTAATCTTCAATACTGGAGTTACCGTAGTAACACCCAGTAGCATATGTATTGAACCCGGTTTCTGCCCTAAGGTTGAACAATTTTGAGGGCTATTTCTTTTCACCTTTTTCTTTACTTTTCTTTTTAATTCTTCAACCCCTTCTTTCTCCTTTCATTTCATTATTCCTTTTTTCTTAATACCTAGGACTTTCTAGTTCTAAACTATTGGGATTGTCCTTGGGTAGATCCCTCCGGTTCTGGCGGATCATAGGACGGTTATTCCTAACCTTAGTCACCTTATTACACCATGACTAACCTATTATCGCCATAGACCAAAACCATTTGAAAATCTCTCAAAGTGTTTGTGAAAACATATTGTGTTAACACTTTGAGAGTTTTGGTATTTTCAGAAATACTCCCCCTTAACATGTGCTCATAAGTGTTTAAAGTAAATTTGCACATGTCGGGTAGAGTTAGTACTTTTGAATTGATTGATTTTTAATGAACCTGATCATTGCGAGACACGCTTACATCACTAGTTAGACTAGCTTGAAATTATTACCCGTCCAGATCAGATTCAAGGAAAATCGCTCGAAATCGGTACATTCTACTCAGACACGTCCTTTGCAAGACACGCTTACATCACCAGATAAACTGGCTTGAAATTATTACCCATCCCGGACATGTCTTTTCGACTACTGACATTAGCTATCGTCAATTCGAGGGTCAATTCTGAGTTGAGCTCTTGTGAGATTACAACTTTTCATTTACCATATTTTAATCATCACTAATTCTCCCCCTCAAAAATAGCATACTCATGTTGTTTTTGTAAAACATTTGATTAAAATATGCTCTTTTTGAGGTTTACGGGAAGAATTTCAAGAACTTTGGTATTCAGAACAAAGATTTAGTTTCAAATACTCCCCCGTAATGAGGGAATACTTGTCCTTATGAGCAGAATTTTTGAAAACTTAGGAAAAATTCTGGTTTAATTCTACTCATAAGTAAGAAGCTTTCGCTCCTTATTTTAGGATTGAGGCACTGAAGCGTACCTCAGGGTCCTTTCTATACAAGTACGGGTTGTGCACTGTTATTTGTACACAAGCCATAGTCAAATCTAAACAAATGATGAATGATTCAAATGAATGTAAACCAAGGATACCAGTGGTTTATGCAGGTCGTCGAAATGTAAGAATGTTCTGCATCTTTGGACGTCCACCCACATAACTCTCGAGTCGCCTCATCTGCTCACGAAACTTGAGCCTTCGATCGATGCGGTCGATGAACTTCCTTGCTTGTCTCACATCTCTTCTAGTCCACCACATATGCCGCAACCATCCTACTACCAAATCTTGTCGATGATTCTCCATAATCCCTTCAAGTTTACCTTTAACCCGAATCAATGTCTCGTCACCGAACTTAGGAATATCTTGAAAACCCATGAACCTCGTTCTCTTTTTATCTCGTACATATACCAACCCAAACGGTCTATCCCGGAACGTATAGGGTGTCCATTCGCTGACCCCCGGTGGTTAGAAATCCGGCTTGACCAAGTTCAACTTCTTTTGGTAGTTTTCCACCCCAAGATGAACATCCTCAACTCGCTGTCTGATTACAATACTGCGGATGTAAATCAGAAGAGAATTGATGATGTAATACTGAATACGACCCGATAAATGCTCCAACTTGCCTTGAATCTTAAGAAGATACATATCTTCAATGTCGTTCAGATTCAAGTACGGATAATCAGATTCCTTGAAGCTGTATTCCTTTCCATCATGTCCGCGAATGGTGATCTTCGTCAGGAAGTTATACCCATAGTTGAATTTGGTTTCGGCGCTGACGATGGAAAGTATCCGACTTTGGTGATACAGAGGAGTTTTAGTCGGTTTTGCTAGCTTCCACTTGTAGAACCATTTACGCATATCAGGCCAGTGATAGATACCTAGAAGTGCATGGTCGTTTTATTCTTCTACTTCTGTGAGGAATAATTCGTCAATTTGTTCCTCAAATCCATCTATCACGTAGGAAGCGGCCGGACACTTTGTCAGGGATGTAGCATAACGCTTTTCCGGATCGGTATTACCATAGAGTAGATACTCTAAGTCGTGATTGAAGAAGAACTTCTTGGGTATCTGAAGGTTGTGAGGGGGTCCGATGAGAGGTAGTGGTTTCGAATAGTCACGAAGATTTAAAGAGCCATGAGGATCCCAAGTCACGTTCTCGGTCATTGCCCTTGCAACCTGTTCCAAATTATATTCGAACTCTAAATGGGAGGTTGTGACCGTCTTGAATTTAGTGAATCCAGCTTCTCGAACCTTGACAATGTCGGAAAGTTCTAATTGCTGAACCCGCATAACCTTCTTGAGACGCTTCGTGAAATCTACAACAGAGTCGGTAGTAGGAACATCATCAGGAGAATCAGGGTTCGCATCTACCATCTGTTCAAACCATGTTTGCTTCTCTGCATCTGGGTTGACCCATTCCGGTGCAGGTAACAAAGCTGCATCCGGCGGTGGTGCTGTAACAGAGGTGAACCTAGGAGGAGCAATATCAGTCTCATGCTGTTCCAGTGGGATATTGTGATGTGGTTCAGGGTCATCGAAAGCACCCGAATCTTGTGGAACAAACCCCTCAGAGCCAGCGGAGTGAGTAGTGGTAGTAGGTTGAGCTCTAGAAGTACCCTCCTTTCTCAGTCTTTTCCCTTTTCCCTTGGCTTGGTCGTCCTTGTCTCGATTATCGCGACGATGTTTGCTGGTTTTGTCTTGCTTGCAGCCCTCTTTCTCTTTCTTCTTCTCGTCTCTCTTAATTGAATTGATCAGAGCACAACGAAGTTCCTTTTCAGCTGGATCATCGACGAAACCTTCAAGCAACTTGTCCTTGTAGTATGACAGTGGTGTATCGGTCGGTAGAGTGTGTAGGGTTACTGGCGTGATTTTAAGACGATGAGCTACAACACGATCCAGCTTCTTCTTCACATACTCCTTCACGAGACCGAGAATAACGTCAGTAAGTTCATCGGTGATCTGTTGTGGCAGCGTGTTACTGATGTAGTGATCACACGCTGTCTCAATGTTGTACCCTTTAAACTCATTCACGTCTCGTTGAAGTGCTTCTAACTGTTGTTGTTGAGTTGCAAGCTTTTCCTCTAACTCTTTCAGCTTGTCAGTATTTGCGGGTAATGGTTTGGTAGGTGTGGCGGATGGTGGAGTGTTCAATGTGGTTTGATTAACTGGTGATGGTGTTCTTGTTTTAGAGGTTTCACCCTCTGGGTTCACAGTTGGGGTAGGTATACGTTCGTCACCCCTATTATCCATTTCATCATCATTTGATTCATCATTCTCCGCATCAGACTCTTCACTACTCTCAGCATTATCTGTATCCTTAGATTTCTCAGTCTTACTTTCATCTTCAACCATTTCATCATCTGATACATTCTCATCATCTTTGTCAGTCTCATTGTGCCCTTCATCTTCATCATTCTTATCCTTGTCACTTTCTGTTTTCGAGTCTAAAGCATTTTGATTGCCGTGATCAGAGTGAGACTCGTCTTCAGACTCTGTATCCGAACTACCAACAGTCTGACTATGTGTAGACTCTGAGTCCTTTTCTGACTCTGATTCATCCCTTGGGTGTGAAGCGGATCCTTTACCCAGTTCCTTTTCTCTGTGTTTCTTCTTATCTGCTTTATACTTGGCAATACTCTCTTCCTTGGCCTTTCTTAACTGTTCTTCTTCCTCGTCTCTAGTTGATGGTGGTTCAATCTGCTCATATGATGTATCAGTGATCTTTATGTTTTTACCCTTTCCTGCTCCCAAATTTTTATCACCTTTAGCCAGTGCGGATTTGAGCTTGATGATCGATTTTCGACGTTCCTCCCTCATATCTATGGTTTCTTCTGCTTCTTGCTCTTCCGAAGATTCATCGCGAAGTGTCACTTTCTTCTTTGTTTCACGGGTAATCTTTTTGGTGGGTGAAGTGGAAGAGATAACAGTTTTACCCCGTCCGCGACCTCTGCCTCTTGTCGCTTTAAACTTCTTAGGTGTAACACCAACCATGCCAGCTTTCTCAGCATCATCGTACCAGTCAAATGCTTCAGTTGCCTTGACCGGGTCAGACAATAGTTTGGGAGGAATCCTGGCTCCGCGTTTGGTTGTGTTGGAAGCATGGATCCTGATAGTTGAGAGGACGTGATCCATGCTTTCCATGTGGTACTCTTCACTTGGGCGGTTATCAATTTCAGGATGGTGTGCCATGAAGTAGGCGATGATTAACTTGGTGAAGCGAGGAAACGGAACTTTGTATTTCTGCTTCTTAGCAAACTGTTCGTACTGATATATCATGTCGGTCCAGATATATTGAGCAAAGTCCACATGATGCAGGTTAATTAAACCGTGAAAGAACTTGAGGTGTTCAAGTCTGGGGTGTTCTAAACCTGTTTCCTTCCCAGTGATGCAATGACTTAAGATTGTGAAGAGTGTCAACCATGGTTGTGAAATATACTTGCGGTCGACTTTAGAACTGGAGGTCAGGTCCTCACTGTCGTCATCATAGCCAATAGCTTTCAGGTTATCAACAATCTGCTGGAAAGTGGGATCTTTGCGGAAAACTCCATTGGGAGTGGACTCTGGTTGAGGAAGATCCAGGATAGTCCTGAGAGTACCGACATCGAACCTGATTCGCTTGTCATTAATGGTAATTGCCATAGATTTCTTATCGTTGCTTACGAACAGCTTGTGCCAGAACTGATGCATGTAGACCTCTGGTACACTCGCCGTCTTGGTCAGGACAGGGCTGACGAAATGGCGCTTTAGTATTTCAACCATTATCTGACAAGACTTGTGGCATTTCAGGACATCAAAATCTGCTCTGGAGTTAGACTTGCTGATCTCACGCTCATCGTCGTCTGGTATCATAACCGACCTTGCAATGGAAGTTTGAGACATGACTGTCCTGTAAGCACAAACACAAACAACCACACAGCAGAGGGTGTTGAAGAATGTTAGTGTTAGTGATTTATGTCATTTTCTCAAAACGGCCTAAATGATGTTTAAGGTAGAAAATATCAATCACATATACACATACATGACTTAAACAGACAATGATCAGCACTTATCAGCACATGTCAGCAAATATCAGCAAACAGACTTAAGCACAGAAAGTATGCAAGATATAAGTTACTCGGAAACATAACCATTTACTCGGAGAAAAGAACCTTGCTCGGAGGATTTTGTCAAAAGTTGGAAATATCCGGTCTAAGTAGGAGACTACAAGTTTCCTTACTCGGAAACTTTCCAAAATCCTCCTAACTCGGAGTGTGGTTTACTCGGAAACATGGTTCACGTATTTACTCGGAAAGTTTAAGATAAAACATTTACTCGGAAAGTCTGAGTAACATCAGTTACTCGGAGATAGTGAATAAACCTTACTCGAAAAGCTTATTTAACACTTTACTCGGAGACAAAGTGAGATGCTTGGAAATTCTAAGTATCTCAGATTAATCTCCTTGCTCTGAGATAAAGAAGCTTACTCGGAAAGGTTTATAAACAATTTCCAAGAACCAAAGTCACTCTCCTAACTCGGAGGAATTATGATTTGCTCGGCAAACATACAGACTTTACTCAAAGCATGCAAGGAATGCACATATGCATACAGGACATGTTTATCAACAATTAACTAATTACAAACATCTTAAACACAATCCAAAACACAAACATATACCCAGAAACTCATAACAAACCATAAAAAACATTCCACATCACATATATGTCCAAAAATTAATCAACTTATAACATACGATCAATTCATGTTATGAACTCCTTAGCGCATGCTCACAATACATAAACATACATATCCCACCAATAATCTCACAAAAATACGAACACATAAGTTCCCAGCCATGTAATCGACCTATTTAAGCCACATAATCTCAATACGCATCTAATGTTGTTAAACAATGCAATTAAACATTGAAAGATCACTCCTAAACGTATTGTTATGATCAGTGAAACAACCAATTAAACTGAATCATAACCAATAAGAAATCCCCAAATGACGGCTAAGAACCCTAGTTCGTGAACTAGCCAATTGAACCATAGAGATGTGAGGAGATTTCAACATAGTGATTACAATGCATAATTAATCATGATTAACACTTACAAATTTGTTTTCCTGAAAATCAAAAATCGTGCGTATGAACAGATAGGATTTTGGCGGGAGTTGTGTTATATGTGTGTGTTAACTGTGAGGTTTGTGAAAAAATAAAAAGAGATTAAGACATGGACTTTTATAGGCTAAGATGTTTGCACGTGTGTCACTTTTAACCCTTTAACTTTTTACCCTAGTTTAAGGTGTAAAAAAAACAATTAGCAAACTTGACACACTAAGCCCTTGTGTTATGAAGGGTGAACACACTTAACCTAAGAGATGAGAAAACTTATTAACCATTTTTTTTTAGTAGTTCCAAAAGGGATTTATACAAAAATATTAACATAGTTGCCAGGATGTGTGACTCGTTTGACTTTGTTTGAGAAAGTTGTCCAAATCTTCCGGAGTCAAACATCGCATACCAATCTGATGAACCAATCCAACAAATCTTGCATGAGGCAAGGCTTTGGTGAATAAGTCAGCCAGTTGGTAGTCAGTACCCACGAAGTAAAACTCAATGGTACCCTGTTCCACATGCTCTTTAATGAAGTGATATCGAAGAGCGATATGCTTGGACTTGGAATGCTGCACGGTGTTACACGAAATAGCAATGGCACTCTTGGAGTCGCAATATAACGAAATCTTGTTGAACACGTATCCGTAATCCATCAGCTGTGACCGCATCCAGATGACCTGAGCACAGCATGCCGACATGGCTACGTATTCGGATTCTGTTGACGACAGTGATGTACAATCCTGTTTCTTCGACTGCCAAGATACGAGTTTGTCACCTAAAAATTGCACTCCCCCTGAAGTACTTTTCCTTGTATCTATGCATCTTGCATGATCAGTGTCTGAAAAGGCAATTAGTTCAAAGCCCGAATCCTTCGGATACCAGATCCCCAAGTTAATGGTTCCCTTTATGTATCAAAGGATTCATTTAACCTCAGATAGGTGTCGTTCAGTTGGTCTAGACTGATAGCGGGAGCATAAATATGTGGCAAAGACTATGTCTGGTTTGTTGGCTGTTAGATACATGAGTGACCCAATTATACTACGTATTTGGTAGGGTCAGTTGGTGTCCCATGTAAATCAGCATCCAGCTTGGGGGATGATGAGGACATCGGTGTATATAGGTATCACTACTTGACATGCCATGCTTTTTCAAAATTTCTTGTGCATATTTGGCCGGGTTTAGAAAAATACCACGGGGTGATTGATGAACTGGCAGTCCTAAGAAGAACTTTAGTTTACCCATCATGGACATCTCAAAGTTATGTTTCATTAATTTTGAGAAAGCATTTGAGTATTTCTTATGTGTAGAACCAAAAATGATATCGTCCACATAGATTTGAACAATTAAGATGTCCTCCCTGTGTTTTTGTATAAACAGCGTTGGATCAACAAAACCTTTAGTGAAATGATTAGCAATTAAGAATGCTGACAGTTTATCGTACCATGCCCTCGGGGCTTGTTTAAGGCCATAGAGAGCTTTCTTGAGCCTGTTAACATGCTTCGGATGTTCTGGGTCGACAAAGCCGTCTGGTTGTGTGATGTACACTTCTTCCCGGAGCTGTCCATTCAGAAACGCCGTCTTCACATCCATTTGATATACAGTAATGTTCTTGTGAGCTGCATATGCCAGAAACATACGAACGACTTCAATTCTTGCCACTGGTGCGAAAGATTCCTCGAAGTCGATTCCTTCTTCTTGGCTGTATCCTTTAGCTACCAGGCGAGATTTCTTACGAATAACTGTCCCATCCGCATCCAAATTGTTCTTCCAGATCCATTTCAGGCTGACAACATAAACTCTATCTGGTCTTTCTACCAATTCCCACAATTTTAGACGCTTGAACTGATCGAGTTCTTCTTGCATTGACTCAATCCAATTGTCGTAAGTGAGAGCTTCCTTAATGTTTTTCGGTTCGGTTTGACAAACGGTGAGTGCATAGAGGCAGTGTTCACCGTCCGTTTGCAGTTTCTTGCTTGTCATGACCGGATTATCTGGATTACCAATCACATTCACTAACGGATGATCCTTCATCCACTTGTGGGTAGAAGGGTAGTGTTGAAAGTTTTAGTGCATTTTGACGGATCCAAATTGCTCGTTGATGACTCGGCAGTCTCTGAAATGGTGGGAGCCTGAGCAAATGGATTAAACAGTGCATCTCCGTCAAAGTCTGGTGGTGTGGGTACTACAAAAGGTGAGGTTGGATCTTCAGCGGCAGTCTTGGTAGAAGAGGCTGATTGATCGACTAATGATGATGGTTCCGTAGGTGGTGCATCGTCAGTAACTATGGTAGATGTTACTGGTGTAACAGGTGCCTGTACTTGAACAGGTATTGCAGCGGAACTGGTGGTATCGGTAGGAGAACGACTAATGAACGAATCATCAAACAGTGGAGCAAACAGATCTTCTAAGTCCTTACGGTTAAAGGACAGTGGTGCAGCTGAATGATCAGGAAAGTTTAGACGGTTAGAATCGGGTCCTAAGCTGTTTTGCTCAGAAGCCAAATCCGTGAGTTCATCGAAATGAGCGTGTATCGTTTCTTGAATTTGTCGAGTTCGACGGTTCCAGATGCGAAATCCCTTAGAATTCTCATAGTAGCCAACAAAAATTCCAATGTCCGCTTTGGCTTTCAACTTACCAAGGTCATCACGATCATTATTTGGGTAACAGAGGGCCCCAAATACATGAAAGTAATTTATGTTCGGTTTTCGTTTGTAGACAAGTTCATACGGGGTTTTGTTGTGTCTTTTGGTGATCATACAATGGTTTTGGGTGTAGCATGCAGTGGAGACAGCTTCAGCCCAAAGGTAATCAGGTAGTTGAGCGTTGATCAACATCGTCCTTGCAGCTTCGACTAATGTTCTGTTACGTCTTTCGACCACTCCATTCTGTTCAGGGCTGCGAGGAATAGATGTTTGTTGTTCAATACCGACTTTCTCAAAGTACTCTCGGAGAGTGTGGTTCTTGAATTCGGTTCCGTTGTCTGTTCTGACTTTGCGAACTGTGTTGCGGATCTGAACCTGAATTTTTGTGAGAAAGGTGATGATCATCGAAGGAGCTTGATCTTTGCTGCGAAGAAAGTAGACCCAAGTCCATCAAGAGAAGTCATCTACGATTACCAGAATGTAACGTTTACCGTTGATGGTTTGCACTCTCATTGGTCCACACAAATCCATATGAAGAAGTTGGAGTACATGATCTGTATTGTGCTTTATTTTTGGAGGAAAATGAGCACGAGTGCTTTTTCCTTGTTCACATGCCGGACAAAGGTGATCTTTGGCATACCGAAATCTAGGAAGACCGTCGACTAACTTATGACGTGCAAGTTCCGTCATTGTTTTGAAATTCAAGTGAGACATACGCTTATGCCATAACCATGCTTTTGTGGGTAGTACCTTAGAGAGTAAGCATATTGGAGAAGAGGCGGTCATATCTGATAATGAAATGGTGTACAGATTCGTTCCGCGTTTTCCTTTCATGAGATCATGTCCGTGTAGATCTCGAACAAAGCATGTTTTTTCCCTGAATGCGACTTCCAAGTAACCGTCACAAAATTGGCCAACGGAGAAGAGGTTATGACCAAGGCCTTCAACATAGTACACACGACTGATTTCGATGTTCCCGCTGACGTAATCCCCATAGCCCATAATAGCGGAAAACTGATCATTCTCGAATCTGACAGTTCCTATGAACTTTTCAACAAAGTTTACTAGAAGATTTAAGTTGCCTGTCATATGTCGGGAACACCCGCTATCAACAATCCATAGTACGATTTATATCACCTGCATTACAAGAAAACAATGCAGATGGAGAGACAGTAACGGTAGAACCCGTTGGGTTAGTAGCACTAGAATTAAGCTTCTTGGGTAACCAATTAAAACTTGGTTTATTCTGAAGCCAACGTTGCCAATTCCAACTAGATTCCGCTTTCTTCCTAGTAAACGCACTAGGTGTTTGGATTTTTCTTTTAGGGCCTATGGTCTTGGTCTTGTCTACGGGATTCTTAGAAACTACTTTTGGCGGTTTCCCTAAGATTGACTTGGCAGCGGTAGGGGGCCTAGAGGGAATGCCAGTAGTACGTTTCTTCTTACGAGACAAAAGGGTTTTTGCAACATAACTTTTATGATTACCAGACAAAACACTCATACGACAAAACACACAATAAGTATCAATACGACCATTATTCAAAACATCCAAAGTATCAGCATTCGTTACATCAGAATTAGAATTACATGTTTTAGAACTTGATTCTACTCTAGATATAACTTGCTTTTTATTCAAAGTCCTAGTGTGAACTTCTACTTCTTGGTCCTTAGGGGAGCTGCTCTTAGGTTTCCAAACACTATTCTTCACAGGAGCCTTGGATCTGCTAACCTTAGAGGTGCCTAGTCCTGTAGAAGTGGAAGTATTCACATTAGTGGTCTGGGTAAATGCTTTCTTAGGTATCTTGTCTACTTTATACATGCCTGGCTTAATCACATTCTTGTTTGCCATTTTCCCTTTTTCACGTGCATTAACTTTCTCTCTCAATTCAATGATGATGTGTTTCTGCTGTTGAATTTTAGAATCCAATTCACGATTTAATCAAAGAAGTTTATTTCGGTTTTCACAAACTTTATCGATGTCCTTTTCATATTTTGAAATTTCCTGTTTTAAAACAATATTTTCTTTCTCAGTCAGATTATCAGAAGCATGACTGTTTTGAAAAGACAACGATGTATTTTGGTGTTGAAATATTAACTCAAAGGCGAGGCTCTGAGTTTGACACCAATGCAACCTCTTGTTGAATTTTTAAACTTCTTTTGAAAAATCGTTTTTCATATCATCATTGAGTTGTTTGAGTCTCTCATTTTCATGTCTCAGATTATCTATCTCTAATCTCAACAACTTAATATCATCAGAATGAGCATCAACAATCATATCATTACATTCCACAAAAATAGAATTCATAATCACATAAACAACATCATAACATAGAACATCTTCCAAAAGTCGATCAACTTCTTTTTCCAAATTTTTCTTTTGAAATTTTTGTTTCAATATTTTATCATCTTTTGCTTTGAAAATGCTCATCATTGATACAATATCCGATTGCAGTTCCTGCTCCCAATTTGTGGTACAAAGTCTCAGGTGGTGAACGTGTGGTAAAAATTGTTGTTGAAAAACTTCTCTCTTTTCCTTTTCAAGAAGAGAAAGAAAAGTAGAGACTTTTATTTCTGAGTTTCGTTCAATTGCATCTTCTAAAAATTTTATGTCCTCCAAAAAGGTTTGAAAGTATCGGAGGACACGATGTGGTTTTGGCGTAGAAGAAATGACACCTGGATTTTGTGAAGATTTATTTATTTGTGCCTCATTGGTTACATGGACTACTTCAGGAAATGTATCTGGTTCAATAAACCATGATGGTTGTGATTTTTGTGGGACGAAGGTTTCACTAATATGAGGTACATGAAAATAATCATATGGTTTATGATAAGGGTTTTGTCTCATTTTAGATAAAGTTTCCTCCGCCTGTTTAATTTCCTCCTCACTAGTATAAACAACAACACGCACAACAGAATCATCAAACAAATGATCAGCACTATATAACTTTGGATCTTCTTTGAGTGCTTTATATAGAAAACTTGGTTTATCACTGCCAATAGCAAACCCATATCCTTTTGCATTTGGTTTTACCGTTAGCTTTTGAATGGTGGTTATTGATTTGCCAGTTTTATACACAACGTTCTGAAATTCTTTAAGTTTGGATTCCAAGTCAAGAATTTCCTCAACATATGAATCGACTCATTTCCTTGATTTTTCACGATGTTCAGAAAAATTATTTTGACAAGTGGACAGCTCTGTTTTTGTTTGATTAAGTTCAGAGTGAAGAATGTCAACTTGTTTTTGAAAGTCTAATTTTTCTTGTTCTTTGTGTAATATTATCTCATTCTTGGAAGCAGTCAATTCACGAACTTGATGTTCTAAAATTTGTACTTGCACATATGAATCTTGGAATGCAGACTCAAAGATTTTCTCACGTTTTGCTTGGTTTTCATAGTTTGAAAGTTGTTGCTTGTAGCACTCATTATCCTTAGTTAACAATGCGACTTTTGCTTTTAGATTACTGTTTATATCATTACACTTATCAATTTGGGATTTATGGGCATCTTGCTGAGTCTTGGTGGTCAGCAGTAATGTCATGAGCTCTGAGTCAGGCAAAAGACTTTCTTGTTCAAATTGGTCATTATCATCATCGGACAGAGGATCATCAAATGGAACAACGGGGTTAATTTGATCATCATCAAATGTAACAACGGCGTTTATTTGATCATCGACTTCAGAGGATAAGGATGAATCAATTTGTCCAAGATTGTCTTCGGCTGATGCAGATGCAAAGGGTGACACAATTTCATCAATTAGACATTTTGAATTTGGTACCTGAGACAAGCCATCGGTATCATAGACCGGGCCTGTTTCACCCATGTTCACTTCCTGCATATTAGCCATCAACATAACAGCTGCTTCCAGGTCCTCCATGTCATCATCTGAATAAGCATTCGCCATGAAGCTTTGCTCCTTTTCAGTGAGGGTGCTTCCACGTTCATCTTTGAGGGCCAAAAGAAGAGCTTCCTTGTGATATGCTGCTCCCCTAGTTCTTGGCTTGGGGCATGCATTGGCTACGTGACCTTTTCCCCCGCAGTTATAGCACTTAATCCCTGTGTTACCAATCCCAGAACTTCCAGTCTCAACAACTTGTGCCCAGTTACTTCCAGTGGAATTGGACCTCTGTCCACCTGTATTACCCATGTAGCTACCCGATCCAGATATCCCTGAAGCTCGGTTTTGTATCTCAACTCGGCCATCCTGAACAACTGCCTGATTTCTGGTGTTAGAAGAAGACCTCAGACGGTTGTTGGATTTGTTTGAGAATTTGCTGAAAGCTTTGGCAATCAAAACAAATCCTTCGTTCAATGATTTGAATGCGTCGTCGTCATCACTGTTAGCCTCGGTATTTTCATATGGAACCATTTGTTGTGATGACCCTCCGTATGGAACGAGTTGATTAGATGTGGTTTGTGAGGTTGGATTTGTCGGATGTTGTGGTTGGGGTAAACTTTGACCAGGTGGTTGTTGGACAAAACTCTGTGGTGGTTGTGGTATAAACTGTAACTGAGCCATCAATGCAAGTGAGTTTGGAATGGGTGCTGGTGAAAAACCTCCACGTGCTGCTCTATCCTTGTCAACTTCAGATTGGTGCTGTTTAAGGAAATCATACAGCAATCCATAAGACACGTCGTTTATCCTTTTGGCTTGTCGGACGAACGTCACGTACTTCTGCCAATCTGGTCCGAGACATCCCAGAAACTTGGAGTTAACGGCAATCTTTGGTAGTTTGATGTTGTGACGGTCCAAGTCGTTGACAATATTTGTAAACCTGTGGTAGTATGATTCCAACGATTCCCCTTGTTCGATCATAAAGTTGGTATACTCCATGTAGAGTTTAGACTCCATGTCCTCTTGATTTAAGGTAGTACCTTCCATAAGAAGATGTACATGTTCCCACATGTCCTTGGCTGTCTTTTGCGCATCAATGCTGCGAAAGATAGGATTTGGAATCCCATGAAGTATATAAGACATTGCCAATTCATTAGACTCTTGCTGTTGGACCTGTTCAGTGGTGAGCTGAGCAAGAGGGATAGGGGTAGAGGTTGCCGCTCTTGGTGGAATGATAGTGTTATCACCTGGAACAGTGGTTGAAGGATATGGGTACGGTCCATCCAGGATGACCTTTTTCATGAACTTTCCATGGGGTTTTTTCTGCTCGATAAATCGAAGGAAACGACTCGACCATTGCACGTAGTTGCCTGGTGTAAGCATAGGTGGGGTGTCAAGAGATCCGGCCTCGTGTCGGGACTGTTGACTGCTAATAGCCTCGCACATTTTGTCAAACCAGTGAGGCTGCTTTTGAGGTAGTTGCTGGTAATTCTGCATCGGCTGTTGTGGAATTTGTTGAGGAACTGGTTGTTGGGGGAAAAACTGGTGTTGTTGTGTGAAAGCTTGTTGTTGTTGGTACTGTGGTTGAGGATAATTCGGTTGAGGATATTGTTGTTGTTGTTGTTGTTGTTGATACTGTTGTTGCTGATTTTGAAAGTAGTAGTTGTATGGTGGTTGAGACATCGTCGTAACCTGTGGATGTTGGATCGTTCCAAGGAAATAAGATTAGTGTTCGTTTGTTCACAAAGTGTTTCCTAACTCGGAAATAATTTTAAGAATTTGCTCGGTAACTGCCTTACTCGGAATAAACAAAATAACTTAAGTAAGATAAAACTTTTCCTTACTAGGAAATCTAAGAAAATGTTCCTTGCTCGAAAATTTAAAAAAAATTCTTACTCGGAGGATTTATAAAATTCCTTACTCGGAAGTTCCTTACTCGGAAGTTATATAAATTTCCTAACTCGGAGTTTTTTAAATTTTCAGAACTTGGAAGATTCACGACTTTCCTAACTCGGAAATATTAAGTCTCACTAAGAAATAACGTTTCTTCCAAACTTGGAAATTACAAGGCAAACTCAAAAAAAATTCTTTCCTAACTCGGAAAATGTACTTGCTCGATAATTCAGTAACTCGACACTTCCTTGCTCGGAAAAATTGAGTTAGAATTGTTGTTTACTCGGGACAATTTCCTAGCTCGGAAATATTATCACTGTTCGGGACTTGGTGGAAAAAATTCCTAACTCGGAAAATTTCCTTTTGTTTCCTAACTCGGAAAATGGCAAATAACGGGACTTAGTGTAATTTTTCCTAACTCGGAAGAAATTACACTTACTCGGGACTTAGGAAAATTTTCCTTACTCGGAAAATTTACAACCTTTCCTAGCTCGGAAAATAATGAATTACTCGGGACTTATGAAAAACTTTCCTAACTCGTAAAAATTTTCAATTCTCCTAACTCGGAGAAATACGTGAACAGTAAACGAACAAGAAAAAATTCTTAAATCCTTGTTTGTCTCTGATGCCACTTGTTGGGTCTCTATTTCACAAGTTACTAGGAGGATTTAGAGAGAAAGAATTGTAGGTTAAACACAAGAATGATAAACTTTTAATTACTCAATTAACCAACAACTCTTCCCTTACAATAGGAAGAGTATTTATAGTACATGGAGATGAAATGGGCCAAGCCCTAAATAGAAATGAAATGAATGGGGCGCAACCCATTAATAAAATAAATAAAAAACATTGGGGCGCAGCCCAATTATTAAATAAATAAACTTATACAGCCCATGGGCCTTCTACATAGGCTGTAAACTAAAACTAACTTAAAGACCAAAGCAACCTAATACAAAACATGATCGATACTTCAATGATCTGAGATGTGTTCCCAACCCCTTGTATATCACTTGGGCTACGAATGAATGATTTTGACTACGTAGGATTTAGGCTTGGTGAAGGAGTGTTGAGTTTAGTCGACAGAGGTTTATTTGCTCGTAAGGGTGGTAATGGGAAGTATTTTTCGAGGAATTTTATAGGGCGTCTAAAATATAGTTTGTTATTTGGGGAATAGTAGGAAAATTTGTTGTTTGATTTGTGAGTAAGGGGTGAGGTAATTTCGTAGATTAATAATAAAATGGTTGGTAATTTAAGTACAATTTGTAAAGTCATGTTTTGGGGATTTTGTGAAGTGGTAGTTATGTAAATTTTGGGGTCTTGGGGATTTTGTGGCTAAAAGAAATGGACGAAATGATTTACAGGTTATTAGCAAAATATAGTCTATAATTTAATAGAGACGTCATTTGTCTGAGGGCAATTGTGAGGTTTTTGGGAAGGTGAGGTAAAGTCATCATATAAGGGATAACGTCATGGTAGGTTATGAAAGGAAAGGATTAAATCAATAATGGAGATATATAACAAAATGAGCTTGTTATAGATTAAGAGTTGATTAAAAGGTTTGAAAATTACAAGCTCCCTAATAATATCCTACACTTACTGAGAACTGCTCATTTAAGTGAAATAACTACAAATCCTAACTAAGACTGGCCGCTGGTCCTGTCCAGGTGTTGGAACCTAAAAGCATACTCCCTAAGCTGTGCCTCAACCTCGACAAGGCGAGTCCTTAATGCTAAGTTCTCACTACGGTGTGCCTGATTAGCCCTCAACAATGCTGCAACCTGAGCCTCGAGGATCAGCATCCTCCCATGCATCATCCGGGCTGCCTCTTGAGCTACAACCTGTGTCTGCTCAAGTCTACCTGATCTGTCACCTAAGTCAAGAATGTCTCAACTGTTGGAGTGTGTCCTAGCATAGAGTCTGCTGAAGTCATCATCATACTGCTCGAAACGAGCTGGATGTAATTCATCGAACAGATCAGAGTGGAGACCTAGTATGTCAGTCTGTAAATCTAGCTGGGTCTGAATCTGTGAGATAGTATCGGTTTCTGTAGCTGCTGGCGATGCTGCTGTAAGTGAGGAATGTGATATCTCTATGATATCCTATGTCTTATCCTGAGCTCTCCTTGAGCTCTCTCTAGTCTCAAAAGCACTAGGCACATCCTCCAGTACTATGCTAATCTGGGGCACAACTGCTCTCTGCTCCATCCCCGAATCCAAATTAGCATCAACCCTTGTACCCTTGCCAGGGGTACTCTCGGCTACTGTCTGTCCAGCACCTTCTGCTGAACAAGAGTCATTGTTTCTTCTGAGTTTCTTACGTAGAGGTGAGTGGGTAGGTGAATGTGGTGATGAGGTGGGTGGTGGTGATGTTGGAGTGGTAGGAGTGTCCATGTGGGAGCATAGGGACCTATAACGGGATGGAGATAATAGAAGAGTATGAGCAGGGTTTTGGGTATCCTCTGCAGTGTGAGATGATGGTCTAGTAGATGGGCGTATGATTATGCGTGTAGTACGGCGAGGAATAGTAGGAGTAGTCTGAGTGGCTGATGTGGTATGAGTATGTGATGGTGGTGTAGGCTCAATGGTGTTAGGGTTTGATGTATGATGATCTTGGAGCATCTGCATGCTGGAATCATTTGAGTCTGGTGAAGTCTGAGAGATGTTGTGGGAAGGCATAGTCTGTGACAAAACGGTATGTATATGTGTAAGTATATGGAAGATGCTTGTGATAATTCGTGTAAATTATATATATATATATAAATATGTATAAGGTATTTATAATACATGCAGCTGAATAAACATCAATGATTAGTAACGTGCAACTAAGACAGGTAATCAACAAGTATGACGGCAAGCAAGGCAAGTGGCGGTCATAGGGACTTGTTTTTGAAAAAGTGGTTATAATTTAGGGTTTATATGTACCTAGTTCTCTATAACCTAGGCTCTGATGCCAATCTGTAACACCCCCAAAATCTGACTTCGCGGAAGCAATAGGGTCATGGGGTGCTACGAAAATGGAAATCATAACGCGAGGTAACGAAGAACCAAATACACACTTCGTAAAAATAAATTAATTTGTTTAATTCAATTATAACAATCTTTATGTTTCAAGTTTGCTCAAAAGTTTAATGGTCCCTCAAAAACAAGTCTTAAACATTTGTTAAAACACATTGGCGAAAAGTATAAGTCCGCCGCCTTGCCAAGCCTTGCCACACTTGCATAAGTCTAAATACCTGAGAAAATCATGCTAAAAGTCAGCAAAAAGCAGGTGAGTTCATAGGTTTAAGTTATAACAAATTTGGACCAATAGTTTTGTTTGTGAGAATTGAAATGTCACATTATTCTATTACGCTAGCACAAAGTTCATGCAACCGAAGCTATAACAGGTCTGCATGCTCTAGAAGCATGTTAAATATAAAGGCCTTGGCAAGTGTTTATCCCAGACACTTGCACTTTGATATAGTATATGCTCGTTTTCCTATCCGGTCAAACCGAACGGGGACGTTACTCCCAATAGATCTATTTATAACATTCACGCTTCCTGTCGGGAATTAACGGTTCATGAAATTCGGGCAGTAGGGGACATAACAGGGCTTAGGCTAACCACGCAATAACTTTGGTAAAAATAGTAATAATGGTCCATAAAACGGGTTTTGCATGTTTCTCACCCCATTCATATAAAACAAGTATAAGTAAATAGGGGCTATAAACTCACCTTAATAATGGATGCAGTGAATGCAAGAATGTATGGCACCAACACGCAACCCTTATGATGAATCGGCTGAGACTTTTGGACTCAGTAGCACTTCGAACAGAACCCCAATCCGAACCTTGGCTTCTTCAAATCAATTCCCAGTCAACCCACTCAAATCGACCTTCGCCCCTTTTAATTCTCTTCGACCCTCAGGAGCCTTTGGGTGATCAAATGACCTTTGTGTGGATTAACTTGATTTGAATCAGCCATTAAAAAGAGAAAATCGAGAATGGGTTTAGTTCTTCTTTCTTGGCTTCGATCTTTGATGCGTCCGAAACGAGTAACACTCGTTTTCTATTGGTAACATCAAGATTCACTCGTGACTGCTCTTGGGGGTAGGGGTAAAGAAGATAGCGATGGGGGTTGACCATGTTCTGATTTCGAATTAAGATAAGGATTTGATGGTGAAGCTTCAATGCTGTGCTTGGTTCTGTGGTGTCGAAGACAAAAACGAGAAAGAGAGAGATAAGTATTTCGGGTTCTGTGTGAGTGGGGGATTATTTTAAGTGTTATATGTTTTTGATTTAATTAAGGAATGGTGAATTATACCCCGCGTCCCGCTGAGCTGAGTTGAACACGGGTCCTTCTCGGAGCCGATGTGAATACGGGAGAGTGAATTTTTAGGGGCGTTCTTATAATACTTTAATGAATTTAGAGTTTGTGGATTTAAAATAAATCCTGAGTTTTAAACTTATTACTGATATATTATTGGTATGCGTGTGGTTTCATTTTTGAGTAAAAAATGGGATAACCTCCCGTTTTTACTACATCATGGCTTGTAAATGTGAAAGTGAGAAAGGTTCACTGTTTTTGGTGAGATTTAATATCTTCATGCTTAAATGTGTGGGTTTGTTTTCCCGAATGGTTATGCAGGCTCATGCATGCCTAATTTTTATTGGTCCGGTACTAATAAATTAACATTTATTATGTAATTAATGGTGCAAAATTTTCGTTTGTCACATGTACCATACACACAATTAAGATTTCTCCCACTTGTGCATGGCACAACATCATGAGAGTATACAGACAACACTACGCTCGTTTATTTGTATGATCAATATGACAATGTCCAAGATAACATATGATTTTTAGTCAAAATCAAAATATAGATATGTAGAACTTTATCGTTTTAATGATGAATCATGCATAACAAGTTTATAGATAACCCCAACCCGGCAAGGGTAGAAGTTCACATTAATGGTTTCATATCAGATCAAAACAAAGCATACATTCAATAGTAATACAAAGATTATCAAAGGTTACAAATGAAAATACTGAATACACAAGGTTACAAAGGAACAAAAGCTAAATACTAAGTCTGCAATGCAATCCTTCTAATGACTTCTACTTCAGAAATAACTATCAAGGTCTTCTAAGTCCAACAGTCTCTTCACTCATACCCAGCTTCCAACTAAAACCTGCCGCACACGAAACGAAACGTGCGGCTGAGCTTAAAAAGCCCAGTGAACAGATATATAATAAACGGAAACGAAAGTAAACAGAAATGAACAGAAGTAGCATAATGAATAAGATATAAGTAAAGGTATAAAGAGTAAAGGTTTAGGACAGTCATCCACCACGAGCCCACATATATCACATCACATAAGCCTGCATAATCTAGAGGGGATACCTCTTAGTAACCAGATAATATGAGGGGTGTCCTCATGTATCCAATGGAGTGATCAGCTCCCACATTTTGTGAAAGACGTGGATTGCACCCATCATCAGTCACCACATATCACACATCACAATATCACAATCACAATACAAATCTAGGATGCATCCATACGCCCCCCACATATCACATTGGCCATAATAATAATATTCGCATGCATATCACAAATCACAATGGGGACGGTGTGGCTAATCACTCGAACCACACACGAGTCATGTCAGTGGTGCATCACAGACACGGCCATGTTACCTTCATGGCTAGGAAACACATTTGGCTCGTAGTATCAAACTGGGGTCAAAGGTCACAGGTTCATATCAAAGCAAAGGTTCACATGGTCATAATCACAGTCCAATGTCAAGGTTCATATCACAGGGTTCATATCAAAAGGTTCACAAATCGAAAGGATCACATCAAGTGTAGGGAACATAGCAATGGTATAGGGAAACCCTAATACGAATCAAAATAGAGACCGAAGGCTCCTTATACAAAGAGCAGAATATCCGTACCTTATACCGCAAGAGAAGCAACACATAGAAAATATAAAGGTCAGAAGCAAACTCCATCTTCAGCGAATCTACATGAATTAATGACCGTCTTGTTATTTAAGAACCATATTACAAATGATTATTGATTCCGTACTTATTGTTGTTCAAATTGCCATATTAAGTTCTCCTGCTATTTATAGCAACTTTCTGTATTTAGTAACTTCTGGTTACATTCATAATTAATCAATCTCAAGGTTTACCAATGATAATAATTTTAGTTGAAGGTTCATTATGACAAATACCATAGTTTAGGTAAATTTAGCAAGGTCTAGGGTTTAACATGACCATTATCAAAGTTTAAGGTTTAAAGTGTAACTGTTAGTTTTAGAACTTATTTAACCGTATTAGTGGATCATACGAAACTCGAATCATATTTATACTCTTAACGAATTTGGATTAATGGAACATATTCGGATAAACAAACACTTCTCGGTTCATACACATTTATGCCGAAAACGTAATCGAGTTACCCTTCCTTTTGGCCTAATACTTAAATAAAGATCAAACCCCATGGCCCATTCTCGATACACATTTAGTGAGACAAAAAAGATTTCAAAATGACCCAAGTTAAACAACTAGACACTTTGTCTCTAGTCTATATTATATAGTTTGTACTCATGTTTTAATGACCACTTTAGACAACTCAAAACTCACACCCACTGATTCACAACCCACGACCCACCTATGCATGCAATCACAACCCATAAACCACTCTCGTTAATATACCTCAAGAGTTTCTAGATTTATAGCTTCTTATTCAATGTCTTATTAATGTCCACTTTTAACAGGTTTTAAACACACTGTTTAGGGCTGCAAGTATTAGGTCGAAACATAAAAGAAGTAGCCATATGTCGACACAATTATCAAGGTTTTATTATGTTAATTTCATGTGGCGCTTAGATTCTTTACATACACACGTTAATATATTTTATTGAAGCAGCAAAAACCAAAAGCATATTCTGATTACATCTCAGTTATGTTTTAATTCATTTTCTAAAGACCAACCTACGCATGCATGACGTCCGACTCGAAAATATAAACAGAACCAAAAAATCGACTTGTACATGTTTCAGAGTTCATGATTTTATGCGACAATTTCATTCGTATGCTTATAATAATGAGCACATCATATTTGGTTTACATGTTTATACGTATATACGTTTCATATATCGAAAAGGAAGAACACCACGACGATAAAAGAGGAGTACCTCAAGGACGACGAGAATAGGCTGAGATCGACCCCGAATGACCAACGAAACTTAATCAACACTCGAGCACGACTTGACCCTCCAATGTACGAGCCAAAACCTTTACCTACGCACGAACATAAACTGAGTCGTCTAACTCGAATCCGAACTCGTGCTAGAGCATCAAAACGGAAATCATGAACAGAACATGGCCCAGAAACCAGCAACACTAAAGTAAACCCAAGCCTCCCGTCCGAACCTCCTCTAGATCGGATTCAAGACGGATCGAGAGAACAACAAAAACAACCCTACGAGTCACTATCCACACGATCGTACCACTTCTGCAGCCTTTAAACTTCTTGTGTCTAGAGAGAAAAGATAACCAGAACTTATTGTGTTTTTGTTGCTTGTCGAATGGAAGGAGAAAGAAAAAGAATACCGGTTGATAATTATGGAGGAGCGTGTATAGGTTTTAGGAAAGTAATCAATATTGATTTGATTGGGTCTGTAATTGAGTCGTGATTTATGGCTGAAAAAGGGGTGGAACCGGTTTTGATTTAGGGTAGGATAGGATTGTAGAAAATTAGGAAGGTTTAGATTAGTATAATTATTAATAATAACATACAGTTTTTTTTTTTTTTTTTTTTTTTTTTTTTTTTTTTTTTATATATTACTGATTTACTTATATTAACTTTAGGTTAATATTCTTATAACGTTTATTTGATCATATATTAACGAATTAGATACTTAGGTCAAAATCGGAATGTAATGTCTTATGTTATTCAACGTCTTCTCAAAATTTTAAAATTAGAGGGCATTTTGGGTAATTTACATGTTTGAGAAATCCGGGTTTTACAATTCTTCCCCACTAAAAATAAAATTTTCGTCCTCGAAAATTGAAGTGAAATGAAACGGAACACAATGGACAGTGAACAGAGATGTGAAAGACTTGTTTCACATGACTCTATCTTGTTGATCAAAATAGATTTGGCTTTCTCAGAAAGACATACCATACTGAATCCAGAACAAGAGAATATTACACCAAACGTAACAGATGACAATCGTATTTTCTCGGAAGTGATACAGGGAATACGTAGGATTTGACGGATATATCGTCCGTGGAATCTGATTAGACAAACCAAATGAGAATATCTCGAATCGTAGCAAACATGAGGGTGATATAAATGTTTAACTCTTCAGATTTCAAATAGTCTCGTCATCAATATAACCTTTCAAAGGTATTCTCACCAACAGACAGGTCTTGTTTTCTCAGAATCCAAAAATCTCATATCTTAATTCATAACAGATCATCATGAATAGATTCATCGAATGTTAGACGTATATATAGCATGTAAAACCCTAAAATCTGAAAACGTGTAAAAAGACCAAAATGCCCCTATAATTTAAAAACTAAGTTAGAAGCTTATAAAGTATCAAATAAATTCCAAACTTCTGGCAATGCACAAGTTATGATCCCAAATAATTTTAAGAACTTCATTTAACATTTATACAAGTGGCAAAATTACCAAAATACCCCTACATGAAACCGTATGGATATATATGGATTTAAAATGATTTTTGTAATTAAGGAAAGTATGGAAAATATGGAAGATATCAATCCCCATGATTTTGTCCAACCTATATCACGAAAATTCTGGTCTTATTCCCCCTTGACTCGTTTTTCCCTTTTTAGAATCAAATCAAACCATTTTTTTTATTTCCCTAATTACCGATTGAAGATAAAACCCACAAATAATTCCCTAGCCTCCATTCGACACTCTAAAAACCCTAGAGCATTTTTACACGATCAAGCATCATCCTAAGGAGCCTAGAAAAATACTAACTCGAATTGTGGTGGCCGGATTCAAGGGCTTTCGAAATTTCTTGTTTAATTCAACCCGAAAGGTAAAAATTCCATTTTGATTCACACGACCTTGGTAAAATTCGTTTCTTATTTTTCTTGTGTTCCTCACATCATATGTGACCTGTGAAAATTGGTTTCATGATTTTTAGATCATTTTTGAAGTTGTGGTGATTTTTGACCCGTTTTGGTTAATCGCGTACAAAAGAATTCGTACACCTCATTCCACACGTTCAAATCTTGATTTGGTATTTTTCTCAGACCCTATATATGTTAATAACACCAAATAAAATGTTAAAGTCAATCCATGCATGATCTAACAATTATTTGTGAATTAAATCTTAAAAACGTGTATAAACCCTAAATAATTCAATCCGAATTTTTGAGGCTTCATATTTATTTTATTTGGACTCTATATGATCATATTAATCTGGGAAAAATGCTATTTCGAATTATCAAGGCCTAAAATATTTATTTTCGATTTAATTGTTTTTACCGATTTAAGGAGATTAAAAAGAAAAGAAATAAAAATGTAATTCGATTAGGGTTTGAGGATTAGGGCTTGTTCTTGGCTATTTAATGAGTATTAAATGATGGTATAATGATGGGGTAATGATTTGTATTTTTAGGGTTAGGGTTTTGGCTAATTAAAGTGTTATACGATTTGTTTAAATTGTTTTGGGTGAGTTTTGTAAATTTTAAAACTCAAGGGTTATTTTTAGAACTTATTTTGGGACATGTACTTACTGTATAAAATATAAGAAGAGGGGGTCTAGTGTCATTTTTGTAATTTAAAGGATTAAAATGTTTTTAGGGTTTAATATTGGTTCGATCTAGAAAATAATTAAATGGAGGGACTAAACTTGTAATTTCTGGAAAGTTAGTGCTGTTTTGAGTATTTTAATATATTCAGGGGGTTATGTGTTAATTTGGTGATTTACTGGATTAATATGAAATTATAAATAATATAAAGTTGAAATTGTAAATTAAGGGACTAAATATGTAACTTTGTAAACTAGAGGGACCTATTGTGTAAATTCTGTAAAATTGAGGATACATTCATATAACATGATAAAATAAGTGACCATTGTGTAAAATTGATAAATTAAGGGTTTAATGTGTAACTATGAATAATTGAAGGTTAAAAGTGTAACTTTTGTAATAAGGGGTATAAAGTGTAAATTGTGAATTCTTAAAGACCAATTATGAAAATATGATAAAAGATACCCTAATTCCAGAAATAATGATTTACCTAAGTATGTTACTCCATATTACTAAAAATGGAAACTTTCTAAATATGGAAACCTGCCAAAAATGGAAAGTTACTAAATATGGAAAGATTTGTAATTCTTTTCTACCCCTCTAGGTGTGAAGAAGGAGAGGACTTGATTCCTTTGCATCTTATTCATTTTGATTGTGCTTTGCTTTGGAATAAGGTACAGATACTCTGCCTTTTTCAGTAAGGGTTCTCATATGCCATACATTGATTTTGAGTTATGATTCAGTTAAGATTCCCCAAGCCATTGCTATGTCCCCTTTGAATGAACCTTTGATAATACTCTTGATATGACTTTGAGATGCACCTTTTGATATATGACCTTGAGCTATGATTTTGAGACATGACTCTTAGTTTGATACCCGAGCCATTTTTGTACTTTCCTAGCCAGGAAGGTAACCTGGCCATGTCTGTGATGCACCACTGGCATGACTCCTGTGTGGGGGAGTGATTTCTCACACCGTCCCTTTTATATTATCTGCCATGGCTACTTGACTTTGAGATTGACTTTGAGTTTGGGGGCGTATGGATTGCAATCCTAGGCATGTTTTTGTTTAGTGGATTTAACTATGACTTTGAGTATGACTTTGAGTATGACTTTGAGGTGACTGGTGCTGTGTGCAATACACGCCTTTCACATTTCTGGGAGCTGATCACTCCACTATTATGATACATGAGGACACCCCTCATATTATCTGGTTGCCTAAGAGGTATCCCCTCTGATTGTGAGATTATGACTTTGAGATTATGATGTTGAGATTATGACTTTGAGTTTCTGGGCTCGTGGTGGATGACTATCCTATTCTTCTCTTATTATCCATGTATTTCTTTTATACCTTCTGACATTCCCATTGCCCATATTATATTTCAGTTTCGTTATTCTTTGCTTTGTATATGTATCTGTTCACTGAGCTTTTTAAGCTCAGCCGCACGTTTTCTTTTCGTGTGCGGCAGGTAATAAGAAGGACGACGGGTTTTGGGTATGAGTGAAGAGACTTATGGACTTAGAAGACTGTGATAGTTATTCTGAAGTAGAGACCATTAGAAGGAGTTGCTTTTGTAGACTTAGTAATTTGCTTTTGTTTCCCTTGTATCCTTGTGTATTCAGTATTTCATTTGTAACCTTTGAGAATCTTTGTATTACTATTGAATGTATGTTTTGTTTGATCTGATATGAAGCCATAAATGTGATATCTTTACCCTTGTCGGGTTGGGGTGTTACAATTATGGTATCAGAGCCAGGTTGCGATTTCGTAATACATTTACCCTTGACCTGTGTAAGTTAGGACCACTAAGCTTTCCCTGTAGGCACTCGTAAGTCAACCTTTGAAAATTGCTTTAGGATTTCCCATAGGAACCTCAGTTTTGACCGGTGAGGAATGGGTAGACTATGAGGCATTAGTTTAGGCATCATTGCTTCCGTATCACTCTGATTCGTGCCTTGCTTTTGGTTAGATCCTGTTGGTATCACTTTCGGAAATTGAAAGCTCACACCTTGCACCACCTGAAAAATTTGAACCTGATTAATTCTGGAAAGCTTTGAAAATTGCATAGTAATTGCCTGACACTAATTGATCCTTATCTTCAGATTTTGACTCTGACCTCTGATCCTTTCGTTAATCATTTTGATGCCACTTCGATCATTCTGAGAATCCCCATGGCAATGGCGTACTTGATGTATCCTCTTAATTGTATTTTGCTTTTGATAAGTATCTATAAATCTTCCGACACTATTTGATTTTGTTTCACCCATCCATGTCCTTGCGAGAAGTCTTGTAGTTCATAACTACGAGTATAAGGATATTCTCATCTCATTTCCGAATAATAAGATTTACGTTGCCGATCTGCTTGATTGAATGATTAATGTTGACCGATCGCTCATTCGATGATATTTTACGTGAATTTCTTGAGTTTCGAGTAAATTTTGACACCTACCGAATTTTAATACCTAGTATCGTTTATGTCATTTTCAGCATGGCACCTCCAGCACGCCGCAGATATCGTTGGACAACTAGGTTCGCCATCGGCCGAAAGAGGATCGGAAAATTGAGGAGGATTGCCAAGAGGATATTGATCCCCACTAGGATGTGGCCGGGCCGGATCGAAGAAAGGAGGACCATCATGAATATAAGTGGGACGGAAGAACAGCTACACGGGGCGGAAGTAACAGATGGAGAGGGCATTGTAACTAGATACCAGGGAAGATGCCCCAGGTTTTCAGAAGAAGGAGGAGTGGTGCGAGTCGAACCTCACAATTTGTACGGAATTGTGGACCGCATAGAAGATGAAGGAAGAGACACTTATGAAGGTTTTGCAAGCCAACCACTTCCCCAGCCAGAAGGGAACCGGAATGGATGGATCAGCGAGGAAGAGGAGAAGGATTCAGACTTGGAATCTACTGCAAGTAAACCAATCTAAGCATGGAGTTAGGAGTCTAATAGCTGGATTGTTTAGAATTTTATCTCGAATTTCTTATGGCATTAACGTTTCATGTACCTCCGTTGAATTATGAGAATTTTCCCGAATAAGATTTGAGAAATGTTTGAAATAAATTTTGTGCGATGCGTTCTTCACCTTTGTAAATCTGTTAGGACTCATCTCAGCTATATAAGCCAGAACTTTAACTTTCCACATTTGTTTTGGCATCCCTTACAGATGTGTTGTTTCGAGTACTGAAGTTTTCCTAAGAAACCTTTTCGTATTTCAACGACTAAACCTTATCTTAGAAGCTTTTGGCGCTTGCACTCTCTGAACATGAGCATTGTATTGAACATTGTTTAGCATCCTAGACTTTTTGAATATGATTCCTGGTCGAACCACCAAACTTTCCATCAGAGCGTGAAGTAGGATTTGACTTGATACCGAGAGATTATCTAGTCACCAAGCGAAGGTGTCTTTCAGATGTGTCCGAGATCCTACCAGTTTGTTTGAGCAACCGAGAGGGGCAAGAACCGAAGACCAGAAGTGAGTTGGTTTAAGTGTATCTTCTGGGCGTGTTGAATTCTGAAAACTGAACCGTAATACCGTTAAGAACCAATATTACTCCACCCTGAAACGATAATGTGCTTGTTTAAGTTCAGAGCGCGAAGTTTCCTTCTGATGAATAGATCTTATCCTTGGAATCGCCTTCAGTATTCGTAAAGGACTGCTATGACGATTAGTGACGCTAATAGTATTAGCTAAAGCTCTGATTGTTTTTTGCGAATTCGATAAATGATGTTTTCTCGTGAGTACTTAGACAAATGGTCATTGTATGACTTAATAATACGTTCAGAAATGAGGAAGAGCATGGAAATCCTTTCTTTGCACCTTCTTAGAAATTTGACGATCAATTGTACATTCTGGGAGATTGATAATTGTTGATAACAGCGGTGGCTACCCTGAAGAGTGAAGACATTCCTTTCAAGACAGAAGTGTTGGCGATGCAGAAGAAGAAGTCTAGTCAAGACGGCGAACCTGGAGCTGACGAAGACATACAGTCTTACTTCCCTATTCATCTTGGTTGTACTAAGATGAATTGAGAGCGGAAATAGACTGGATGATGAAGAAGATTAAAGATCGTGCCAAAAATCCGCAATACTCCATCACATTCCAAGAAGAACTGCAGGAGGCTCGACGAACCAAACACCAGTTCCCGATCTTAATTTCACTTCCGACTGATGGACAGACAAAAACAGATTAACCGGACTTGAGGAGATTAGATGGGTTGAATGAACGGATTTTGAAACAGACCTTTTTTGATTGGAAGAATTGATTCTATGAAGGCCAAAGTTCTTGGCGACGAACTTTCATTTCGTTAACCCTCTTAAATTTCGTTAAACAGTAATAAGATCCTCTTATGATTTAAGTTCCCTTGAAGCATTTCGGTTCGTATTTATTTTTCGTATGCTCGGTGATGACTTTGTTTTGAGAGATTTTGGTAATTTGTAGAAGATGTGATGCTCGTGACGGCGTACCTCACTTCTACTAGGCAATCTGGGATTTTGAGACTCTTGCGAATAGTTTTGGTTTCTCTCTTGACTGTGGCAATTGATTTTGTTGATCTATGAGACTGTAGAAGTACTAGGTGGATTAAGATAGGTGGTTTTGATTACGATTTGAGATAAAGTATGACCATCATGAGGGCATATTTATATGATGCCAGTATTATGACGTCTGGCCAACGTGATAATACTTACATCATATAACGTGCACTTGTTGTGGGCATAGGATATCTTGGGGAGTACCTAAGAAGTTTAGAATTTGATTTCGTTGGATTATCCGTGATTAGTGAGACTTTAGGTTCATTCTACCTATGCGTATACTCTGCTTTCGTTCAATAGATATCTGATTGAGTTGAACTCTCGTTTTGCATTCTGTTGACCTCAGTTATAAATCTTAAACTCTTCATAGAGCTCTCTACTGTTGAAACAGTTAATTTGATTTGAAATCTTGTTCGTATTCCATATGAGCTTTCTAGAAGATTCGCCTATCGTTCATTTTATGTTGCATGGACCTTTTGATCAGAAATCAACTTATTCTGTTTCCTTCTGAGAAATTTGAACCTACCTCATTTTGATTCGGGTCATGAGAAACTATTTGGTCTGAATACCTTTTTGGAAGAACCTAATCGGGTGGGAGAAGGTTTGTGATGATCCTTTGCGACTTGCTACGACTTCGTTTAACCTTGCGACTTCAATTTTCGAGGACGAAATTTTTTTTTTAGAGGGGAAGAGTTGTAAAACCCTAAAATCTGAAAACATGTAAAATTACCAAATTGCCCCTATAATTTAAAAACTAAGTTAGAAGCTTATAAAGTATCAAATAAATTCCAAACTTCTGGCAATGCACAAGTTATGATCCCAAATAATTTTAAGAACTTCATTTAACATTTATACAAGTGGCAAAATTACCAAAATACCCCTACATGAAACCGTATGGATATATATGGATTTAAAATGATTTTTGTAATTAAGGAAAGTATGGAAAATATGGAAGATATCAATCCCCATGATTTTGTCCAACCTATATCACAAAAATTCTGGTCTTATTCCCCCTTGACTCGTTTTTCCCTTTTTAGAATCAAATCAAACCATTTTTTTTATTTCCCTAATTACCGATTGAAGATAAAACCCACAAATAATTCCCTAGCCTCCATTCGACACTCTAAAAACCCTAGAGCATTTTTACACGATCAAGCATCATCCTAAGGAGCCTAGAAAAATACTAACTCAAATTTTGGTGGCCGGATTCAAGGGCTTTCGAAATTTCTTGTTTAATTCAACCCGAAAGGTAAAAATTCCATTTTGATTCACACGACCTTGGTAAAATTCGTTTCTTATTTTTCTTGTGTTCCTCACATCATATGTGACCTGTGAAAATTGGTTTCATGATTTTTAGATCATTTTTGAAGTTGTGGTGATTTTTGACCCGTTTTGGTTAATCGCGTACAAAAGAATTCTTACACCTCATTCCACACGTTCAAATCTTGATTTGGTATTTTTCTCAGACCCTATATATGTTAATAACACCAAATAAAATGTTAAAGTCGATCCATGCATGATCTAACAATTATTTGTGAATTAAATCTTAAAAACGTGTATAAACCCTAAATAATTCAATCCGAATTTTTGAGGCTTCATATTTATTTTATTTGGACTCTATATGATCATATTAATCTGGGAAAAATGCTATTTCGAATTATCAAGGCCTAAAATATTTATTTTCGATTTAATTGTTTTTACCGAGTTAAGGAGATTAAAAAGAAAAGAAAT
This sequence comes from Artemisia tridentata subsp. tridentata, assembly GCA_021014915.2. Classification (NCBI taxonomy): domain Eukaryota; kingdom Viridiplantae; phylum Streptophyta; class Magnoliopsida; order Asterales; family Asteraceae; genus Artemisia; species Artemisia tridentata. The sequence continues at coordinate 180,694,902 of CP139505.1, forward strand.
AAAAATGTAATTCGATTAGGGTTTGAGGATTAGGGCTTGTTCTTGGCTATTTAATGAGTATTAAATGATGGTATAATGATGGGGTAATGATTTGTATTTTAGGGTTAGGGTTTTGGCTAATTAAAGTGTTATACGATTTGTTTAAATTGTTTTGGGTGAGTTTTGTAAATTTTAAAACTCAAGGGTTATTTTTAGAACTTATTTTGGGACATGTACTTACTGTATAAAATATAAGAAGAGGGGGTCTAGTGTCATTTTTGTAATTTAAAGGATTAAAATGTTTTTAGGGTTTAATATTGGTTCGATCTAGAAAATAATTAAATGGAGAGACTAAACTTGTAATTTCTGGAAAGTTAGTGCTGTTTTGAGTATTTTAATATATTCAGGGGGTTATGTGTTAATTTGGTGATTTACTGGATTAATATGAAATTATAAATAATATAAAGTTGAAATTGTAAATTAAAGGACTAAATATGTAACTTTGTAAACTAGAGGGACCTATTGTGTAAATTCTGTAAAATTGAGGATACATTCATATAACATGATAAAATAAGTGACCATTGTGTAAAATTGATAAATTAAGGGTTTAATGTGTAACTATGAATAATTGAAGGTTAAAAGTGTAACTTTTATAATAAGGGGTATAAAGTGTAAATTATGAATTCTTAAAGACCAATTATGAAAATATGATAAAAGATACCCTAATTCCAGAAATAATGATTTACCTAAGTATGTTACTCCATATTACTAAAAATGGAAACTTTCTAAATATGGAAACCTGCCAAAAATGGAAAGTTACTAAATATGGAAAGATTTGTAATTCTTTTCTACCCCTCTAGGTGTGAAGAAGGAGAGGACTTGATTCCTTTGCATCTTATTCATTTTGATTGTGCTTTGCTTTGGAATAAGGTACAGATACTCTGCCTTTTTTAGTAAGGGTTCTCATATGCCATACATTGATTTTGAGTTATGATTCAGTTAAGATTCCCCAAGCCATTGCTATGTCCCCTTTGAATGAACCTTTGATAATACTCTTGATATGACTTTGAGATGCACCTTTTGATATATGACCTTGAGCTATGATTTTGAGACATGACTCTTAGTTTGATACCCGAGCCATTTTTGTACTTTCCTAGCCAGGAAGGTAACCTGGCCATGTCTGTGATGCACCACTGGCATGACTCCTGTGTGGGGGAGTGATTTCTCACACCGTCCCTTTTATATTATCTGCCATGGCTACTTGACTTTGAGATTGACTTTGAGTTTGGGGGCGTATGGATTGCAATCCTAGGCATGTTTTTGTTTAGTGGATTTAACTATGACTTTGAGTATGACTTTGAGTATGACTTTGAGGTGACTGGTGCTGTGTGCAATACACGCCTTTCACATTTCTGGGAGCTGATCACTCCACTATTATGATACATGAGGACACCCCTCATATTATCTGGTTGCCTAAGAGGTATCCCCTCTGATTGTGAGATTATGACTTTGAGATTATGATGTTGAGATTATGACTTTGAGTTTCTGGGCTCGTGGTGGATGACTATCCTATTCTTCTCTTATTATCCATGTATTTCTTTTATACCTTCTGACATTCCCATTGCCCATATTATATTTCAGTTTCGTTATTCTTTGCTTTGTATATGTATCTGTTCACTGAGCTTTTTAAGCTCAGCCGCACGTTTTCTTTTCGTGTGCGGCAGGTAATAAGCAGGACGACGGGTTTTGGGTATGAGTGAAGAGACTTGTGGACTTAGAAGACTGTGATAGTTATTCTGAAGTAGAGACCATTAGAAGGAGTTGCTTTTGTAGACTTAGTAATTTGCTTTTGTTTCCCTTATATCCTTGTGTATTCAGTATTTCATTTGTAACCTTTGAGAATCTTTGTATTACTATTGAATGTATGTTTTGTTTGATCTGATATGAAGCCATAAATGTGATATCTTTACCCTTGTCGGGTTGGGGTGTTACATATATAGCAAAACATAGGTGTACTCCTTCATAGTAACACTGGAATATATGCTACTGGAAGATAACTTAATCGATAACATCGGACGGTAGAAAGCTCTACAACGGACCCTAAGATCGTTATCACAATACAGAGGTCAACAAAACGCGTGACGAGAATCCAAACGTATCAAATCGCATAACGGTGAAAGCAGATTAAACGCATAGGTAGAATGAACCTAAAGTCTCACTAATCACGGATAATCCAACGGAGATCAAATTCTAAACTCCTTAGGTACTTCCCAAGATATCCTATGGCCACAATGAGTGCACGTTATATGATGTAAGTATTATCACGTTGGCCAGACGTCATAATACTGGCATCATATAAATATGCCCTCATGATGGTCATACTTTATCTCAAGTCGTAATCAAAACCACCTATCTTAATCCACCTAGTACTTCTACAGTCTCGAGGTCAACAAAATCGAATGCCATAGTCAAGAGGGAAAACAAAACTATTCGCAAAAGTATCAGAATCCCAGATTGCCTAGCAGAATAAGATATGCCGTCCACAAGCATCAAATCTTCCGCAATTCGCCAAAATCTCTCAAAACAAAACCATCACCGAACATACGAAAAAAATGAACACGGAACTGAAATGCTACTAGGGAACTTGAATCATTAGAGGATTTATTACTTATATAACAAAACTTAAGAGGGTCAACGGAAATGAAAGTTAGTTGCCAAGAATTTCGGCCTTCGTAGAATCAATTCTTCCAAACATAAAGGGTCTGTTTCAAATTTTCGTTCGTTCAGCACATCCAATCTCCTCAAGTCCGGTTAATCTATCTTCGTCTGTCCATCAATTCGGAAGTGAAACCAAAATTGGGAACTTGTGTCTGGTTCGTCGAGTCTCATGCAGTTTTTTTTTTTTTTTTTTTTTTTTTTTTTTTTTTTTTTTTTTTTTTTTTTTTTGAAGTGTGATGGAGTAATGTGAATTTCTGGCATGCTCTTTAGATTCCTTCATCATTGATCCGCCCCAAACCAACACTTATATTTAAACAAATGCAGACTCGGAACTGGATGCTCGTGTGTAGTGTGAACCAGGCAAGTGATCACCTGGGTCGTCTCCCAACGAAGTATGAAATTGACGATTGCTCAGAATTTGGATTATAGTGACTGATGATAAGATATTTTTGGATTTTTGCTTTTTTAACAATTCTACTAACAATTTAAAACAAATATACAAATTAAAAGTAAACGCGATTAAAATTAACTACAAACGCGTAACGGGAAAATCTAAAATGTGACAAAAACTAAAATTTATAAAATTTCAAACCTAAAAATATAAAATTAATTAAAACTTATTAAAAAACTTAAATTATAATTTTCTACACTTTTTATTTAATTATTACTAATTATTAATTATTTAATTATTAATTAAACTAATTTAAATTATAAAAAATACTAAATGGACAAAGAAAATTCTAAAACTTTTTCTATAAATATTATAAGATAAAATGAAACTAAGAAAATTATAAAAATGAAAATTACTTAATTAAAAATTAAAAAGATAAAATTGATTAAATAGAAACTATCACTTATTTTCTATTTTATATTTTCTTAAGGCCTAAAAATATTTTTATATTTTTCCTAGATTAAATATGACAAAAGAAAATTATGAAAATTGGAATTATATTTTTTTGATTATTTTTCTATTTATTATAATTTATTTACTATTATAAACTACTTAAAATGATTAAAAATATTAAAAGACTTAGGAAAATTATGAAAAATTACAGATAATGCTAAAATATTATTAAGAAGCTGGGAAAAATAAAATGAAAAGTTGGATAAGCTTAAAAATCAGATTTGGGCTAACAAGCAATAAGCTAATAAGCCAAAATTAAGCAAATAAGCACTAAACTTCACCAACTGATCAGGATAAGTTAAAATAACTAAAATAAGCTTAAAACAACTGATATTACACAATAAGCACAAAGGATTAAGCAATTGGACACTTAGGCTGATTTGGTTCTATACACAGAAAAGTCAGGAATTAGGCAGACTTTAAGGCAAGAATAAGCACTTAATTAGCTGTCTAAAAGTGAACCTAAGGGGGGCAAAAGATAGCCTACACTACTGAGAATCTAAAAACAGCAAAAGCCCCATCAGAAACTTGTCAATTGATATCCAATTTGGTTCAAGATTAGCAACTGAAATCAGCTATATGCTTATTCAGGTTCAGGGCAAATATGGGACAAAATGCAGGCCAAGATTTAAGCTATGAAACAAGTTGTGATTTGGAATATGAACACAGAATCTTGTATACTACTAGGTTAACTATTTAGGAACCAAAATTCAGCTGCTCAGCTTATTTGGATAAGCTATTGCACAGCTGATAAAAACACAGCAGACTGCTTATGTGTCTGTTTATGCAGATTTTGCACAAACTTAGCTCAGAACAAATATGACCAAAGCAGCTAAAATGGTTACACTATATAGGCTATATGGGACTCAGAACAACCAAGAAAAGTGTCAAAACAAGCTTATGGCTAAAATTGGCTGAAATGAGCTTATGACTGCCTAAAATCACACAGCCAACACAAAAACTGATAATCTATCTAAGCTACTATTAAGACTTTGAAAACAGCTTATTATGATTCCTTAAAGCTTAATCAAAGTTGGGAAATAGGTAAATGAACAGTACCAACTGAATAACCTATTGACTGAATGAAATCCAAACAGTCCTTAACAAAGACTGATTTGAATTTAACAAAGGAAATCAAATATTTAAAACTAAAAGCTTATATATTATGAATTGATTAACTTAAATCACTACTGAATAACAACTTTTAATACAAACTTAAGCAATATATTAAGCAATCCTAGTAATGGCTGTTTTTGGTTTTTCTAAGATTTTTAGCAAAATGAAAAATAAACTAAATGACTACTGATATTATAGATCAAAGATGCTTAGAAACTATCAATAAGCACAAAGAAACAACAATAAGCTACTTATAAGCAAATCCACAGTACTATGCAAATTATGGAAAAATCCAATGAAAAGCTCACAACTGATCCTGCTGATGCACAAAGAACAAGGAACCAAGGACCAATCAAGCTTGTCAAATACAAGCTAAATAACCCAGAGAAGCTTCTTGAACTAGCTTATACACCCAGAATTAGCTTATCCATCTTCAGTTGACTTTCATTGACCATGGTTGAAATCTTGGAATTTAGAACAAGTTATACTACAATAACTTACAATAAGCTATTAGAAGCTTATATAAGTTATTACAAACAGCTAAGAAGCTATTCTTGTTACTACTTATTAAGTTCTATTTCTCAGTGTCAAGTGAAAATCAGAACTTGGTATAAATTATCAACTACTGACAATAATCAAAGAAACAACAAAGAATACACTAAAATTATCTTGTATTGATTGATGGAACTTGAAAATTACAAAGTACAAACTGGGAATGGAAATACGGCTAAACTATTTTTCCACACACTTGATTCTAGCTAAGTTACACACTATATATACAATATTTTGACTGGGATAATCCTTTGTCGACATCTTGAACAAATCCCCACCATCCAATTGCTCTGATTCAATCTCCTCAGTCCATTTGTCATTTTGGCGGGAAAAGTGGTTTTTGACTAAATCCTCTGAATTTGCTAGTGGGAGAGTGGGAAGATGCATTAAATGTTTTTGGATGTGTTAGGTGGAGTGTTGGAGGAGGGGGGTGAGGTGTTTAGGCCAGCTGGGGGATGACTGGTTATGGTTGGGGTGAGTGGGAAAGAGACGGGTCAAAGGGTTGTTTGACTGAGTGTTTAAACTCAGTTAAGCAGTTGGGCTTGTATGGGTTTTGGGCTTGGGTTATGGGTAATAGACTGGGTTGGGTTTAGTGGGTGGATAGGCTGGGTTAGTTAATAGGTTGGGTTTAGTTGGGATTTAATGGGTAGTTTGATCCGGATTTAGTAGTTAAATAAGCATAGGGACCATTCTTGTAATTTGCTGAAAGTTGAGGGGTTGATTATGCCAAATTCCAAAATATCTTCCAAGGACTAAACCTGCCATACAATAATTATACAAGGACCATTTTTATATTTCTCAAAGTTTTTAAATCCCAGGGACCATTTTTGTACATTTTCAAACTTCAGGGACTAAACTTGTAATTTTCCAAAACTTTTGAGATTTTTCACCAAAGGACTGATTATGATAAATTATGATTTTAAAAAGGACCTTTGATGAATTTTTCAATGTTTTGAATAACCAGGGACTAGATTTGACAATTCTTGAAACTCCAGGGACTGAAAGTGACATTTAAGTAAACTTTGTTCGTTTTTCATTTGTTTTCAGTCTTTTTGTTCCTGAGTTATATAAAAACACATTTTTGATGATATTGGTAACATTTGTGTGTTTTTGGACGTTTATGTGGGTATTTTCCGGGTAAATTATATGTGTTTTTAGACACATATCAAATCCCCCACACTAAACTATTGCTAGTCCCTAGCAATCATTTATGAAGATTTAATGGATTTTATGTCTCTTTACCAAAAGCCATCACTTCTGGAGTAGCCAAATGTTTCAGTTCAAGTAAGAACTTTGGTACACCGATAACCAAATGATTTTGAGCAAACCATAAGCTGTCAACGGTTTTGATTTGTCTTTACCAGAAGCCGTTTGCTTCTGGACTAGCCAACTCTTCACTTTTTAGGATATGGTGAGTCGAAAACCATACAATTTTGGGCAAATTGCAAGCCAAAAACGGATTTGATATATCTTTACCAAGAGCCGTTTGCTCCTGGATTAGCCAATCCTTATGTGGGTTAGACATGGCGGACTGATAACCATTTATCGAGTTCTAAGTGAGAAAAAATTTTAAAATTTTGGCTAAAATGGGGGTGCTAGATGGTACATTTGATCAAATTCGCGAGAATTCCCCCCCACACTTAGAACTGAATATTGCCCTCAATATTCAAAGAACTGGTTGTGAAACCAACACTTAGAACGTGAAAGGGAAATATTAATAGCCTTTTATTTTATTTTTATTTAATTTGCATTTAAGCCGTTAAGGCATGCAAATTCCCTCTCTCTCTCTCTTTTTTTTTTTTTTTTTTTTTTTTTTTTTTTTTTTTTTTCACTATACATATTTACAACAGGTGGGGCATCTCCCCCACACTAGTGTGAGACATGGGTGAAAACCCATATTTTGCTACTGTTTTTGATAACCGAGTCGCTAGCTTGACTCGACCCCGAATTGAATTGATTTCTCCCGAACAGACAGGTTTATCACGCAAGCTAACCGCTTGTGAACGGTTAACTGTAACAAAGGGTTCCTGAACAGCCTTGGAGAAAAAGCAATTTTAAAAGTTTATGGGGAAGTAAGAGACCAGGAAATCCGGCATTTAAACCAATGTTAGATGGACAATGCCGGGGTCAAAAGTAATATCCTCACTCCCGAATGAGTGAAAGATAGGGGAAATCACCGGGTAGGTGAAGGGAAGAAGAGAGATCTGAACAACAATTAAGATAAGAACTTCCTCCTCAAGAATTGCAAGTGGAGGAGGCAAGTCCTTAAACTTGATCTCAGAAAATTTATCAGTTTCCTCATTATGAAGTTGTTTTTGTGGGAAAGGGGAAGATGAGTCTTCGTTTAACAAATTTTCAAGAAAGAGAATGTCCCCCTCAGGATCAAGATAGTCATCATCAACCTCATGCTGAGGTGGACTATCTAGAGCAAGAAAAGCATCGACTTCATCCCAAAAGGGATCACTTCCCTCAACCGAAGTGAGAGAAGGGGAAGAGTCTGCTATGATATGTTGAGAAGATGTGGTGGGTTCCCCACTCACAGAATTATGAAAACAATCAACACTCTCTTGAGAGTACTCCTCTGAAGCAATGTCAATGACATCGATTCGGTTAACCGAAGCAGAATTAAAATTTGAGGAGTAACTCGATGTTTGATCATGGTTAAAAGTAACAGCTTCCTTATCCACACGCAAAGTAATCTCATGCTTAAATACATCAATCAGAGCATGGCCCGTTTTTAGGAATCCTCGTCCAAGAATTAGAGGAACCTTTTGATCTGCGTCGAAGTCAACAACCACAAAGTCAGCTGGAAAATGGAACTTTCCTATCTTCACAAATACATCTTCGGCAATGCCGCAGGGATGAGTTATGGTTCGATCTGCAAGCTCAAGAGTCATGCAGGTAGGAGTAAGAGCCGGAAGAGAAAGTTTCTTCCATACTGAATGAGGCATCAGGTTGATGCTTGCACCTAGATCTGCTAAGGCATAACATTCAACCATTCCCGGAAATACACAAGGTAGTAGAAACTTTCCAGGATCTCCAAGCTTCTCCGGAAGCTTTTTCAAGATAACCGCTGAGCAGTTCTCATTTACTGGAGTTTTAGCCATTTCAATCAGTTTTTCCTTGTTGCTTAACAAGTGTTTGATTGCTGCAGCAAATTTGGGCATCAGAATAGTAGCATCCGCAAAGCTTATGTCAAAATGTAATTCTTTAAAGATTTGATAGAATTTATCATTTTGTTGACTAGCCTTCTCACGGAGCTTTTGCTCATTTAAGCGCGATGGGTAAGGAATGTGAGGTTTGGATTTAGGAGCAATGACTTCAGGAGTCTCAAAGACAACTCCTTGTTTGGATTTTTTCGGGACAAACGGAGGATAGACATGTGCTGTACTTTGTGGGATTGGAATTTGCACTTTGTCCGTTGTATCCTCCGTCTCTTTTTCCATTTCAAATAACGGAGGAGGAATAGGGCCAGCTGGCCCCTTATAAGAAGCACCACTCCGGGTGGTGATAGCTTTGACGTAAGTGGTATCTTCGTCATCATCACTGTCATCAAGTACACTGACAGGAACAGCATTGAGCATTTCGGAATAATATCTGGCTGACCTTTGCTCACTAAGTTTGGTTGACAAACTTTTAACCGTAAATCGTGAAAGAGTAGGATCGATTCTAGACGGTTGGGGAGCAATTGTGGGTGTAGATTTTTGGATGACTGAAGGTTGGATGACCGAAGGTTGGACGTATTTAGCACCTCCATTGTTAGTGGGAAGTACCGGGTCCTTTATCACCTTGAATCCAACATGAGATTTACCACTACATGTACTGACAGCTTTGAGTTCACCCCTAGGGTTGGTAACAGTGTTACTTGGGAGACTTCCCGAGGTAGAAGGTATATCAGTTAAAGACTTTTTGATCTGGTTTAATTGGGCAACCAATAACTGGTTTGTCTCACGTTGTGTCTTATTTGTTTCCTCTTGGGTTTTCATGAATTGCATAAGCAACTCATCTGAGGACGTCTGATTTCGGTTTGAACCTTGGTTTTGATTAAAATTTGGACCACGGTTTTGGTTAAAATTACCCTGATTCTGACCTCGGTTTTGATTGAAATTTTGAGAGTTGTGAAAATTTTGTCCCTGATTTTGAACAAAGCGGTTTTGATTATTATGATTTGGCACGGGTGGAAAACCAGGTGGGACCATAGCATTCTGTGCTCGGTACTGAGTCTCAGCATGCGGACGGTATTGATTTTGGTTTACTGCAGCTACGGGAGCTGGGTAAAGAGAAGCATCGGTTGCTTGACAATCAAAATACGCATGTGGGCCACCACAAGTTTCACACACTTTGTTTATTGCTTTGATTTGTTCCGGTTTATGAATCTCACTTTTTAATTCTTTCATTTCTTTCATCATACAACGCATTGAATCTGTAAGGAAGGCTATCTCTGAGGAGTTACCGGATGAAGAAGAAGCAGTAGGAGTGACTGGAACATTCACTTTGTTTCTAGAAATAGGAACTTTTGATTTATTTTCACAAATTTCGACCACCTCTCTGGGTTTACGATTCAAGATATTGCCACCGGAGGCTGCATTAAGTGCATCTTGATCGTTTTGGGTCAACCCATTATAAAACGTATTTATTTGTTGTAACACATTGAAATCATGATGTGGGCATTTTCTTAAAAGATCTTTAAATCTATCCCACGCCTCTCCGAAACTTTCATCAAAACCTTGACGAAATCCAGCTATTTCATTTTTTAAATTCGTCGTTTTTGATGGAGGGAAGAAATAATTTACAAATTTCTTAACAAGATCTTCCCAGGTTTCAATGGATCGAGGGGGTTCTTTATCCAGCCAAATTCGGGCTGCCCCCTCAAGTGAGAATGGAAATAGCATCAATTTGATCACTGTTTGTGGCACATTCTTGTAATTGATTGTAGATGTCAGTTTGTTGAACCAACGAATGTGTGCATAAGGATCCTCTCGTTCAAACCCGTGAAATTGGTTGGTAGAAACGAGCTGAATCAAATGTGTTTTCAGTTCAAAATGATCAGAATCGATGGCTGGTAAAACGATGGCATCTCCGTAACCCTCGGTGGGTGCCTGGAGCATTTCAGCCATTGTGCGTTCGTCTGCCATAATGACAGGGGTTTCGGGATCAGTCCGTAACTCGGGTACGACTGATGGAGCAGAACGTCTCCGACGTCTTCGAGGTATTTTTCCAAGCTCACGAAGAGGGCTTGATGACCTAGAAGAACGAGTGCGCATGCACTTAGCAAAATTTTCCAATTAAAACAAGACAGAAGCAAAACACAAGTGAACTTAAACCAATAATCAACAAGCGTACGGTAGCTCTCTAACTGAAAAACGCACAGGGTGGCGGAGAAGCAAAGGTGGGCGATTAAGCTCCTTAAAAACCCGCTTCTTTCAGTCCGACAATTTAATGTCAGACTATCCTAGAACCTCCGTAGAGTTTGTTTATCAATCAAAGGTGAGCCGGAATCGCAAGTGATACAAAGGCAAGTTTTAAATCTTTGGTTTGGGAACTTATTATGGTCGTACCCCCAGTTAGGTAGTACTCTGTCTTGGTTTTCGATGGTAATTTTTTATTGTTTATTTATTATTAACAAAGAAAAAGGAATTTATTTTTGGTGTTTTTATTTTTTATATGATAATATTAATAATAATATATATAGAAAAGAAATGAAAAATATTTTTGTATTTTATATGGTTTTTGGGAAATAGGGAACTTCTGATAGAAGGGTCTCAGATCACTAATCGCTAAAACTTACACAAGTGTCGCAGCACACCTCCCCGGCAGCGGCGCCAAAATTTGATCCGCCCCGAACCAACACTTATATTTAAACAAATGCAGACTCGGAACAGGATGCTCGTGTGTAGTGTGAACCAGGCAAGTGATCACCTGGGTCGTCTCCCAACGAAGTATGAAATTGACGATTGCTCAGAATTTGGATTATAGTGACTGATGATAAGATATTTTTGGATTTTTGCTTTTTTTTAACAATTCTACTAACAATTTAAAACAAATATACAAATTAAAAGTAAACGCGATTAAAATTAACTACAAACGCGTAACGGGAAAATCTAAAATGTGACAAAAAACTAAAATTTATAAAATTTCAAACCTAAAAAAAATATAAAATTAATTAAAACTTATTAAAAAACTTAAATTATAATTTTCTACACTTTTTATTTAATTATTACTAATTATTAATTATTTAATTATTAATTAAACTAATTTAAATTATAAAAAATACTAAATGGACAAAGAAAATTCTAAAACTTTTTCTATAAATATTATAAGATAAAATGAAACTAAGAAAATTATAAAAATGAAAATTACTTAATTAAAAATTAAAAAGATAAAATTGATTAAATAGAAACTATCACTTATTTTCTATTTTATATTTTCTTAAGGCCTAAAAATATTTTTATATTTTTCCTAGATTAAATATGACAAAAGAAAATTATGAAAATTGGAATTATATTTTTTTGATTATTTTTCTATTTATTATAATTTATTTACTATTATAAACTACTTAAAATGATTAAAAATATTAAAAGACTTAGGAAAATTATGAAAAATTACAGATAATGCTAAAATATTATTAAGAAGCTGGGAAAAATAAAATGAAAAGTTGGATAAGCTTAAAAATCAGATTTGGGCTAACAAGCAATAAGCTAATAAGCCAAAATTAAGCAAATAAGCACTAAACTTCACCAACTGATCAGGATAAGTTAAAATAACTAAAATAAGCTTAAAACAACTGATATTACACAATAAGCACAAAGGATTAAGCAATTGGACACTTAGGCTGATTTGGTTCTATACACAGAAAAGTCAGGAATTAGGCAGACTTTAAGGCAAGAATAAGCACTTAATTAGCTGTCTAAAAGTGAACCTAAGGGGGCAAAAGATAGCCTACACTACTGAGAATCTAAAAACAGCAAAAGCCCCATCAGAAACTTGTCAATTGATATCCAATTTGGTTCAAGATTAGCAACTGAAATCAGCTATATGCTTATTCAGGTTCAGGGCAAATATGGGACAAAATGCAGGCCAAGATTTAAGCTATGAAACAAGTTGTGATTTGGAATATGAACACAGAATCTTGTATACTACTAGGTTAACTATTTAGGAACCAAAATTCAGCTGCTCAGCTTATTTGGATAAGCTATTGCACAGCTGATAAAAACACAGCAGACTGCTTATGTGTCTGTTTATGCAGATTTTGCACAAACTTAGCTCAGAACAAATATGACCAAAGCAGCTAAAATGGTTACACTATATAGGCTATATGGGACTCAGAACAACCAAGAAAAGTGTCAAAACAAGCTTATGGCTAAAATTGGCTGAAATGAGCTTATGACTGCCTAAAATCACACAGCCAACACAAAAACTGATAATCTATCTAAGCTACTATTAAGACTTTGAAAACAGCTTATTATGATTCCTTAAAGCTTAATCAAAGTTGGGAAATAGGTAAATGAACAGTACCAACTGAATAACCTATTGACTGAATGAAATCCAAACAGTCCTTAACAAAGACTGATTTGAATTTAACAAAGGAAATCAAATATTTAAAACTAAAAGCTTATATATTATGAATTGATTAACTTAAATCACTACTGAATAACAACTTTTAATACAAACTTAAGCAATATATTAAGCAATCCTAGTAATGGCTGTTTTTTGGTTTTTCTAAGATTTTTAGCAAAATGAAAAATAAACTAAATGACTACTGATATTATAGATCAAAGATGCTTAGAAACTATCAATAAGCACAAAGAAACAACAATAAGCTACTTATAAGCAAATCCACAGTACTATGCAAATTATGGAAAAATCCAATGAAAAGCTCACAACTGATCCTGCTGATGCACAAAGAACAAGGAACCAAGGACCAATCAAGCTTGTCAAATACAAGCTAAATAACCCAGAGAAGCTTCTTGAACTAGCTTATACACCCAGAATTAGCTTATCCATCTTCAGTTGACTTTCATTGACCATGGTTGAAATCTTGGAATTTAGAACAAGTTATACTACAATAACTTACAATAAGCTATTAGAAGCTTATATAAGTTATTACAAACAGCTAAGAAGCTATTCTTGTTACTACTTATTAAGTTCTATTTCTCAGTGTCAAGTGAAAATCAGAACTTGGTATAAATTATCAACTACTGACAATAATCAAAGAAACAACAAAGAATACACTAAAATTATCTTGTATTGATTGATGGAACTTGAAAATTACAAAGTACAAACTGGGAATGGAAATACGGCTAAACTATTTTTCCACACACTTGATTCTAGCTAAGTTACACACTATATATACAATATTTTGACTGGGATAATCCTTTGTCGACATCTTGAACAAATCCCCACCATCCAATTGCTCTGATTCAATCTCCTCAGTCCATTTGTCATTTTGGCGGGAAAAGTGGTTTTTGACTAAATCCTCTGAATTTGCTAGTGGGAGAGTGGGAAGATGCATTAAATGTTTTTGGATGTGTTAGGTGGAGTGTTGGAGGAGGGGGGTGAGGTGTTTAGGCCAGCTGGGGGATGACTGGTTATGGTTGGGGTGAGTGGGAAAGAGACGGGTCAAAGGGTTGTTTGACTGAGTGTTTAAACTCAGTTAAGCAGTTGGGCTTGTATGGGTTTTGGGCTTGGGTTATGGGTAATAGACTGGGTTGGGTTTAGTGGGTGGATAGGCTGGGTTAGTTAATAGGTTGGGTTTAGTTGGGATTTAATGGGTAGTTTGATCCGGATTTAGTAGTTAAATAAGCATAGGGACCATTCTTGTAATTTGCTGAAAGTTGAGGGGTTGATTATGCCAAATTCCAAAATATCTTCCAAGGACTAAACCTGCCATACAATAATTATACAAGGACCATTTTTATATTTCTCAAAGTTTTTAAATCCCAGGGACCATTTTTGTACATTTTCAAACTTCAGGGACTAAACTTGTAATTTTCCAAAACTTTTGAGATTTTTCACCAAAGGACTGATTATGATAAATTATGATTTTAAAAAGGACCTTTGATGAATTTTTCAATGTTTTGAATAACCAGGGACTAGATTTGACAATTCTTGAAACTCCAGGGACTGAAAGTGACATTTAAGTAAACTTTGTTCGTTTTTCATTTGTTTTCAGTCTTTTTGTTCCTGAGTTATATAAAAACACATTTTTGATGATATTGGTAACATTTGTGTGTTTTTGGACGTTTATGTGGGTATTTTCCGGGTAAATTATATGTGTTTTTAGACACATATCAATCATCCAGTCTGCTTCCGCTCTCAATTCATCTTAGTGCAACCAAGATGAATAGGGAAATGAGACTGCACGTCTCCATCAGCTCCGGGTTCGCCGTTTTGACTGGGTTGTCTTCTTCTGCATCGTCAACACTTCTGCCTTACAGGGAATGTCTTCACTCTTTAGGGTAGCCGCCATTGTTGTCAACTCCAGGTCAGGCAGTGAGGTAATTCTTCTTACAGGTTTCTAGTTGTCCTGGTGCATACGAAAAGCCTTCTGTGCTGCAAGGGAGTATCACCGAGTCTCTTTCTGATTTATCCAAAAATTGTTCCGCCCGAGGGTATGGAAGCTAATTTCTATTTCAACTTTTTCAAAACTCCATACTAAATCAAACTAAGCTGTTTCTCTCTGTTCAGGAAATTTCTCAATGGTATCATAAGTTGCAAACATCTTCCAGAATTCTTCTGCAAAGTTCAAAAGGTTTCAGTTCTCCATTCTGTTATTAGTCTTGACCACATGGTGATAGTTTCCAAAACTTGCGGGATTTAAAAAGATATCCTCGATTAAGAACATCGTTGCCTCTACAAATATCAATCTCTCAGAAAGCACCAATGACCGACGAATTTTCTAACGAAGTACAAAGACGATTTTCATGCTCTTTCTCGTCTCCAAACGTACTATTTAGTCATACAATGACCGTTTGTCCAAGTACTCACGAGAAAACATCATTCATCAAATTCGCAAAAACAATCAGAGCTTTAGCTAATACTATTAGCATCACTAATCGTCATAGCAGTCTTTTACGAATACTGAAGGCGATTCCAAGGATAAAATCTATTCATCAGAAGAAAACTTCGCGCTCTGAAATTAAACAAGCACATAATCGTTTCAGGGTGGAGGAATATTGGTTCCTAACGGTATTACGGTTCAGCCTTCAGAAATCAACACGCCCAGAAGACACACTTAAACCAACTCACTTCTGATCTTCGGTTCTTGCTCCTCTCGGTTGCTCAAACAAACTGGTAGGATCTCGGACACATCTGAAAGACACCTTCGCTTGGTGATTAGACAATCTCCCGGTATCAAGTCAAATCCTATTTCACGCTCCGATGAAAAATTTTGGTGGTTCGACCAGGAATCATATTCGAGATTTAGGGTGCCAGATAACGTTCAAGATAAGGTTCATGTTCAGAAGACTCAAGGTGCCAAAGAGCTCTCAAGATGAGGTTTATTCATTGGTGTACGAAATGGGTTCTAGGAAAACTTCATAACCGCTAAATTAACACACGAGTCTCCAGAGTAATAGTGATAGCCAAAAGTTTAATAATCGGTAGGGAGTTCAAAATTGTTGCAAACGTCAAAGGTGAGACATAGAAGGGTAATTGTCAATATTTGAATGCTCAATCGACCAATCCCTTATCAGAATAAAATCAAAGTTAACTATCCAAAGAAAGACGGATCACAAATCAGACCACAAGCCAGTATTGTCCGCTTTACTTGTAACATTCCGCCTACTCAGACCACAATATTGTCCGCTTTGCTCGCAGGCTCACGGCTTTTTTTTGTGGCCTCATTTGAAGACTTCCCGGCAGGTCACCCAAGCCAGTACTACTCTCACATGAGCACGCTTAACTTCCAGTTCCTAAGAACTCCACCCGCAGTAGACCACAAAACGCGTTGTGTCATTGTAAGGCGAATGTAATCTTATGAACCCAGCATCTCTCCAGGCCACAGCCGATGTGGGATTTGCCTAGGGTGTTACAATCACCCCCCCTCAGGGACTCATCGTCCTCGATGAGGTTTGCCCCACCATCCCGAACGGCTCTGGAGTGGCTCTGATACCATAATTGTAATACCCCAACCCGGCAAGGGTAGAAGTTCACATTAATGGTTTCATATCAGATCAAAACAAAGCATACATTCAATAGTAATACAAAGATTCTCAAAGGTTACAAATGAAAATACTGAATACACAAGGTTACAAAGGAACAAAAGCTAAATACTAAGTCTGCAATGCAATCCTTCTAATGACTTCTACTTCAGAAATAACTATCAAGGTCTTCTAAGTCCAACAGTCTCTTCACTCATACCCAGCTTCCAACTAAAACCTGCCGCACACGAAACGAAACGTGCGGCTGAGCTTAAAAAGCCCAGTGAACAGATATATAATAAACGGAAACGAAAGTAAACAGAAATGAACAGAAGTAGCATAATGAATAAGATATAAGTAAAGGTATAAAGAGTAAAGGTTTAGGACAGTCATCCACCACGAGCCCACATATATCACATCACATAAGCCTGCATAATCTAGAGGGGATACCTCTTAGTAACCAGATAATATGAGGGGTGTCCTCATGTATCCAATGGAGTGATCAGCTCCCACATTTTGTGAAAGACGTGGATTGCACCCATCATCAGTCACCACATATCACACATCACAATATCACAATCATAATACAAATCTAGGATGCATCCATACGCCCCCCACATATCACATTGGCCATAATAATAATATTCGCATGCATATCACAAATCACAATGGGGACGGTGTGGCTAATCACTCGAACCACACACGAGTCATGTCAGTGGTGCATCACAGACACGGCCATGTTACCTTCATGGCTAGGAAACACATTTGGCTCGTAGTATCAAACTGGGGTCAAAGGTCACAGGTTCATATCAAAGCAAAGGTTCACATGGTCATAATCACAGTCCAATGTCAAGGTTCATATCACAGGGTTCATATCAAAAGGTTCACAAATCGAAAGGATCACATCAAGTGTAGGGAACATAGCAATGGTATAGGGAAACCCTAATACGAATCAAAATAGAGACCGAAGGCTCCTTATACAAAGAGCAGAATATCCGTACCTTATACCGCAAGAGAAGCAACACATAGAAAATATAAAGGTCGGAAGCAAACTCCATCTTCAGCGAATCTACATGAATTAATGACCGTCTTGTTATTTAAGAACCATATTACAAATGATTATTGATTCCGTACTTATTGTTGTTCAAATTGCCATATTAAGTTCTCCTGCTATTTATAGCAACTTTCTGTATTTAGTAACTTCTGGTTACATTCATAATTAATCAATCTCAAGGTTTACCAATGATAATAATTTTAGTTGAAGGTTCATTATGAAAAATACCATAGTTTAGGTAAATTTAGAAAGGTCTAGGGTTTAACATGACCATTATCAAAGTTTAAGGTTTAAAGTGTAACTGTTAGTTTTAGAACTTATTTAACCGTATTAGTGGATCATACGAAACTCGAATCATATTTATACTCTTAACGAATTTGGATTAATGGAACATATTCGGATAAACAAACACTTCTCGGTTCATACACATTTATGCCGAAAATGTAATCGAGATACCCTTCCTTTTGGCCTAATACTTAAATAAAGATCAAACCCCATGGCCCATTCTCGATACACATTTAGTGAGACAAAAAAGATTTCAAAATGACCCAAGTTAAACAACTAGACACTTTGTCTCTAGTCTATATTATATAGTTTGTACTCATGTTTTAATGACCACTTTAGACCACTCAAAACTCACACCCACTGATTCACAACCCACGACCCACCTATGCATGCAATCACAACCCATAAACCACTCTCGTTAATATACCTCAAGAGTTTCTAGATTTATAGCTTCTTATTCAATGTCTTATTAATGACCACTTTTAACAGGTTTTAAACACACTGTTTAGGGCTGCAAGTATTAGGCCGAAACATAAAAGAAGTAGCCATATGTCGACACAATTATCAAGGTTTTATTATGTTAATTTCATGTGGCGCTTAGATTCTTTACATACACACGTTAATATATTTTATTGAAGCAGCTAAAACCAAAAGCATATTCTGATTACATCTCAGTTATGTTTTAATTCATTTTCTAAAGACCAACCTACGCATGCATGACGTCCGACTCGAAAATATAAACAGAACCAAAAAATCGACTTGTACATGTTTCAGAGTTCATGATTTTATGCGACAATTTCATTCGTATGCTTATAATAATGAGCACATCATATTTGGTTTACATGTTTATACGTATATACGTTTCATATATCGAAAAGGAAGAACACCACGACGATAAAAGAGGAGTACCTCAAGGACGACGAGAATAGGCTGAGATCGACCCCGAATGACCAACGAAACTTAATCAACACTCGAGCACGACTTGACCCTCCAATGTACGAGCCAAAACCTTTACCTACGCACGAACATAAACTGAGTCGTCTAACTCGAATCCGAACTCGTGCTAGAGCATCAAAACGGAAATCATGAACAGAACATGGCCCAGAAACCAGCAACACTAAAGTAAACCCAAGCCTCCCGTCCGAACCTCCTCTAGATCGGATTCAAGACGGATTGAGTGAACAACAAAAACAACCCTACGAGTCACTATCCATACGATCGTACCACTTCTACAGCCTTTAAACTTCTTGTGTCTAGAGAGAAAAGATAACCAGAACTTATTGTGTTTTTGTTGCTTGTCGAATGGAAGGAGAAAGAAAAAGAATACCGGTTGATAATTATGGAGGAGCGTGTATAGGTTTTAGGAAAGTAATCAATATTGATTTGATTGGGTCTGTAATTGAGTCGTGATTTATGGCTGAAAAAGGGGTGGAACCGGTTTTGATTTAGGGTAGGATAGGATTGTAGAAAATTAGGAAGGTTTAGATTAGTATAATTATTAATAATAACATACAGTTTTTTTTTTTTTTTATATATATATTTTTTTATATTACTGATTTACTTATATCAACTTTAGGTTAATATTCTTATAACGTTTATTTGATCATATATTAACGAATTAGACACTTAGGTCAAAATCGGAATGTAATGTCTTAGGTTATTCAACGTCTTCTCAAAATTTTAAAATTAGAGGACATTTTGGGTAATTTACATGTTTGAGAAATCCGGGTTTTACATATATAAACTATGATGCTTAACATGTGGAAAGTAATGTATTATTTCAAGACAATCTGGAAATAAGATGAGCAACTTGCAATGTAATAACACTTACAGCTCCCACTGGATTAGACAACATTACATGTGTTTCATCACCAGTAATATAATCACGTAGCTCCCACTGGATTAGACAACATTTATACGTGTTACGTCACCAGTGGAGAGTGAGTGGCGATTGGATACTTTCCTTCTTTCTTTGAATATCTACACATTATTGCTAATGTGAGTCACTTTGACTAGTAAACATGTACTTAGGTATTCAAGGAAGTGCATCAAGTTCTAACATATAGATGATGGGCTAGCCATCATTTCTATTTTAACTTGAAAATAGGCATGCATTTCCTCCATAATTGGTCTACTTTACCACAAGGGTATTTAGGACTTTAGTAGGTTTATTAGATTAAGACAAATTGCTAGGTAATCATGCTAGTAATTGCCTTTACCACTTTGCGGTTTATTGATGTTTCCGTCTTCTAATTATTTAAACTCATTTTAGTTTGGTAGCTATAGAAAACGTGTTCTCTAGTTATCCAAATATCTTATATTTCTTCAAGGTTTCAAAACTGGAACTAGGGTTATAAAACAACCTTGAAAGAATAAGATGTGTAACCATACTTAACCGTTTTGACTTTTACAAGACATTACGATTTCTGGAGTAGGTGTTCTTTGAGTTTGATTAGAATTAGGAAAATTCAAATATTCCTATTATGGCTTTTCCTCATAAAGAAAAATGATAGGAACAAGTCTATTTCTTACAAGGAAAGAATGACTTAGTTCGTCCTTTTAACAAGAAAAGAACAAACTCTTGTTTACGGTTTGTGTTGCATTAATTTATTAATTGAATTTACAAAGTTCATTTTTAGTATTTTCGATAATTATCCTTTTGTAATTTAACTACCCCATGTTTACAATTTAAAGCAATTAATTTACAAAAAGGCTAAGATCCACATTGTGCTTCTACTATCACATCAGTTGATCTGCTAGCAATAGTAGATTCAATTGGTAGGCGATGATCATCAATTGTATTACATGTACAACTCTTAGATCCTTATGAGACTCATGGCATTTAGTGTCAAACAACTAGTGTCATGTAGGCATGTTTAGTCCCATCTTTGCCTCGGGTCAAGGTCTCACCGCTTAACTCGATTAAGTCATCCAATTTGAGAACGTGTGAGAATATATCTAGGTCCCACGCATAGAGAATAGTCACCTTGGGTTACAATTCAACCTAGGTCCCACGCATAGGCAAAAGGTAATTTCAAGTGTTCTCAAACGATTGGACGGCATGACTTAAATTTGTGACGAGTAAAATATTTTGATGTGAATCAAAAAGGTGTACGAAAGAAGCATGCATTCATTCTTCGTAGCACAAGTTAAAAACTTTTCTTAACTTAAGTCTAATCATTGTTTTAATTTATGTGTGTCGAGTTGTCCATTTTCAAGACTAATATTAATCCTAGGTGGATTATAAATAAGTTTGGACAATACATAAAATAAATAACAAGCATAACAAGTTTAAGTGTTATTTAGAAAACAATGATTTTAAGTTTCAAATCCATATTTAAACTTAGTTAAACTAAATCATAAGACTTATTTAAAAAATGGTTTGTGTTTCGTTTCAAGTTTTTAGAAAACAATTTGCAATTTACATATAATCATAGCATATATAAGAAGCAAATAAACAAACACACAACCACAATATGCAAAGCCTCAACCGATGAAAATCCTATGCTTGGTCTCGAGAGCCATCACGAGAACCAAGGGTCAACTAGGGTCAAGCCTAAACAACCACACGGAGGGCTCCCACTTGCTCCAAGACAATCAAGAGCAAGTTGATGCCCATTATGCACATGAAATAATGAATCTGTCCGCTCAGAATTTCTTTATTGGGAGGCCCAAAACGCCTAGAAGGAGTCTTCTCCACACTTAGGTCCAAACTAAAAAGTTGTAGGCCCATGTCTTGTGTACCTGTACAAAACATTTCAGCCCATAACTCCTTACCAATCGCCAGGAAACTACGTTTTACTGCAGCATGTTCCAGCAGCCATTTTTCGCGTTTCTGTCTTTCACTCTTTTGCCATTCCATTCCAAGCTTCGGTTACATTGTATAGAAAGTAAAATACAACTAATCTACTTCCTATCTACTGTAAAATGCCCAAACAATGGCAAAAACCAAATTGAAATTCATTACATAAAAGTCGAAACAATGGCAAACCCCAAAAGAAGAAATTAACGACAAATCACAACAACTCATGGCACAAGTGGTCTAGGTTTTCATCGGCTTTGCATATACACATAATAATACAATAATATTATGATCAAAACAGGGTGTTGGCTAACTCCATGGACAAACATGCATGTATTTGCCATGGAAACAAAAATTAATAACAAGAATTAAAGATTTAGCCAACGAAACGAAGAAATTAATTAACAAGAATTAAAACCCCGCTTGGTACTCGTGTCAAACGACCTTAGGTTCAAACCCCACTGATATTAGGACCTTCTAATTATCATTTTACCACAAAAAACTAAGCCATAGGGGCTGATTTGAAATCGTTTCATAAATCGATCAAAATAGAGCATTTTAGGCCATTTTACGCGTACCCGACAAGTATAGCAATTAAAATATGCATAACAAATGGCTATGAGATAAAAAATCACTGATCATAAGACCCCTCATGGGTCGTTCATATGTGTGAAAATGGAGCCCTAGGGGCTGTTTCAAACCATGGTTTCAAAAAACACCCGATTTTGCCATTTTTACGCATACCCGATAATCATATGGCACATATGATGGCTCGTGATACCACTATAGGTGATGATGAATATGAAAACATAATTAAATAATTAAATGCAGTGGAAACATCACCTAGAGACGGATCCATATAGCCATATGATCAATCAATTAATAAATACAACGATTATATACCTTTGTAGCGTGATCACGGATTCACCAACACACCAATACCCACGAATGGAATGAGAAACCCTAAGAGATCAATGAAGTCAATCTCTTCTATGTGTGAAACACACTACACGTCCTTGATTATCAATTGATGCTAGTCTTGACCCCGTAACAATGATCCTTGCAGCCATCTACAATAGATTAAGCAAAGAAGGGATAAAAAAACACAACCCCTAAAGGGGTTATGTTTTTGCCGTGAGTTTAAGAGAGGGAGGGGGGAGAGAAAAGTTGCAAGTTGTTTAATGTAATTGATCTCAATTATGACCAAATCAATTTGGAGGTTATAAAAGAAAATTTACACTTAACCCCTTGATCTTTCCCTCTTGTTCTCCCTACCATGGCCGGCCATATGGAGCTTCAAATGGGCTTGCCCATTTGTTGGTCCAATCCAATACACTAAGTACTAGCTTAGTTATTAGTAGCCCGTTATCGATCCCAAGTTAAGTAGTCTTATATATAGTGTAAATACGATAAATACAATATATATATAAAATGGTGTCTCTGTGTATAAGTGTGTAACCCAATAGGTTCACATATGTCTAGTCATATAATTATTTATTATGACACGAGCATACTCCAACAATCCCGTCCGAGTAAGTAACGCTTACTTGACCGGAGGTACCGGTTAAACGGACGCATATTATTTGGAGAACTTTAGGTGTTTGTCAAGGCTTCGGGGTCATGAGCTTAGTGCAATAGTATACTTTTCCTGACATTGTATTCATTACAATGGTTACTAATCTTTTCATGATATTGTGAGTGAAGCAGTAGTCACACTCGGAAATCTTGTGGTCCGCACTTTTACATCTCTACTAATTTATAAAGCATTTGGGAATATTCCAAAAGTGGCAAGGCTTAAAAATTCAGACTCCTAAACTTGCTTGTTATGGAAGGAGTTCAAAACTTGATCAATAATTGTAACCTCAAAACTTGTAACCGTCATATTAATGATTAAATAAGCAATTTAACGGGAAAAAATGTGTAACCACCATATCAATATTTGTAACATATAAAACTGAAAAAAAATGTTACTAATATACATTAAAATGTCAGTTATGAAATCTTAATATAAAAAGAACTCATGGTTTATGAAAGAATAAAAAAAGCTACAACACAAACTAATTATACCTCACACACAATAGATTCAGCCATCCAAGGTTCTTCCGGCCCTTGAACCTTGCCTAGCCCCTCTTCATGTTAGAAACATGTGTAACCGAATAACATTTTCTCGCTGCAAAATATAGTCACAGTGTACCCACCACCGCATTGAGCGAGTACCTTGGTAGTTTACTTAAACCTATTAACTCACCAACATTATTGTTGACCGTTTTAGCATGTATATCTCAGGTCCTTAGACGTACTTATATGGATTGCATCTGGAGCATCATTACGAGAGTCGAATTTTGCAGTCTCATCATTTTTAAGATTTATGGCATTACTTTTTACGTTTAGTGGTGAACTGAGAGGATTTGTAATACATTCTATAGGATGTTAGTCCTTTATAACTTGTGTAAATGATACTTTGAGTGAATATGATTAAGTATGCGAAATCTACTTAACCACACTTAGAAGGATATTGGTTATGGAAATGGAACAGTGATGCTTGTTATTGGAGATTGAACACAGATAGTATAATACCAAACGATTCAATATTATTGAGAATAATACGAGTGATCTTCACTATCACTAGGGTTACAAAACCTTGAATCTCTATGTTTCTATGACTTTACTTGTTTGACTAGATTGTTAATTTTAAGCACATAAGCAAGCACAATATTCAGCACACTTATCTCTAAGCTAAGATCTCCCTTTTATAGTCCAAAGGAGATCTTTACAATATTGTCAAGTCTTGTCTACTACTTGCTTGTTGAGTGTGTCAGTAACTAAGATACAACATGTTCTGTGTATTACAACTTGTTGACTGAACACTTATCTAAGATATTATCTACCGTATATACTTGACTTTTATACACAAAATATCTTTTTATACTTATCCATCCAGCAGTAGTATACGCGACACTTATCCACTCAGCAGTAGTATGAGTCACTCCAACAGCAGTATTCAACCAGCAGTACCTTTGTTTGTACTAGCAGTACTAACTTATCAGTTAGTACTGTTAGTTATAACTTGAACAGACTTCAAATATACACTAGCAGTTAGTACTGTTAGTGTATTCTTTTTAGCAATACTAACCTTATGAACATATACTTCACAATACTAATCTTCAGAATATTTAATTCCTAACAATCCTCCCCTAAACTTGTGATTTATCCCAAATCAACAAGTTTCTTCTGAATTAAATGAGGATTGTGAGAGTCTTCCAAACACTACATAGTCAGACTCTTTGATCTGAGCTTTTCTTTGTTCTGCAAAATTAACTACCTTTCTGTCTAACTCATCTGCCATCTGTGAATCACTTTCAGCTATTTTCTTTGTCTTCAATACTAACAGTACCTTGCTTAGGCTCCATTCATTACCTAAAAGATGGTGCAATTTTCTTGGATGGATGAATTATAAGAGGCAATGGTGCTGTGTATCTTGGATGCTTGGAGCCTCATATTATATTCCCTATAATTACTCTAAGAAGTCAAGTCATCTCTCAGCAAGCTATGCAAGTGATGAACAAATGTAGTGAACTGAAATTCAAACTGAATTGCTTCATCCCTTCTGAATATATATAATACTCCATTATCTTGTCCAAATTTCCAATGTGATCTTAAGACAGAGCTTTATCATTTTAAGTCAAAGATGTCCGAACATGAAGAAGAGAGATGAAAGAGCTTATTTCCAGCATCCATCAACTGAAATTGAAGCTTGTTCTTATTATTGGCTGAATAATAAGACATGTTGGTGATGATTCTGAAGGCGAAGCTTCCATTGTAGGAGATACAACAACTGCTGCTGAGCCACGAGTGGGAAAAGACAAGAGCATACAAGATGATGATGCTTTTACTAGACTTATGCACTTCTTGAACAATTTGGTTAATCTTCCTCCCCTTAATCCATGCCATGTACCACAATATCTCCTCCCCTGTTTGGAAGATCTCTCACCATCATCTGAACATTTTCTTTTAAAATTTCTTGAGTTCATCTTTCATTTAGAACATCTTTTCAGACAATGTTGTACATGTAGCCATCAATTCCTTAAAAGTTAAAGTGCTGCCCTCATCACTTCCAGGTGTGTTAACTCCTATGAGAGGTGAATCATGGGGCAATAACTTATAATCCATCATTAGATGGGTTTCTGAGCTATTAATGAATTCAAAAGATTTTAAGAAACTTTTGACTTAGCAGTATGAACTTGATTTTAATTTGGAAAATCATACTGCTAACAACCATTTTGAAGGGATTAAGTGTATAACAGACACTTAATCAACATTTCGGTTTAAATTAACCTCTGGCTGTGTGAGAACCAATGTTTTCAGTTATAAATAACTACCTGTGTACAGATAAACCCATTCAAAGGGCTTTCTTGACAGGGTTTCTAGCTCGTGGCAATTGTTGCCTCTAGCACAAGTGTTAGATTCACTTTTGCTCACTGTTCTTTCTATCAGATGTCCCTAGACTTGCTAATTATACTAATTAAAGTATAAAATGATAGAAAGTGAGTTGTGTCAGTTACTATCTGACCAACTGAGCCATTAATTCAAAATGAAATATCATAATTAGGTTTCAAGAAAGAAGTTTTAAAGAATCAATTAACTTAGGTGTAAACCTTTATTGATGAATTCCCAAACTCTGTATATCATGAACCTATTATGTTAGCAACTTATATCATCATTCTGCTGCTCATATATTTCACTTGAAACTTCCTTTGTGCTCAAATGTTCATACCTGAAATTGTTAGTCCAAAACCAAGAAAACAAAATGCAAGCATTTGTCTTATAGCAGAATTATCATATGACTAAAAGTATAAACAAAACAATCCAAATTTGTACTAGCAGTACAAACTTTTCAATAACAGTACCAATTTACAATGCTAGCAGTACAAACTTAAGTTATATGTACAAAAACACAGAGTTTTAAATCATTGAGGATTAAGCATCCCAATACTTGCTACCAAGTATTGAAACCTTCCAACATCAAAAGCTTTTGTGAGAAGATCTGCAAAGTTGTGATCAGAATCAATTTTAACAACTTGAATTAACTTTTTCTCATTGCAGTCTCTAATAAAATGATGTCTAATTTCAATGTGTTTTGTTTTAGAGTGTTGCACTAGATTTTTAATTATGCAAATTGTACTACTATTATCAATATATATGACAGTGTTCATGAAATTGTACCCATAGTCAAGAAGTTGATTTTGAAGCCAAAGTACTTGACCATAGCAACTTGCAGCAGCTACATATTCAGCTTCAGTTGTTGAAGTAGCCACAATTGTTTGCTTCTTACACTGCCATGAAATGAGTCTACATCCAAGGAATTGAAATCCTCCGGTTGTTGACTTTCTATCCAAGCTTGCACCTGCATAATCACTGTCTGAATATGCTACCAAGTCAAAAGGTAATTCCCTAGAATACCATAGACCCAACCTAGGTTGACCGTTGAGATATCTAAAAATCCTCTTAACAGCTGTTAAGTGAGAAACCTTATGAGTTACTTGAAATCTTGCACAAGCACAAACAGAGAACAAGATATCAGGTCTTGATGATGTGAGATGCATCAAAGAGCCTATCATAGATCTGTATGTGTATACATCCACATTGTCTCCATCTACATCTTTAAGAAGTGGCTTCTCAGAGTCCATTGGTGTGCTTGCTACCTTTGCATCAACAAATTGAAATTTCCTTAGAATCTCTGCAACATATTTATCTTGGCTGATAAATATGCCTTCACTTGATTGCTTAACTTGCAGACCCAAAAAGAATATAAGTTACCCCATGGAACTCATCTGAAACTTATCATGCATAAGCTTCTCAAACTCTAAACACATCTCCTTCCTTGTAGATCCAAAGATGATATCATCCACATATACCTGAACTAGCAAAAGATCCTTCTTGTGCTTCTTGATGAATAATGTCTGATCAATCTTGCCTCTTTGAAATCCATTTTCAATTAAATAGGAAGCCAGTGTTTCATACCATGCTCTTGGTGCCTGATGAAGGCCATAAAGAGCTTTGACTACCTTGTACACCTTTTCTGGATGTTCTGGATCAGTAAAACCTGGAGGTTATGAGACATACACCTCCTCTTCAATAGTATCATATAAGAAAGCACTCTTGACGTCCATTTGATAAACTGTGAAGCCCATAAATGAAGCATAAGCTAAAAATAATCTAATGGCTTCAATTCTTGCTACTGGAGCAAAAACCTCTTCATAGTCTATCCCTTCCTCTTGTGTGTACCCTTGGGCTACATGTCTAGCCTTATTTCTTATCACTATGCCCCTTTCATCCTTTTTGTTTCTGAAAACCCATTTAGTGCCAATTACCCTTACACCATTTGGTAAATCAACTAGCATCCAAACCTTCTGAATTTTAAATTGGAGAAGCTCCTCTTGCATAGCTTCTACCCAGCTTGAATCATCTAAGGCTTTGAGAACATTTTTGGGTTCTGCTTGTGAGAGAAAACATACAAATAAGCAAGAGTTTGTATACTCATGCTGCTTTGATGCATAAAGAGCATTAAGAAGCCCTTGTTGGTCTGAAGACATAATTTGCTTCCTTGTCTTCACACCAGATTGTATATCACCAATCACATTGTCCAGGGAGTGGACTTTGTGAATCCTTGTGTGTGGTGTAGAAGGAACATGATAGTCAGGTGAAAGATTGTTGAAATCCACCTCATCTTCTGAGAAATCTGCTTCATTTGAGTCTGATGGGCCATCAGTAGAAACACTTGGCCTAGCAGTAGAAACATTTTGCCTAGCAGTATCTTGCTCTGTCTCAACTGTACTATCATCTTTAGAACTGTTAACTGGATTCTCTTGTTCCTTAGTTCCATCTTTCTTGTTTTCACCTTCAATCCCTTCTTTAGCTGCATCAAAAGAAGGTTCATCATTTATTGAAGTTGAATCCACAATTGTCCATATTGGCATCATCACATAATCTTGATCTTTCTCTTTTCCTAACCCTGCCTCATTTGTTGCATCATGAGCTTCTGAACCTGAAAATTCATTAGTTTCTGCAACAACAGGCACATAATTCATTGATTGGGTTAGTGTCTCAAGATCAAATAGCCATTTGGGACCTTCACCTGCTACATTGGATTTGTTCTCTAAGAATTCCACATGCAGGTTTTCCTCTACTCTCCTAGTTCTTGAGTTGTATACTCTAAATGCTTTGCTATTAAGAGAATATCCAACCAAGAATCCTTCATTTGCTTTACCATCAAATTTTCCTAGATGTTCTAAGGTATTCAGAATTGTCACATGACATCCAAAAGGTCTAAGAAATCCTATTGCAGGATTTCTACCTTTAAAAAGCTCATAAGATGTCTTATTGTAAGACTTAACTACTAAAACTCTGTTCTGGACATAGCAAGCAGTATTAACTGCTTCAGCCCAAAAAGTTATAGGCAAATTAGAGTCAGCTAACATGGTTCTAGCTGCTTCTATAAGTGTCCCATTTCTTCTCTCAGCAACTCCATTTTGCTGAGGAGTTCTAGCAACACTAAATTCTCTTCTAATACCCTTTTCTTTTCAGAAATCATCCATAACTCTATTCTTAAACTTTGTCCCATTATCACATCAAATGACTTTTACTTTCTTGTCTACTAGGTTTTCTATCTCTGTAATGAATGTCTTAAGAATGCTAGAAGTCTCATCCTTAGAACCTAAAAAGAAAACCCATGTAAATATGCTATAGTCATCAGTAACAACTAGACAAAATCTTTTATGCTTAATACTACTCACATTTGTAAGTCCAAATAAGTCCATATGAAGCATAAATAATGATTGATCAATAGAGTTAAAAATCTTGGGCTTACAAGTGGCTTTATGTTGTTTGCCTTTAAGACTAGCAATGCATGTTTGGTCATTTTCAAATCTTTTCTGAGGCAAGCCTCTTACCAAACCATCTTTGACAATTTTATTTATGGTTTTGAAATTAATGTGACCAAGCCTCCTATGCCATTTCATAGATTCATCCAATGTGGCCTTTGCAACAAGACAAGTAAGGGCCTCTTTAGGAACAATCTTTTTCATATCAACACTGTACATGTTGCCCTTTCTTGGAATTTTAAGAAGTACTTGACTTTCATCAAGCATCTTAAAATCTGAAGAAAGCCCAAGACATTCAGTGTCAGTAAAAATAACTTTGTTCTTTTTGTCACACATTTGTGAGACACTAAACAGGTTATACTTAAGCTCTTGTACATAGTATACATCTTTAAAATCCAATTTACCGGTTTTAAGTGTACCTTTACCAGTAATTCTTCCTCCTATTCCTCCACCAAAGGTAACATATCCTCCATCCAATGATTGAAAGTCTAAAAGATAAGACATGTTGCCTGTCATGTGCCTTGAACACCCACTATCTGAATATCCTTGATCTTCATCATCTGCTTGTGAATGTCCCTGCACATAAATAAGGAAATTAGTTTCCTTGAGGAACCCAAGCCATTACTGACTTGGATTTGCCAGGTGCATCAATGTAGTTAAATCTTTTGAGAACAGATGATGCACCATTGGATTTAAGAGGTCTCCAAATCCAACATGCTGAGGCCTTAACAGCATTAGCCCTCATTTCCCTAGCAGCAGTATGAACTGCTTGCCTTGCAGTAGAAACTGCTGGCTTTGCAGTTGTACCCTTTAGTTTCCAAATTTGTTTTTGGACCACTGCTTTTGATTGAAAATGCTTTTGAGCAGTTTTAGATGCATATTTGAAAGTTGTTTTTGCATTTTGAACTGCTGGTTTTGGGTAAACAATCTTAAATGGTCTAACAATACTAACTGCTTGTCTAGCAGTAGGAACTTGTTTTGGGCCAGACTTTAATGAAACTGCTCTGGGTGTGGTTCTAGTAAAATTAGAGTGACTTTTAGTTGTATGCCTTTTGAAATTCACCCTATGGTTTGAATACCCAGATACCCTTTGGTTGCAGAAGGCTGCAAGATGGTCAAAATCTCCACAAATGAAACAAGCTTTGTTATAGAAGTCAAAGTCATCACCTAGTTGGTGAGACATGAGGTCATTCCAATTCCTTTGGTTACCTCTGGGCTTGTTTGTGTTTCTATATTGCTCACATTTTTTACTGGTTGCCTAATATGTTTAACATTAGTTTTAGGCCTAACAGTATCATTTTTGATCACTTTAGGAACACTTGTTCCTGCTTTCTTAACAACATCAGGTTTAGACATAACCTGTTCTTCTTCATCATCATCAGATTTCCAGTCCTCAAGGATTGGACCATCTGATTTCCTACCAGAGGACACCTTGTCCACATGAAGTGAAGTGTTACTTATACTCTCACTTACTTGTATAGGTTCATCAACAACTACATTTGCTTTTGGCTCAACACCATATTCTAATATAGGTTGTTGAAATTCAGACAAGCCTGTGTGTTCTAGGTCTATCCCTGGGGGTGTAGGGATTCCTTTGTAAGGAGGTGGGACATTCTTATATCCTAACCCAGACTTGGCTTTGTTGATCACTTGACATTCAATTATTTTGCTTACCCCCTTAGAGGCATGTTCTAATGTTTCTACACTTAATTGAATGTTTTCTTTTTCTTCTTTAAGTCTAGCATACTCAGTTCTTAAAAAGCTAATTTCAGCATCTTTAAAAAATATGTCTTGTTTAAGAAGAGCTTTGTCATCAGAAAAAGCAAATTCATTGTCTTTATAGTGAATGATCTGCTTCTCTAGGATAGCTAAACCTACCTTATAATCTATTAGGTTTTGATAAGTTTTGTTTAGTTCTAACCTTTGATCATCATAATGTTTTCTTAAAGTTTCTAGTTCTTTAAGAGCAGTGCAAGTATTAGAACAAACTTTATCATTTTGTACCTCAGTAGCCGAGAAGGCCATGAGAGCCATCTGAGTAGAAAGTTCTTCTTCATCTGCCATGAAACTCCAATCAAAACCTAAGCCATCAATAGCTACCATAGCATTTGAATTTGGCTCAGTAACCACCCCTGTTTTGGACTTGCTTCCAAAACCTTTGCTTTTGCCATCCTGATGCCTTGGTCTTCTACATTCCCTTGAGAAATGCCTCATCATGTGGCAGTTGTAGCATTCTATCTTTGACTTGTCAAAACCAGCAGTATCATTGCTGCTGATAGTGATCTTCTTCCCTGTCATTTGATAGAATTTCTTAGCCCTCATGCTAAGAAGAGAAATTTGCCATTTAAGGTCCATCTCCTCCAAATCATCATCATTGATTTCCTGGAGGTCTTCATGAGTAAGCATAGACCCATCATTCTGGCTTGTGAGAAAAGCACAACATGTTTTCACATCCATAATACCAATAGTACTGCTTGATGAACTAGCAGTACCAACTCCCATATCAACCTTCACATCTTCAACTGGATTTGAGGTACTAGGAGATGACACAAATGTCATGTTCCCAGTGCTTGAACTAGCACTTCCAGCTTTCTTCACATCTTGTTCAACAATTTTGAAGTTGTTGTACAAGTCATTCAGACTCATTGAATCAATATCTGGCTTGTTTTTTCAGACAACCACATGCATAGCCCACTCTTCTGGTAGACTTCTTAAGAATTTGGAGTTTAAATCTTCTTGAGGTATCTCTACACCAAGAACAGCAAGTTGGCTCACAATCTTCTGAAGCCTGTTAAACATGTGATCCAGTGATTCATTGGTTGTTGAAGAGAAGTTTTCAAATTTCTGCTTGAGAAAAGTCTTCTGGGTCTTCTTGGTGGCTTCATTTCCACCATACCTTGCAACAATGGCCTCAAATAATGACTTAGCATCTTTAAACTTGCTGAAGTTTAAAAGTTGATCATTTGGAATGGTCATCATCAGCATACTTCTGGCCTTGAGGTCATTCTTCTTCTTGACTCTCTCTTCTTTAGTTGTTGGGTTGGTATTCACAGTTGTCACTACCTTATCTTCAACTGTTGATGTAGTGGTTGTAGGCTTGAAAGAGTTTCCTTCTTCACTAATCTCCCAAAGTGTATAGTCTTGCACTTGGAAATACTGCTCTATTCTTAACCTCCACATATCAAACTCATTCTGCATGAGCATTGGTAATTTAGCAGCAACATTAGTTTGAATAGACTCCATGTCCATTTCTTCTTCTTCTAAATCAAAGATATCAACCTGGCTCTGATACCAATTGAGAGGATTTTTAATACACTCTGTAGGATGTTAGTCCTTTATAACTTGTGTATATGATACTTTGAGTGAATATGATTAAGTATGTGGAATCTACTTAACCACACTTAGAAGGATATTGGTTATGGAAATGGAACAGTGATGCTTGTTATTGGAGATTGAACACAGATAGTATAATACCAAACGATTCAATATTACTGAGAATAATACGAGTGATCTTCACTATCACTAGGGTTACAAAACCTTGAATCTCTATGTTTCTATGACTTTACTTGTTTGACTAGATTGTTAATTTTAAGCACATAAGGAAGCACAATATTCAGCACACTTATCTCTAAGCTAAGATCTCCCTTTTATAGTCCAAAGGAGATCTTTAAAATATTGTCAAGTCTTGTCTACTACTTGCTTGTTGAGTGTGTCAGTAACTAAGATACAACATGTTCTGTGTATTACAACTTGTTGACTGAACACTTATCTAAGATATTATCTACCGTATATACTTGATTTTTATACACAAAATATCTTTTTATACTTATCCATCCAGCAGTAGTATACACGACACTTATCCACTCAGCAGTAGTATGAGTCACTCCAACAGCAGTATTCAACCAGCAGTACCTTTGTTTGTACTAGCAGTACTAACTTATCAGTTAGTACTGTTAGTTATAACTTGAACAGACTTCAAATATACACTAACAGTTAGTACTGTTAGTGTATTCTTCTCAGCAGCACTAACCTTATGAACATATACTTCTCAATACTAATATTCAGAACATTTAATTTCCAACATGAACTTTTGAAACTTTGTCCTTTTGTAAAGACTTTATTGATGTAATCAAACGTGTATTTTCAAACGACTCATGTAGAGGTCGTTCAATGTAACTATAACTTTGTTTCCATGAAAGTCACGCCCCGATATCTTCTGCTGCGATATTTTGGGGTGTGACAACAAGAGGCTTATACGTGATTCGAATTTTGCTAAAGCAACTAAATGGTTGTGATTTTCGTGGGTATTGAATAAGTTTTTTTTTGTTGTTTTTTGTGTGATTTGATTTAGAATAGAAAGACATAGAATTTTTGTTTTTGTGTTGTGTCGTTTTTAGTTAAATAAAAGGATATGGAACAAAAGTCAAAGTAAGGTGTGTTGTAAGAAAGTAGGTGTTATCTGAGTATCATCTAAATCGAATGAAGTAATATGGGTTTATTGGATTGAACTGTCTTATAAACAAAAATATTGGGCAGAGTGTTTAGCAGGTGTGGTTTTGTTAGACCGTTACTGATTTGAATGTGATCCTATGTATGAGTCACTTTATTTTGCATACTTTTATTTTGGTGCTTATCAAGGGACAAATCTCCACTATTCACCAAGTTTATTTTAATAGTGGGGATTAACCTAAATTAAATATGGAAACCTAAGTCCATTTTTTTTTCTTTGTCTTTTTGTCTTTCTTATTATTCATCTTTTTTGTCTTTTTTTCTAATTCACTTTTTTTTTAATTAACTTTTTTTAGTTCATATTTTCTTTTCCCGCTTTCATACGTTTTCGTCTATTTTCATACGTTTTCGTCTGTTTTCATACGTTTTCGTCCGTTTTCATACGTTTTAGATCGTTTTCGCCCGTTTTCATACGTTTTCGCCTGTTTTCATACGTTTTTATCCGTTTTCGTCTGTTTTCTTACGTTTTTGTTTGTTTTCATACGTTTCCGTCCGTTTACATACGTTTTCGTCCGTTTTCGTTCGTTTTAATATGTTTTCATCCGTTTTCTTTCGTTTTCGTCCATTTTTCATATTTTTTTCATCCGTTTTCCGACATGTTTTTACGCTTTCATACGTTTTTGTCCGTTTTCATACATATTCGTCCGATTTCTTGCGTTTTCATCCGTTTTTTACGCTTTCGTCCGTTTTCATACGTTTTCGTCCGTTATCTTACGTTTTCGTTCATTTTCATACGTTTTCATCCATTTTCTTTCGTTTTCGTCCATTTTTCATACGTTTTTGTCCTTTTTCATACGTGTTTTTACGCTTTCATACGTTTTCGTCCGTTTTCATACATATTCGTCCGTTTTCATTCGTTTTTGGCCGTTTTCAGACGTTTTCATACGTTTCTGAATATCACAAGTGATATTCTATGATATTCATAATATCACATGTGATATCTTGAATATCACAAATGATATTCTGAATATCACAAGTGATACTCTGTGATATTCAGAATATCACAAGTGATATTCTGAATATCACAAGTGATATTCTGAATATCACAGGTGATTTTCAGAATATCACATGTGATATTCTGTGATTTTCTGAATATCACAAGTGATATTCTGAGTACCACAAATGATATTCTGAATATCATAAGTGATATTCTGTGATATTCAGAATATCATTAGTGATATTCTGTGATATTCAGAATATCACATGTGATATTCAGAATATCACAAGTGATTTTCTGAATATCACAAGTGATTTTCAACTAATGTTTTGTAACATGAAAATCACAAGTGATATTCGTAACAAATGGTAATTTTCCCATTTATAGTAATAATTACTTTATCAGAAAATGCACATTTATTTATTTTCTGACATCTATTAATGAGAAGTAATCTCATTTAATTTTGTTATTACACTACAATAACTCAAACATGTTGATACGTGATTCACAATACATTAGAACGAGCTCACACACGAACCACGACAATCACTAATACGAATAATAAACCAAACGGATCCATATTACTATTCCTGGCCCATTCTTGCGCCTGTTACTATTCAAAGGCCAACCCAAAAATTTATATTTCTTATGTTTCATTCGGTTTGCTACACCTTTACTTGACCCCCGATAATTTGAGATTTCAACACGTAACATATACAACTTCTTACATCGTTCAATTCCTTACATGCCAAGGATTCAAGAATGACAATTCGTTTGACTTGATTCGATCATTTGATCACATAACAAGACGCAAAGTAAATCACCCTCGACACTATTACAACTTCATTCGATATTTATCTATTTTAACAAAACTCGATTTAAACTTGTTTTCTCCTAAGCATATATTTATTTCTATTCGAATTTGAGTTCCTAAGATTATTCCTCATCATATCCTACACATTGGACACGTTAAAATGTTGTTGGACCCTTTTGTTATATACCGAACATATACATATATACATGTCATTCGACACATTACCAAAACCACACATAAACTCCTCCTTAATACCTATGTACTCGATCACATATTATCCTAAATCCTATCCAAATCTCTAATGAGAATCTAATCTCACAACTTGTGCAATATAAAACTATAAACACTCCATATGCATGCATACATATATCGACATACATACACCCTCTTGCATTCACATTTAAACACTTTCGACACATATTTTCCCCAAGTATTCTCTCTTGTCGAGACCTCTCAAGAAGCAAGAAGCTTCGTCGAGCCATTTGAATCCAATCCCAAGTCGTATATCTTGCTCTCGAGTCTTTGTGATCATATTTGCAAACTACGTACGAATTCTAGCCCTTTAAACATGTATCTCACCACCTCTTTGGTGTGGTAAACTCTTAAAAACTCTTTTCCATTCGTTAATATGAATTTCAATACACCATGCATAGTTCATATATTACATACGATCGTATTTCATTTTCTATACATTTTTATGTATTATTGTTATTTACTTATTCATTTATACGTATGACCTCCTTCATGGATGGCTAGAAATACGAGATATACCATCTATTCGACACTTACATATTCCTTTTATTGCATTTCGATACATGTTCTAATCGTATATTTCATCTCACACGAGTATATGTCATATTTCATTTTTGTACCATCTCATTTTGTCGATAAGA
Source organism: Artemisia tridentata subsp. tridentata (assembly GCA_021014915.2). Taxonomy (NCBI): domain Eukaryota; kingdom Viridiplantae; phylum Streptophyta; class Magnoliopsida; order Asterales; family Asteraceae; genus Artemisia; species Artemisia tridentata. The sequence continues at coordinate 180,731,486 of CP139505.1, forward strand.
AATGGCCATATACAATCGAATACATACACACAACATATCATTTTTATTACTCTTACTATTTCTTCATAAGCTCATCAAATAAGTTGTACTAATAAGCTCACCCCATAAGCTATACAAAGACCTTTTTAAACTCCAAACCAAACGCTACTCGAAACAGTCTTTAATATACATATTTGATTTGAGTGGACTTTTAACCCAATAAGCAGCCCATTAAGCTCTAGCGAATAAGCAGTTGTATAAGCTGTTTGGTAACATTTTTAAGACCATAAAATCAGCCCAAAACCAGGCCCTAAACATTCGAACACCCTTTGGATCAATATCTCTTAACGGGCCTTGGTTTTGTTCGTTAAAGCCTAATAAGAAGTTAATAAGCCCTTTTCGATAATACGCAGTTTATTAAGACTCAAATAAGCTTTTTAAAGCTACTGAAACTTTCGGAAAGTTTAATAAATCATTTTTGTGAAATTTGGACTTAAATTGCAAAATATATTACTATTCGGGTTAATATTGTCACTTTCGTATAATTATGTCTCAAACTGTCAAATTTATAACTTGAGGGTAGATATTGTTCAAACAGTAAACAGGAGGCTTAAAATGAAACATTGGACCCTTTTTGTACTAAAAATGTAATTAATTACTAACCAATGACTAACAGTGCAAAAGTTACTCCGTTAGGGCAGAAAGTGTAAAATTCATATAAGTACAGGGACCAAACAGTAACTTTGTTCCATATTCAATTCTATTTCATATTTTACACTTTCCCATTCACTCACGTGCATTTTAACAATTCGTTCAACATATTCCTTTCCGTTACGTTTATATATTTTATATAACTAGTTTTTAACGAATAAACCTAACGTATTATTCGACGACTTTCGAGGAAACGATATTTATGAATTCAATGACATAAAAACAAGATAATATTATATGTAATATTATTTTTGAACTTTAAGCATATCATGCACTCTCATCACAAACCAAATCGTTATCTGTTACTCAGTTTCACGATCATTATTAGTATTAAGCCAAAATTGTCAAACTCTCAGACTTCACTATTATTCAGGTCGTGTGTTGGAGCCGCTCTCATAATTCACTTGATTTCACATATTCACCTTTGCCAGTTACACTCAAGGTGAGTCATAGCCCCACTATTACTCTTTAATACTCATTTTAAACTACTTGGGGTGAGAAACATGCTTACTTTTATGGACCATTTAAACAATGCTTTTGTTTGACAAACTATTACGTGCTGGCCTAAGTACTGTATCCCAAATTCATGCCCATACTCATGTACCGTTAATTCCTGCTGGGAAGCACGAATGATATAAATAGATCTATTGAGGGTGACACCTCCATCCGTGTTGGAGAATCAACAGTCCGGATAGGACAAACGGATGTATACCATGTCGAATTACAAGTGTCTAGGGATAGAACACTTGCCGGGCCTTATTATTACATGAACTCATCTCATGTAATTACATGAACTCATCTCATGCACACTGTCGTAGCTTCGGTTACATGGAACTTAGCGCAGCGTAATAGCCTTTTGTATAACATTATGCACATTATAATGTTAACTCATGAACTTATTGGTCCAACTTTACTGCTTTATGTAAACCTATGAACTCACCAGCTTTTAGCTAACTTTTAGCATGTTTTTCTCAGGTGTTTAGTTGTTTGATTCATGATGATGCAAGGCAGTGCTTGGCAGGGGCATAGGCACACTTTTAGAGTGTACACATAACACTCATGACCAGAGTTTTTGTACTATGAGACAACTAAAAACTATTATGGGCCTTGTTTTCCGCATTTCATAATTATGTAAAACTTATGTTTTAATTAATGAAGCTTTAAAACGGATTAGCAAATCCGTCCTCTATTACTTGTGTTGTGATCCAAATACGTAGCACCCCAGATATCCTTTCCGTTGCGATCTGATTTTGGGGTGTCACAATATTCAAAATATCACAAGTGATATTCAGAAAATCACAAGTGATAGATATTCAGAAAATCACAAGTGATATTCAGAATATCATTATCACCAGTGATATTCTGAATATCAATTGTGATATTCAAAAACGTATGAAAATAGACGAAAACGTAAGAAAATGGACGAGTACGTATGAAAACGGACGAAAACATAAGAAAATCACAAGTGATATTCTGAATATCACTTGTAATATTCAGAAACGTAAGAAAACGGACGAAAACGTAAGAAAACGGATGAATACGTATGTAAACAGACAAAAACGTATGAAAGCGTAAAAACACATATGAAAATGGACAAAAACATATGAAAATGGACGAAAACAAAAGAAAACGAATAAAAACGTAAGAAATCGGACAAAAACGTATGAAAATGGATGAAAATGGGCGAAAACGTAAGAAAACGGATGAAAACGTAAGAAAACGGATGAAAACAGACGAAAATGTATGAAAGCGTAAAAACACGTCTAAGAACGGACAAAAACATATGAAAAATGGACGAAAACAAAAGAAAACGGACGAAAACAAACGAAAACGTATTAAAACGAATGAAAACAGATGAAAACATATGAAAACGAACGAAAACATAAGAAAACAGACATAGATGGGCAAAAACGGACGAAAACGTATAAAAACAGACGAAAACGTCTAAAAATGGACGAAAATGTATGAAAACGTCTAAAAATGGACGAAAACGTAAAAAACGGACGAAAACATTTGAAACGGACAAAAACGTATAAAAACGAATGAAAATGTTTGAAAACGTATAAAAACGGACGAAAACAGACGATAACGTTTGAAAAGAGACGAAAACGTATGAAAACAGAAGAAAACGTGTGAAAACGGAGGAAAACGTATGAAAGCCAAAAAAAAGGTGAATTAGAAAAAAGACAAAAAAAGGAAAAAAAGACGTGAATTAGAAAAAAAGACAAAATAATAATAATAATAATAATAATAATAATAATAATAATAATAATAATAATAATAATAATAATAATAATAATAATAATAATAAATAATAATAATAATAAGCTAGGAGGTGGTATCCGTCCCATTGCTGTGGGGACCATTTGGAGGCGCTTAGTATCCAAGATTGGTGCTTCCTTGATTGGTCATTCTTTAGATGGTTATTTAAACGATCTTCAGTTCGGCGTTGGGGTGTCTGGAGGAGGGGAGGCTATTCTTCACGCTGTGAATCGATTCCTTGAAGGATGTGGGGATAAGGTAGGTCTTTCAATGTTGCTGGTGGATTTCAAAAACGCCTTTAATTTGGTGGATCGGGAGGTTATGCTACAGGAGGTTCGCCTTCGTTGCCCTGCTATTTCACGTTGGGTAGAATTCTGCTACTCCAGCCCTGCTAGACTTTATTACGGGGAACACATCTTATGGTCGCACCAAGGGGTGCAACAAGGCGACCCACTCGGACCTCTACTTTTTGCCTTAGTGCTACACCCCCTGGTTCGCAAAATTAGAGACTCTTTTGATCTTGCCCTCCAAGCGTGGTACCTGGATGATGGCACTATTATTGGTGATACTCTGGTCGTGGGGAAGGTCTTAGATCTTATTATGTCAGATGGACCTAGTTATGGCTTGCACCTTAACGTGGATAAAACTGAGGTTTTTTGGCCAACCGAGGATCCCAGAAGCAGGCTCGCGGGTGTCTTTCCGCCTAATATTGCTCGCCCTTTACGCGGTGTTAAATTATTGGGTGGGCCGGCCAGCGTGGACTTTGAGTTTAGTAGTGGGCTTGCTATGAAAAGGGTTGCTAAAACCATCGAGCTTATGGATGCCATTGCCAGGCTTAGTGATCCTCAATGTGAGTTGCTCCTTCTTCGCGCTTGTGCCGGTATTTCAAAGTTGTACTTCTCTATGCGCACATGTTCTCCCCGGGTTTTTGAGGGTGCCCAGACTTCGTTTGATGCGGCGCTTCGTTCCTCTATGGAACGTATTGTCACGGCTTCTGGACATGGGTTTGGGGATTGGCAATGGAGATTGGCCACGCTTCCGTTTGAGTTTGGGGGGCTTGGCGTATATTCTGCAGGTGATGTCTTGAATTATGCTTTCCTTGCGTCTAGACTCCAATCTGCTAGCTTACAGGCTAAGCTCCTCCAACAGCCTGACATAGTAAATCAAGGATCTTCCTTTAATGACGCTCTGTGTACTTTTAACGCAAAAATAGAGATCGACCTCTTAAGTAACCCGAATGAAATCGCTGCCCCCAAACTTATGAAGAAATTGGCAGATATATATTTCACACATGTTACTAAAACGGTTGAATCCACTTTTGGTCTATCTGCTCGACGGATGGCGCTTTGGAGATTGCAACGAGAAGACTACACCTCCGATTGGCTTAGGGTGGCCCCGATATCTGGGTTGGGGCAGACTATGAACGCTAGAACTTACCGGTGTGTTTTATGCTACCGCCTGGGTGTCCCCCTGTTCTCAGTCCAGATGCCGTGCTCTGCTTGTTCCAGGTTATTTGCGGGAGACATTTACGGGGATCATGCTGTGTCATGTGCTGGTATTATTGGTATTAAGCACCGGCACAACGTGGTGCGCGACACTCTTGCTGATATTTGCTCTCGGTCTGGGATCTCAGCTCGCAAAGAGGTTGACATTGGCCTTTGTGGAGAAAGAGACGAAAGCTTACGCCCAGCTGATGTATTGCTCTATTCTTGGGACGGTGGGCAGGATGTTTGTGTCGATTTGACAGGGTCGTCTCCTTTGACGCAATCGGGTATGGTCGATTTTGTACCAGGACGAGTGGTGGTTGAAGCAGCACAGCGCAAGCGTGTAAAATATGAGAGCAAATGTGCCGACATTGGATATGGGTTTCTTCCCTTCTCATTCTCTTCCTTTGGGGAACTTGGGAAGGACGCAGCAACCCTACTGAAACGGATCCGAAAGTTCTCAGTAACTCAAGACATCGGATCGCGAGTCGCTGCTCATATTTTTAATAGGATTAGCTTTGCAATAGCTAGAGGAGTGGGAGCCCAGTTAGTATCTCGGCTCCCCTCTAATTTCTTGTAAATCCTATTTTTTCTTCTAATGAAGTGATGTTTTAAAAATAATAATAATAATAGACATAATAATAATAATAATAATAATAATAATAATAATAATAATAATAATAATAATAATAATAATAATAATAATAATAATAATAATAATAATAATAATAAGAAAAACAAAAAGACAAAGAAAAAGGGGGAAAAAAAGACATGGACTTAGGTTTTCATATTTAATCTTAGGTTAATCCCCACCATTAGATCAAACTAGATGGATGGTGGGGATTTGTCCCTTGGTAAGTATAACAACCCATAATTTTTCATACCATTATTTTAATCGTTCATATATTTATTTTTGATAAATATTACAAATTAAATATCTTCCGACATTTACTGATGTTTAAAAATTTAAAAACGAGAGGTTATTTCGTTTTTCCTGAAAAACGACTTTTAAAGCGTAACGGCACTAGACCGGGCATGTTCTACATTAAATTAACATATTACGGCTCTATTAGATCTATTTTATGTGTCACGACATTTTATTTTACAAGTCTCACGATAAACGCGCATAAAGTGCATTTTAGGTCACGCGTGCACGGTTTTAGCACCAAACGACCAAGTCAATGACCAGGACTCACACCACTACTCATTTATAAGAGTAAACTACATAAATCGTCCCTTGTGGCATATCAAAACCGATTACACCCTTTTAAATTCAAAACCATGTGCTTACTAAACTACAAAGGTGACATAAGCCTAAAATTTCAACTAATAAGGCCAAGGTGGTGATCCCCCCCCCCTCTTGTCCTCTCTATGACGCCACCACTTGGACCACCCAAGACCAAGCCAAAACTTTCCTATAATAATTTCATGCATATATGTACTCCTTAGGCATTAATTTGTTACCATATACACTTTGATCCTTATATATACTAAGTCAATAACACATAGCTCAAATCACCAAAACACAAAAACACATGATACTTGTGTGCTTCCTCTTGTTGCTGTTCGTACACCACAAACCCACACACACTTTTCCTTTTTCTTGATTGATCTTGAAGATTTGGTTACTAAGAAGCCTACATTTGGTGTTTTGGGTCATCATACTTGAGTTTTTACACAAGGTTTGGTTCACTCTTGCACTAGATCTAAATTTTCATACTTCAACTAGTAAGTCTTCATTTTTCTAATTAACTTGTACTTTCTTGTTAATTAAAACATGTAGTTTTGAAAAGTACAAACCGATTTTGTTAAATCACTAGTAAACTTTTGAAAACCCTAGGTGTATACACATACATATACACGACACACATACTAATCCTTTTCAAAATATGTATCACGATGTTATGTTTGTCTTGTTGTGCTTAAAATTATATACTTAGTTAGCTTGTGCTAGATTTGCGACTTAATTAGGGTTCATTACTATATTTTGCTATAAGTTGGCGGATGAGATAAACTAGGCTAGTTTGAAGTTGTTGGTTGTTGAGGAATTGATAAATGTTGGCGAGAGGGATTTAGGGCTAGATTGGAGTTGTGATTGCGGCTAAACACGTAGCTTAAACAGCGAAAAATACATTTTTGGACCTTGCTGTCCCAAAACAGAAAAAAACTGGAAAAATGGGTTCAAGATTTTTAACAATAGGCTAAAGAAATAGAAATAGACTTTATAATGAAAACGTGGTCGCTTGAATCACTAAAAACGGATTTAAAATGAGAAAGTTATGTTATTTTCAATGTTGCGGCGCAAACTATATTTTTCATAGAAAACTCCACAATAGTGAAACTATATTTTCTTAGACTATGAGAAGCCTTCAAAATAATTAGAGTCAGTGTAAGGAATTAAATATTCCATAGATTTGATGATCAAAAACAAGAAGAATGAAACATATAGAATACTGAATGATAAGCAAAATACATGGTACTGCCGGTTCAAGAAAGGTACTGTTAGTGTATTTTATGGTACTGCTGGTCCAAGAGCAAGGTACTGCTAGACCAACAAGGTACTGCTGATTCACAAGCAAGGTACTGCCAGTGCAAACTCAAAGGTACTGCTAGTTCAACACAAAGGTACTGCTAGTACAACAAGGTACTGCTAGTACAAAATGAGACTGCTGCTAGTGTAACAACCTGCTGCTAGTTCAAACGAAGGTGCTGCTGAATCAATGAGTCACTCTGCTGCTACAAAGATAAGAACGAAGAAGATATTATTTTGTATGAGTCATGTTTATACAAATATAATATCTAGATATTTTATCAAGTCATCAAGTTGAACACTCAAGATACAAGTTGTATCTTATTGACTTGACACATGTAAAAGCAAGTGGATGACTAAAGACTTATCAAGTTTGTAATGATCTCCTTATGTTATAAAAGGAAGATCATACCCTTAGATAAAAGGTGTGTTTAATAGAGAGCAAAATAGTTCTTAGTATGCTAAGAAGTTAAACACCAAGTAAGAGTGTGTGTGGGAACATCAGACGAGGGGTCTGATGAACATTGGACATGGGGTCTAATGTTGTTTAGTTTGTTTAGCCTCAAGGATCTTTGATCCCTGATTAGAGTGTAATCGTACTACCATTGATCAAGTAGTATTGGGGCCAAGTTGGAATAACAAACGGTGAAAGTTTGACAAAACCTTGTTGTGATAGTATTGTATTCGTTCATTGAATATTCCGCCAATATTATCATTGTTCTTTAAACGTAGAAATCCTAGATAAAGGCTTAACAGCCTAGAGCCTATAAACGATCACGTAACTTGTTTTAGTACATGTAAGAAGGTCTAAAACGAGTTTTCACAGTTGGTATCAGAGCGGGGGGCTCTGGATCTAGGAAAAGAAAAGGTTTTAGCTAAAGAAAGAAGAAAAATTCGTTTTTGCTTAATTTTTCGCAACTTTCTGCAGAGCAGTTTTGCAAAGGCTATAACTCCTTCGTTAACCGTTGGATTGGGCTGAAATTTTTGTTGAAGGTTCTTGGTATATCAAGGTAGATTCTCACCGGAGGGATCTTCAATCTGAGCCTTAGGTTGCAAGATATGCATCATTGAATACTGCTGCAGAAACAGTTGAGGTATTGTCGAATTTTTGGTTTTCTTTCAAAGTTCACACACATAGGGGAAGAATCACACACAGAAGAGAGTTGGTTCTTAAAAGATAAAAAGGCTTGTTTATCAATTTATTATTGGTGAAAAAGGTCATTAGTTGCTTATTTGAAGTTGAGGTTAAATTTTTCAAAATTGTGTTTTATCATATCTTTTGTTGAGAAGATAACTTGTTTGTGCTTCAAGAAGTTATGACAGAGACTTGTTAAATCTAGTTTTCATAGGTCAAGGGGAGGATGGACGAAGACCTAGTTAACTATCACTTAAAGGAGTTGCTTTGTCGCGCTCAGTGTCTCATAGGAAATGAGGATTTAGTCAAGATTCAAAGTCAGTTTTAGTACAAGATATAGGACACAAGTTTGGTTTATTTTATTTCATCAACGAGTTGGTAATGGTTGGTTTTTCTTCATCAGTCATAAAAGCCTACAGAATGGAAGATTCGAATGGTTAACATATGGGTTTCAGGGGAAGCTTAAATGTTCAAGTGTTTAACCATTTATTGTATTTGTGCAACACCACAAGGGAAAGTTATTGATTCTTACTACTATTGATTAGTATTAGTTTGTAGTTGTAAAAATCATATTTGTATACTTTTTCTATTTGTTGATAACAAAAAGGGGAAGAGACGTGGTGGATAGCATAGATTAAGGGGAAGTCAGTATAGTTTCATTCATGGTGAGATTTAGTTATCTCAATTTCTCTACTTCGTCTAGGGAAATTCGTACAAGAAAGTGTTTGTTTTGTAATCATCAAATAGGGGAAGATTGTAAGGAATTAAATATTCCATAGATTTGATGATCAAAAACAAGAAGAATGAAACATATAGAATACTGAATGATAAGCAAAATACATGGTACTGCCAGTTCAAGAAAGGTACTGTTAGTGTATTTTATGGTACTGCTGGTCTAAGAGCAAGGTACTGCTAGACCAACAAGGTACTGCTGATTCACAAGCAAGGTACTGCCAGTGCAAACTCAAAGGTACTGCTAGTTCAACACAAAGGTACTGCTAGTACAACAAGGTACTGCTAGTACAAAATGAGACTGCTGCTAGTGTAACAACCTGCTGCTAGTTCAAACGAAGGTGCTGCTGAATCAATGAGTCACTCTGCTGCTACAAAGATAAGAACGAAGAAGATATTATTTTGTATGAGTCATGTTTATACAAATATAATATCTAGATATTTTATCAAGTCATCAAGTTGAACACTCAAGATACAAGTTGTATCTTATTGACTTGACACATGTAAAAGCAAGTGGATGACTAAAGACTTATCAAGTTTGTAATGATCTCCTTATGTTATAAAAGGAAGATCATACCCTTAGATAAAAGGTGTGTTTAATAGAGAGCAAAATAGTTCTTAGTATGCTAAGAAGTTAAACACCAAGTAAGAGTGTGTGTGGGAACATCAGACGAGGGGTCTGATGAACATTGGACATGGGGTCTAATGTTGTTTAGTTTGTTTAGCCTCAAGGATCTTTGATCCCTGATTAGAGTGTAATCGTACTACCATTGATCAAGTAGTATTGGGGCCAAGTTGGAATAACAAACGGTGAAAGTTTGACAAAACCTTGTTGTGATAGTATTGTATTCGTTCATTGAATATTCCGCCAATATTATCATTGTTTTTTAAACGTAGAAATCCTAGATAAAGGCTTAACAGCCTAGAGACTATAAACGATCACGTCACTTGTTTTAGTACATGTAAGAAGGTCTAAAACGAGTTTTCACAGTCAGAATAGGTAAAATGGTAAAATAAGAATTTACGAACGGTTCATGCCGAATTTTCGTCAAAACGGCAACACTTAACCTATTTTTGTGAAAATAGTCATACTTAAGAATAAATGGGTATTTTTCCATAAGAAGTGTCAAATTAGTAAACTTAGACTTTTAAAAGCTCATAAATGATAATTATTTGTAAAACTCGACTAAAAGACGAAAACTCGCCCAAAAGACGAAAACCCGACTAAAAGACGAAAACCAACAAAAAGACAAAATGTTTTCTTTTAACTTAGGAGACACAAGCACAACATGTCTTGGTGATACAATGTTTTAAAACATTCATTTGCATTCTCTCATTTCATAATGTCATACTAAGTCAAACCCACACGTAACTAGGTCGCCTTTCGGAGTCGATACCTTTCCTTGCTTGACTTGTTCATTACCAGATCACCGTATTACCTGAGGTGAGTATTCACAGCCCCCTTTTTACCACTTTACTTATTTGGGGTGGAATGCATGACTTAAATTCGTATTTGAACTTATGACTTATATTTTATCTGAACTCTTTGAAATTGACTTTGAACCTTAGTACATTACTTTGAGATTATGACTTGTTTTGAACTTTATGTGCCGTACGTACTAAATGCAAGGTCTCCCTTGTTCGGAGCATTCTTGATAATAATTCTCGCCATGTCGGTGAGTGACAAATAATTCTCGCCTAGGTGGTGGAGTGACAAAGTCTCCCTTGTTCGGAGCATTCTAGAAAATAATTCTCGCCATGTTGGCGAGTGACAAATAATTCTCACCTAGGTGGTGAAGTGACAAAGTCTCCCATGTTCGGAGCAGTGCAATGTCTCTCTTGTTCGGAGCAGTCCTTATTTATTATGTACATGGCATTTTTATTGTGAACCTGATAAACATGTATGTTTGACTCTACCTTTACCATTTGGACTTTTTCTTAAAAACCTTGGACTTCTTTTGAACAAAACGTGTATACTCACCAACTATTTTCATAGTTGACCCCTTTTTCTCATGCATTTCAGGTGATCGTCGGTAAGTGTATTTTATGAAGACATTAGCACTAAGGAGTCTTCATCTGTCATGTTTAGTTGGATGAAATAAAAATGTTATCTTTTGGAAACAAACCTTTATGTTTCAAATGCCGTTGTTGGCTAAAACAATGTTGTATTAATGTACTGTTTCTTTAAATTTAAATTATGGTATTGTTCTATATCACCCCGCGCTGTATATTGATTTCGTAGCACCCCAGGACCCGAACGCTTCCGCAATACCACATTTTTGGGGGTGTTACAGATTGGTATCAGAGACAGGCTGTTATAGAGAATGCCGATTTTTCAAAAATAAAAATCGCAACTATAACCAGAATAAAGTTTTCTTAAAACACCAAACATCATACGAGTTGACTAGTCCGAGCATTGCATCATTACTCCTCAATTATGCATAGCCTGATCACCTATGCCTAATTCGGGAAGGATCATGCAATGATGGGAGTAGTAGTCTCGGATCATGTTTGGTCGGATCTTAAAAGGCAGTCACCTGAAATTGCATCGGTCGTGTGTGTGTGCATCGCATATTTGCATCCGTACTTGTGCATTAAACCCTATAGGCTGACATCTAACTTTAGAGTTGAGTACACCTTGTTCCTGTCGTCCTTGTCTTGCTTTGTTATGTTGCTTAATAGACATTAAGTACTTTTGTCATGACATGCCTTGTTCTATTTCAATACGATAAGTCTTTGTACATTTCTTAGTTTCGGTTAGAGTCCATTGTCCTACCAAACCTTCACCGACTACCGTCTTATATACACCTACTTATCAAGGCCTTTACTTGCGACAGATCCCGAGGATCGAAACTTCTAAACCCCTGAGAACTACTTACTTAACATCGTCTTCTTGTTCCTTACGACCGTCGGAATCTATATACTATTATTCAAAAGGATGCGATATACATCCTTAGCGACAAGATTGTTTGCATTGTTCATGACGTCATTTGTAATGATCCTTGTGCTCTGAGCATAAAGCTAGCGTACCATTATTTCCTCGTTCATATCTCTGAACCATACATTTCTTTCCAGACTATTAACCACTTCATCGAAAACAGTTAAAATTTTTTTGGATACTCCACCTCTTGCATACTATTTTAAAATTTATTGAAGACTGGAGATGAAACACCTAGTCCTTCTTTACTCGCTAGGCACTTGATTTCTACTAAATGTCTTAGACTCAGTAAAAATTCTTCACGTATCTCAGAACTGATTTATTTTATCGCTCCAAAAATTTTGAAAACTTCTTCAAAGCCTATTTATCAAATCTTTTGAACAAAACTTCTCCCTATCACCTTTATTAATTTACCTCAAAACGACTCATTTACTTTGACAATACCTTTGACCTTATCATTAACTCATACCATAAATATAAATTTGTTCAGTCTTGAGCAACCCCCAAAATTTTAACTAAATCTTCAAAATCGTTGAGCTTTTTAACAACTCTTAACTTAATTTCATGACAGTTCTTGTTTGATGAGTTGTGAGATTAAGTTAAAGTTACTACCTAACTTAATATTTTAAAGAATTTTGCTCAAGAATGGATACTACTTACTCCGTCTAAATCTAGTCACTCAATTTTTACAATTAAACTGTCTATCTCATCACACTCAGCAGGACATGTGCGGAAAAAGTTGTCATAATTACGACCATTTTATTTTAGTGCTATCTCATTCTGGTGCAGGAATTATTTTCACGTCTCAATTTTTAAGTCTCCCCTGTTCGGAGCACTCCAAAGTCTCCCTTGTTCGGAGCAGTCTTGATTAATGTGAGACATAACGTCATAAGCCTTGACTAAACTTCTAGTCTTCTTGCTAACCTAAATTATCATTATTCGTTGATTTGATTTGGCTAAGACGATACCAAACTTGAGCCAAATCTTCAAAAAGCCTTCAACTAAGATGTTAAAAATCTTCCCTTCTAACAACTTGATTCCAGCTTGATCTAGCGACAGTTCTTGTTTGATGAGTTGCGAAAATCAAGGTAGAATCAAGTTGTTACCCAAATATATTCAACGCAAACTCATGACAGTTCCCGGTTAGGGAGTTGTCAGATAAACTAACTAAAGTTCACTTGAGGGCCAAACTCGAGAATGGAAAAGTTGACCGTCAAATCTAACCGCGAGGACGAACGTCAGTAGAGCGAACGAATTAAATCTCGAGGACGAGATTTCTTTTAAGGCTGGTAGAATATAACAACCCGTAATTTTTCAGACCATTATTTTAATCGTTCATATATTTATTTTTGATAAATATTACAAATTAAATATCTTCTGACATTTACTGATGTTTAAAAATTTAAAAACGAGAGGTTATTTCGTTTTTCCTGAAAAATGACTTTTAAAGCGTAACGGCACTAGACCGGGCATGTTCTACATTAAATTAACATATTACGGCTCTATTAGATCTATTTTATGTGTCACGACATTTTATTTTACAAGTATCACGATAAACGCGCATAAAGTGCATTTTAGGTCACGCGTGCACGGTTTTAGCACCAAACGACCAAGTAAATGACCAGGACTCACACCACTACTCATTTATAAGAGTAAACTACATAAATCGTCCCTTGTGGCATATCAAAACCGATTACACCCTTTTAAATTCAAAACCATGTGCTTACTAAACTACAAAGGTGACATAAGCCTAAAATTTCAACTAATAAGGCCAAGGTGGTGATCCCCCCCTCTTGTCCTCTCTATGACGCCACCACTTGGACCACCCAAGACCAAGCCAAAACTTTCCTAAAATGATTTCATGCTAATATGTACTTCTTAGGCATTAATTTGTTACCATATACTCTTTGATCCTTATATATACTAAGTCAATAACACATAGCTCAAATCACCAAAACACAAAAACACATGTTACTTGTGTGCTTCCTCTTGTTGTTGTTCGTACACCACAAACCCACACACACTTTTCCTTTTTCTTGATTGATCTTGAAGCAAAAGTGTCAAACGCGAAAGGTATAAACTCGTGCTGATTATCAATGCACGCTTTCTCATGCTTGCTCACTTTGCATGAGGCAGCTTTAAGGGCAGCCTCCCCTGCAGTAAAACCTCCACTCCTCAATCCCACGAGAGGAGAAACACCTGTTAGGTCCACACAAGCATGCTTACCACCTGCCCAACCAAAAACCAAAACATCAGCTAGTCTAAGTGTTGATCTTCCCTCCCGGGGGTCAGTCAGGAAGTTCACGGGTGCTTCTTTCTTTGCGGAGACCCCAGCACGCTTAAGTACATCAAAAAGGACATCACGAACCATATCATGTCTGTACTTAAAGCCGGGGAGCTCCCTACAATGTACAGCATGCTCACCAAATGAGTCCAAACATGCCTTGCGACAAACCGGACATGATTCATTACCCGGGAAAAGAGGAATCATTAAGCGGTACTTAAGGACCGTACGATACTCCACAGGTGACATGTGTTGGCCTAGACCATCAATAGGAACAGCCGTAAGAAAGTCTTGAGCATGTGGCGATCGTAGGCATTCAAAAACAGTTTCTGTCTATCGGTCATGTCAAATTGAACTTCCATACCTTGCACAATTTTACTGAACAGAGCACTCGCCAAAGTATGTTGGGCTTTGATGGGGGCGGTGTCCTTATCAGTGAAACCGCTGAAGTCAAAGTTCGAAAGCTTATTACGGAGACATGCCAAAGCACAAGCATAGTCAGGGTCCATGTCACACAAGCCAATGTCACGTAAAATGTGATCTTGGAGGGCCCAAGATTGGGCCCTAGAAGCCACAAAAGCGTATGAGGAAGCCTCAACCGCTGAATACAAGCCCAGACCTATGAATGTAGTTTTTCAGCGGATTAGCTTTGCAATCCAAAAAGGGCTGGCGGCGCAGCTTGTTGCCCGTTTGCCTTCAATTGCTTTATGTTAGACTTTCAATATATATCGAATGAAAAAGTATCTTGAAGATTTGGTTACTAAGAAGCCTAAATTTGGTGTTTTGGGTCATCATACTTGAGTTTTTACACAAGGTTTGGTTCACTCTTGCACTAGATCTAAATTTTCATACTTCAACTTGTAAGTCTTCATTTTTCTAATTAACTTGTACTTTCTTGTTAATTAAAACATGTAGTTTTGAAAAGTACAAACCGATTTTGTTAAATCACTAGTAAAGTTTTGAAAACCCTAGGTGTATACACATACATATACACGACACACATACTAATCCTTTTCAAAATATGTATCACCATGTTATGTTTGTCTTGTTGTGCTTAAAATTATATACTTAGTTAGCTTGTGCTAGATTTGCGACTTAATTAGGGTTCATTACTATATTTTGCTATAAGTTGGCGGATGAGATAAACTAGGCTAGTTTGAAGTTTTTGGTTGTTGAGGAATTGATAAATGTTGGCGAGAGGGATTTAGGGCTAGATTGGAGTTGTGATTGCGGCTAAACACGTAGCTTAAAAGGCGAAAAATACATTTTTGGACCTTGCTGTCCCAAAACAGAAAAAAACTGGAAAAATAGGTTCAAGATTTTTAACAATAGGCTAAAGAAATAGAAAATAGACTTTATAATGAAAACGTGGTCGCTTGAATCACTAAAAATGGATTAAAAATGAGAAAGTTATGTTATTTTTAATGTTGCGGCGCAAACTATATTTTTCATAGAAAACTCCACTAATAGTGAAACTATATTTTCTTAGACTATGAGAAGCCTTCAAAATCATTAGAGTCAGAATAGGTAAAATGGTAAAATAAGAATTTACGAACGGTTCATGCCGAATTTTCGTCAAAACGGCAATACTTAACTTATTTTTGTGAAAATAGTCATACTTAAGAATAAATGGGTATTTTTCCATAGGAAGTGTCAAATTAGTAAACTTAGACTTTTAAAAGCTCATAAATGATAATTATTTGTAAAACTCGACTAAAAGACGAAAACTCGCCCAAAAGACGAAAACCCGACTAAAAGACGAAAACCAACAAAAAGACAAAATGTTTTCTTTTAACTTAGGAGACACAAGCACAACATGTCTTGGTGATACAATGTTTTAAAACATTCATTTGCATTCTCTCATTTCATAATGTCATACTAAGTCAAACCCACACGTAACTAGGTCGCCTTTCGGAGTCGATACCTTTCCTTGCTTGACTTGTTCATTACCAGATCACCGTATTACCTGAGGTGAGTATTCACAGCCCCCTTTTTACCACTTTACTTATTTGGGGTGGAATGCATGACTTAAATTCGTATTTGAACTTATGACTTATATTTTATCTGAACTCTTTGAAATTGACTTTGAACCTTAGTACATTACTTTGAGATTATGACTTGTTTTGAACTTTATGTACCGTACGTACTAAATGCAAGGTCTCTCTTGTTCGGAGCATTCTTGATAATAATTCTCGCCATGTCGGTGAGTGACAAATAATTCTCGCCTAGGTGGTGGAGTGACAAAGTCTCCCTTGTTCGGAGCATTCTTGACAATAATTCTCTCCATGTCGGCGAGTGACAAATAATTCTCGCCTAGTTGGTGGAGTGACAAAGTCTCCCATGTTCGGAGCAGTGCAAAGTCTCCCTTGTTTGGAGCAGTCCTTATTTATTATGTACATAGCATTTTTATGGTGAACCTGATAAACATGTATGTTTGACACTACCTTTACCATTTGGACTTTTTCTTAAAAACCTTGGACTTCTTTTGAACAAAACGTGTATACTCACCAACTATTTTCATAGTTGACCCGTTTTTCTCATGCATTTCAGGTGATCGTCGGTAAGTGTATTTTATGAAGACATTAGCACTAAGGAGTCTTCATCTGTCATGTTTAGTTGGATGAAATAAAAATGTTATCTTTTGGAAACAAACCTTTATGTTTCAAATGCCGTTGTTGGCTAAAACAATGTTGTATTAATGTACTGTTTCTTTAAATTTAAATTATGGTATTGTTCTATATCACTCTGCGCTGTATATTGATTTCGTAGCACCCCAGGACCCGAACGCTTCCGCAATACCACATTTTTGGGGGTGTTACAGTAAGCACTAAAATAAGAGTAAGCATTTGAACTTTTCTCTCCTATGTTGTCTCTTTTATTGATTGATTAATTTTTTTTAGTTCTATCATCAGCTAGGATATGGCAGTTGTGCTCCATTAATTTGGAAGATGTGGTTTGATTTGAAGTTGTTTGTGGTTTTTAGAAGATTAATGGAAAAAGAAGGTGGTTGGTGGTGATTGTTGGATATCAAGATGTATAAAGGAAAAATCAAATAAGGGTGGTGGATGGTTGCAATGGTGGTGGGTAGTGGTGGATGGTTGTAATGATTGGTGGTGGTGGGTGGATATGAAGAAGAATGAAAGGTTGAAAGTTGTGGATGTTGATAAATATGAAAAACTTATCTAAGGTCGAATGAGATGAGTTTGTTTGCTTTTTTTGAAGAAAGATTTCATAAGATTCAATAAAAGAAAAGGAGATAGAAGATAAATTAGTGTTAATTTAGAGAGAGAAGCAGAATTTTAGAGAGAGAAGCAGGAAACGAGATATAGAGAGGGTGGTGTGGGTCTGTGTTTTTTTAGTCCCAAAGACAAAATTATTTCAAGCAATGAAATGACCAAAATACCCGCATGTGCAAGGCACATGGGGGAGTTAACGGATGTTGACTGATTGTAGTTAGTCAAAAGGACCTTGAGTGATGTAAAAAGTGGACAGTATGGACCTCAGGCATATTTAATTTTTTTTTTTGGGATTCAGCGCGTATTTTGGGTAAAAGTTCAGGGACGAACGGTGTATTTTACTCTAACATTTAACTACCTTTGGCATAATCCATTTCACTTAAAGTGTATTGATTCTTGAATGCTTCATCCCTGACAGTCCTAGAAATGTTTATAAACTCCCACCGTGGATCTTTCTTACTGATTTTGTTTGTTTTGTTTAACATTTTTCTACGTTCTTCAAAATTCTATTTAATAAATGTTGCCCTCTTCGGTTAGAGGAATGATAAATAAACAAAATTCTATTTAATAAGGTGACCTAATTCATTTATACTTTGACAAGTGTTATAACTTTTCATCAGTTAATCTATATACTATATATAATGGAAAATCCTTGAAAGTGAAAAAGTGAAAACTTAAAGTATTTTAGGAAGTACTTACACTATTTTCGGAAAGCATATGCAAAGCTGAAAACTATTAACACACTATTAATACACATCGAAAACCGGGTTGACCTGGGTCTCTTCAAACCCGGCGGGTTGACCCGGTTTAATTTGACCCATTTTTCGACCAGAAAGGTTCAACCGCCCTGGTCGAACCGGCTTTCAAAACATTATGTTTAATCCCCAAATTCTAAAAGTTTTATAATTTTTCGTTTATAACCCATAAACTTTCTTCTATCACTAAAACTATCTGCCCTTATAAAATCCCGTTGCTATGCACAGGTACACATCTAGTATTTTTAAATGCATCGGTCACGTCTTTAGGTCTAAATTTTAGTCGTACAACTTATTTTCCATTTGGTTAAGTTATTTTTATTATTGGATATTCTAAGAGCAAGAAAAAATACTCTAAAATTAACAGTGATGTTTGTTTATTTAGAGCATCTAAATCTGATTTGCACATCTGAATCTGAATATGTGATAGAAAAGCCTGAATCTGATTCCCGTCTTAATCTTAATAAGTGGTTGAGAAATCTGAATCTGACTCAAATACAACTATTTGTTTTTTGTAAAAATGTCTAGATATGTTACACTATCAGTTTTTACAATTTAAATATAAAATAATTGCATTCTAGGGGTGAGCATCGGGTCAAAACTGACCCGACCCGACCCGACACGACCAGACACAACCCGAAATCGACATTCCCCCAAAACCCAACCCGAAACCGAATCAAAACTTACTCGGGTCGGCTCGGTCAGTTTTAGTTGGTTTTAGTCGGGATTTGGATCGAACTGGACCGACCCGACAGGTCGGGAAAAGTATAACCCGACTCAAAACCGACTTTGGTCTGGTCAGGTCGAGTCAGTTCGGTTTCGGTCGGGTTTTCGGGTCGGGTTCTCGATCCAAAAGCTCAGCCCTATTGCATTCGCACAAGAAATAAATTTTATTAAATATAAGAAAAAAAAATTTTAAATATAACCAATTATAAATTAAAAGTATTTTAAACAAAACATGCAGTCTCATGTTTATTAGACAGAAATAAACGTCTCGGAGTTTAAATTGAACTTTTTAAAACGATTAACTATATGGGTCGCATTATAGTTGATATATATATATATATATATATATATATATATATATATATACATATATATATGATTCCGAAACCGAACCCTTCAACTTGAACAAAATATGAATTGTCACATATCATCTTATACATTCTTTATCTAACAAAACATATGCAACGATTATATTTAAACTTTGATTGTGCTTACCCGCATTCGTATAAACTGCACATAAAATGTTGTTATGATCCCACATCGGCCGAGTATAGGATTGGTTGATGGTTTAAAAGTCTAGGTGTTCGCTCCTTTTAGAAGCTAGCTTTTTGAGTGAGTTCTACACTTGGACTTATGAACATCGATACGAGCCTAGTATAGGATAGATTCCTACTAATTGGTATCAGATCTAGCCTTACCTTTCGAGGTTCCAACACTCGGAGTGGTGGCTTGGACCCGAAAGAAAGGTGCCAACCGTGACCAACGAGCTCGGAGTGGTGGCCTATCGAGTAGTGGCTTAGACCCAAAGAGGGGCGCAAACCGTGACCAACATAGCCGTGACCAACGAGGACGTTGGTTCTTCAAAGGGTGGGGTATTGTTATGATCCCACATTGGCCAAGTATGAAATTGGTTGATGGTTTAAAAAGTCTAGGTGTTCCCTCCTCTTACAAGCTAGCTTTTTAAGTGAGTTCTACACTTGGACTTATGAACATCGATACGATCCTAGTATGAGATAGGTTCGTACCAATTTGATATGTGCCAAAATCTAGTTCAAATAAGACTATAAGAGACACGTGCATGGCATGTGTCAACCAAAATTTAGTTACAAAAGTGGCGGGAAATTCTGTTTTTAGATTAGTTCTCTCTTTTCTCTTGTATAAAACGCAAAATACCATTTTAGTTGTAATCATTCACCTAAACTGATTGTAATCTTCTTTTCTCTTTAATTCCATTACAACAAAGTGAATCATTGATTTCAAATACGGTTTCATTCCTTCTTTATATGATCCCATATTTGATTTCTAAACAATTAGCCACATTTCACTATTGATCTTTGGTTAATTACTATCTGCAAGTATCAATTGGGAATTAAATATTCTGAAGTTAGAGTATTAGAATTTACTCTAAGTCAAAGGTACTGCTAGTTCATGATCAAGGTACTGCTAGTACATCAAGGTACTGCTAGAGCAAGAAGGTACTGCTAGTTCAAGTTGAAGGTACTGCTAGTTGTATATGGTACTGCTGATCAGTGACTCATAGGATAAGATCGAAAAGATATTTATTGTATTTTGGTCAAACATATACGGTAGATAATATCTTACTCCATGTGCTTAGTTATCAAGTTGTATACATAGATACATGTTGTATCTTATGTACTGACACACAATAAGCATAAGTTAACCAAGTAAGTCGGTCAAGACTTTAAGCAATTTGTAAAGATCTCTTGCAACTATAAAAGAGATCTTAGACTTGGATATTGTATACACACACAATATACATGCATAATAATAGACTCATAACTGTTAAGGCATAGAACAAACACAAATCACAAGTTGTAACATAAGATTCAAGGTTTTGTAACCCTAGTGATAAATACAAGATCACTCGTATTATTTTGAATAATATTGAATCGTTTAGTGAAAAACTTTCTTTGTTCATTGTTAAGTAACAAATATAATTCTTCCATTTCCATAACATACATAACCTTCTAAGTGTGGTTAAGTAAATTCCGCGTGCTTAATCATATTAACTCAATATATCTTATACACAAAGACACAAGGTTTAACCATCTTAACCGTGTATCAAACAGGTCCTCACAGTTGGTATCAGAGCTCAGGCTGATATAATTGAATTAGAATAAACAGAAATGGATGCACATGATGCTCAAACAAATGTTGCTGCAAAGTTGCCCATGATCAAACCTAATGAGTTTGAGTTATGGAGGATGAGAATTGAGCAATATTTCATGGTCCAAGATTATAATCTTTGGGATATCATTATATATGGTGATTCCTTTTCACCAAGCTACTCAGAGGTTGTCCTAGAAGGTAAAACAAGTAGGAAAAGAAATACTGGACCAGTGTCAAATGAAGAAAAGATACTGAAGAGAAATGATCAGAAAGCAAGAAATTTGCTGCTTATGACCATTCCTGGTGAGCAGATGCTATCATTTAACAAGTATCTTGATGCAAAAACTCTTTTTGAAGAGATTTGTGCATATTTTGGTGGTAATGAAACTACCAAAAAGACACAGAAGACATTACTAAAGCAACAATTTGAAAAATTTACTGCTTTTAGTAATGAGTCTCTTGATAAGCTTTTCTCAAGGTTACACAAGCTTGTCAGTCAGTTAGCTGTGTTGGGTGTTGAGACAGAGAAGGAAGATCTCAACATGAAGTTTTTGAGAAGTCTACCTGATGAGTTCCATACTCATGTTATTGTCTGGATGAACAAACCAGACATTGAAACAATGAAGCTCAATGATTTGTACAACAACTTCAAAATTGTTGAACAAAGTCTTAGAAAGTCTGGAATTTATGGTACTAGTTCTGGGAACGTGGCACTTTTGTCATCTCTTAGTATTGGTAAGGCTGAAGAGGTAGAAGAAGTTGAAAGTGTTTCTAATGCTACACATGGTGGTCCTTTTACTAGTTCACAAAAGACTGTTGCAGGACTTGGTGATCCAGCATTCTATGTATTTATATCTAGTCAGTCTAGTGGTTCTCCTCTAAATCATGAAGACCTTGAGCAGGTTGATGGTGATGATTTGGAAGAGATGGACATCAAATGGCAGGTTGCTTTGCTCAGCATGAGGGCCAAGAAGCATTGGCAGAGAACTGGGAAGCAAATTACCATAAATGGTAATGATACTGCTGGGTTTGATAAAAAGAAAGTGGAGTGTTTCAACTGTCATAGGTTAGGACACTTTGCTAAGGAGTGTAGAAGCCCAAGAAAGTAGGAGAATAGAAACACATGGTAAAAGCAAGATAGGAGAAAGGAAGTTACTGTTGAAGAGCCAAAGGCTATGTTGGCTATTGATGGTATTGGTTATGATTGGAGCTCGATGGCTATTGAAGAGGATGCACCACCAAATGCTGCTCTTTTGGCCAATGAATTTGCTCTAATGGCCCATTCTGATTCAGAGGTAAACAATATTACATCTTGTACTGAATCATGTCCTAATCTTAAAGCTTATGAAGACCTTAATAATAGATTTGAAGCTCATAAAGAAGAGCTACTTAATTCTCTTTTTAATTTGGCTAATCACAAAAGAGGTCTAGCTGTTTTAGAAAAACAAGTCTTACATTTTAAAAGTAATGAATCTCATTTTACTAATGACATCAATATACTAAAAAATGACGTTAAGATCAGAGATGAGTGTATTGTTGAGTTGAATGATTCATTAGCTAAACACAAAAATGAAAGAGAAAATGTAAAGGTTTCTGTGGATGTTTTAGCTCATTCCTCAGAAGGATTCAATAAGCTTTGGGAAGCCCAAGTTATTGATAAGGTTAATTCTGGTATTGGATTTAAGTCTGTACCCCCACCATACAGAGGTGTTCATTCTATAGGTGATGTATGATAAAATAACATATTAAACCAATGAGCACAGCGGAAAACATCACCATACAAGGATCCATAGAGTCATATGATCAATCGTAATAAAAACAAATTAAACAAACATGGTTTTATACCTTTGTAGCGTGATCGGTAGAATCGTATGATGACCTTCACCAACATAAACGAATCAACTATGAAACCAAGTGATCAAAGAAGATCACCTCTATGCTTGATCCACACTACACGTCATCGATCACCACCCGATGCTAGTCTTGACCTCGTAACAATGATCCTTGATGCATCTACAATAGAATGAGCAAGGAAGGGATCAAAAAACACCAAAACCCTAAATGGGTGTGTTTAATTTCGTGGATTTTGGAAGAGGAGGAGAGGGATTCTCTCCTTTGATTGTGGTAAGTGACTAGTTAATTGATTTGGTTCAAAATAGATTTGGCCTTATCAAAATAACAATTACACTTAGCACCTCATCAAGTTCATTAAACCCCTTCAAGCCCTTCATAAAGGCCGGCCACCATGAGGGCCCACAATGGGCTTGCTCATTATTGGTCCAATCCAAAAACGCTAAGTCTAACTTAGTATTTAATGGCCCGTTATAAATCCCGAGTTACGTAGTCGATTATATATTGTAAATACGATAAATACAATCTATAAAATGATGTCTCTGTGTATAAGTGTGTGACCCCATAGGCTCACATATGTCTAGCCATATAATTATTAATTATGACACGAGCATACTCCAACACATTCACCTCCAGGTATTGATTTAGCACACACAGGATTACCTGAGTTTCAAGAACCAATCATGGAATATGGTTCTAAGGCCACTAAGAGTCCAAAGGTAGAAAAGGTAAGTAAAAGTTTAGATAAAACTTTATCTTATCAGGACAAGGTGTCCTTTGTTAAGAAAGGAGATGCTATAGTTGTTGAAGATTGTACAACTGATAGTGATGAAGAAGAACAGGTTATGTCTAAACCTGTATTGGTTAAGAAAGTAGGAACAAGTCTTCCTAAGATAGTCAATCACAACACTAACAGGCCTAAGTCAAATGTTAAGACTGTTAGGAAACCAGTTAGATATTGTGAACAATATAGAACTACAAACAAGCCCAGAGGTAACCAAAGGAATTGGAACAACCTCAAGTCTAACCAATTAGGTGATGACTTTGCATTTTACAACAAAGCTTGTTACACATGTGGTAGTTTTGACCATCTTGCAGCTTTCTGCAACCAAAGGGTAACTGGGTATGAAAACAATAGGGTGAACTACAAAAGGCAAACTCCTCAAACTCATTTTCACTCTAACACTCATAGAACAAAACCCAGAACAGTCTCAAACAAGTCTGGACCAAAAGGTCCTGATAGACAAAAAGGTCCTGCTAATACATACATAAAGGTACTGCCAGTTCAAAATAAAGGTCCTGGTAGATCAAAAGGTACTGTTAGACCTATGATGACTGTTAACCCAAAATCAACAGCTAAGGATGCAAAAACAACTTTCATACATGCATCTAAAACTGTTCTAAGGCCCATTCAATCAAAAGCAGTGGTCCACAAACAAATTTGGAGACCAAAGAGTTCAACTACAAAGCTAGCAGACTCTGCTAAGCATGTTATTCACTCTGCTGCTAAGGGTAATAGGGCAAATGCTGTTAAGGCCTCAGCATGTTGGATTCAAAAATCCAATGTTGCATCAACAGTCCTTAAAAGATTAAATTACATTGATGCAAGAGGCAGATCCAAGTCAGTAATGGCTTGGATCCCCAAAGAAAACTAACTCTCTTATTTGTGTGCAGGAACATTCCATTGATCATCAAGATCAAGGATACTCAGATAGTGGATGTTCCAATCACATGACAGGCAACATGTCTTATCTTTCAGATTTTCAAGAATTCAATGGAGGATATGTTACCTTTGGAGGTGGTTTTCGTGGCAAAATTTCTGGTAAAGGTACTATTAAAACCAGAAATTTAGATTTTGAAAATGTGTACTATGTACAAGAGCTAAAGTATAATCTTTTTAGTGTTTCACAAATGTGTGACAAAAAGAACAATGTCCTTTTTACTGACACTGAATGTCTTGTTCTATCTAAGGATTTTAAGATGCCTGATGAAAATCAAGTACTTCTTAGAATTCCTAGAAAGGCCAATATGTATAGTGTTGATATGAAGAACATTATTCCTAAAAAGGATTTAACTTGTCTTGTATCAAAGGCCACATTGGATGAATCAATGTTATGGCATAGAAGGCTTGGTCATATTAACTTCAAAACCATAAATAAAATTGTTAAGAATGGTTTGGTAAGAGGTTTACCTCACAAAAGATTTGAAAATGATCAAACATGCATTGCTTGTCTAAAAGGCAAACAACACAAAGCCACTTGTAAGCCCAAGATTTTTAACTCTATCAATCAGTCATTGTTTATGCTGCATATGGACTTATTTGGACCAGTTTCAGTAAGGAGTATACAACATAAAAAATATTGTCTTGTTATAACTGATGACTATAGCAGATTTACATGGGTTTTCTTTTTAGCCACTAAGGATGAGACATCAAGCATCCTTAAGGACTTCATTACACTGATAGAAAATCAAGTAAGCAAGAAAGTAAAAGTCATTAGGTGTGATAATGGGACAGAGTTTAGAAATAGAGTTATGGATGATTTCTGCAAAGAAAAAGGTATTAGGAGAGAATATAGTGTTGCTAGAACACCACAACAGAATGGAGTGGTTGAAAGAAAGAATAGAACACTAATTGAAGCTGCTAGAACAATGTTAGCTGATTCTAAGCTACCTATAATCTTTTGGGCAGAGGCAATTAACACTGCTTGCTATGTTCAAAATAGAGTTTTAGTTGTGCAGCCTCACAATAAGACATCATATGAACTCTTTAATGGTAGAACTCCTGCAATAGGATTTCTTAGACCTTTTGGATGTCAAGTGACAATTCTCAATACCTTAGACCATTTAGGAAAATTCGATGGTAAAGCAGATGAAGGTTTCTTAGTTGGATATTCTCTTGTTAGCAAAGCTTTTAGAGTTTACAACTTAAGAACTGAGAGAGTTCAAGAAGAACTACATGTGGAGTTTCTGGAAAACAAATCCAATGTAGTAGGTCAAGGACCAAAATGGATATTTGATCTTGATTATCTAACAAATTCTATGAATTATATACCTGTTGTTGCAGAAACTAATAATTTTTCAGGTTCACAAGCAACAAATGAGGTGGAGTTAGATAAAGATCAATCTGATGTCATTATGCCATTGTGGTCAAGTACTAGTGTGGATTTAGCTTCAAACAATGATGAATCTTCTTCTGGTAAAGCAAAAGAAGATGTTGAGGCTCAAAGAAAAGATGTTGGAACAGAGGAACAACTCAATATGCTAAATATTGATGGTACTGCTGAGACAGAGCAAGGTACTGTTAGTACTTCTCAAGGTACTGGTAGTTCATTTGAAGGAACTGTTAGTTCAGTTGAAGGTACTGTTGGTCCTTCACACTCAAAAGATGCAGAGTTCCAAGAAGATGAAGTGGATTTGACTAATCTTTCATCATCTTATCATGTTCCTACTACCCCACACACAAGAATTCACAAAGTTCACTCCCTGGATAATGTGATAGGAGATATACAATCTGGTGTGAAGACAAGAAGACAACTAGTCTCTTCAGACCAAAAAGGGATTCTTGATGCCCTTTATGCTTCAAAACAACATGAGCTTTAAAACTCTTGTTTATTTGTATGTTTTCTCTCTCAAAAGGAACCAAAGAATATTCTTACAGCCCTAGATGATTCAAGCTGGTTAGAGGCTATGCAAGAAGAGCTTCTTCAGTTCAAGATTCAAAAGGTTTGGGTGCTAGTTGATTTACCTAGGAATGAAAAGGTAATTGGCACTAGATGGGTTTTTAAGAACAAAAGGGATGACAGAGGAATTGTGATCAAGAATAAGGCTAGACTCGTAGCACAAGGGTACACACAAGAAGAAGGAATAGATTATGATGAAGTTTATGCTCCAGTAGCAAGAATTGAGGCAATTAGGCTGTTTCTAGCTTATGCTTCATTTTTAGGCTTCACAGTCTACCAAATGGATGTCAAAAGTGCATTTTTATATGGTGAAATTGGAAGAGAGGTGTATGTTTCACAACCTCCTGGTTTCATTGATCCATTACATCCAAACAAAGTGTACAGAGTAGTGAAAGCTCTCTATGGCCTTCATCAGGCACCAAGAGCTTGGTATGCAACACTAGCTTCCTATTTATTAGAAAATGGATTTCAAAGAGGAAAGATTGATCAGACACTTTTCATCAAACAACACAAGAAGGATCTTCTGTTAGTGCAGGTGTATGTGGATGACATTATCTTTGGATCTACAAGGAAGGAAATGTGTTTAGAATTTGAGAAGCTTATGAAAGATAAGTTTCAAATGAGTTCTATGGGAGAACTTACATTCTTTTTGGGTTTGCAAGTTAAGCAATCATCTGAAGGCATATTTATTAGTCAAGACAAATATGTTGCAGAGATACTTAGAAAATTTCAATTTGCTGATTCAAAAATTGCAAGCACACCAATGGACTCTGAGAAGCACCTTCTGAAAGATGAAGATGGAGAAAATGTAGATGTACACAGTTACAGATCTATGATAGGCTCTTTGATGTACCTTACATCATCTAGACCTGATATCATGTTTTTTGTTTGTGTTTGTGCAAGATTTCAAGTTACTCCAAAGGTTTCTCATTTAACTGCAGTCAAGAGAATTTTTAGATATCTCAAAGGTCAACCAAGGTTGGGTATATAGTATTCTAGAGAATCTCCTTTTGACTTGGTAGCATATTCGGATAGTGATTATGCTGGTGCTAGCTTAGACAGAAAGTCAACAACTGGAGGATGTCAATTCCTTGGGTGTAGACTTGTCTCATGGCAGTGTAAGAAGCAGACAAGTGTGGAAAATTCAACAACTGAAGCTGAATATATAGCTGCTGCAAGTTGCTCTAGTCAAGTTCTATGGCTTCAAAACCAACTCCTTGATTATGGGTACAATTTCTTAAACACTGTTATTTATATTGATAATAGTAGTACAATTTGTATTATTAAAAATCCGGTACTATAGGGTATTCACAATGCATGAATCACTAGCTTGAGGCTTGTATGGATCGAATGAAGGAGGTTTTAGAGAGAGAAATGGGAGCCTTTTAGTGAGAGAAAGAAACTAGTGTAATATTAGATTGAAAAGGTCCAACCCTTCCCATGTGTGGGAAGGGGTATATATACTACTACATATTATGTCCCTAGTGGACTGTGGAGCGAGCTGACAGAGGGGAAAGCCCCGACCCACTCCACAAATATAGATACGACTAATACTAGTACTAATATGAATAAGCTAATATAGATAAGCCTACGAGCTATAGAAATGCTAATTAGATGCTCGGGGTGACCGAGCCTTCATCTGAATATTTATATTCCTAACAATCTCCCCCTAAGGGAGGTCACCCCGGAAATAATAATTCGAGTTCTAGCATTCTTTCTTCTGAACTTGTCTTTGTAGCTCGTAGACTTTGATTCTTCTAAATCTTGTATCTTTGTGCTTTCAGCAGTGATCTTGTGATGACCCTTCTTTGTCTTGGATGATCTTTGAGTATTCTTCGACTTTATCATCCAACATTTGTTTCCAAGTCATCTTTCAGGAGTATGTTTCTATGTGATGTATAAATCTTTGAGCCGACATGCTCACACTCTTTGGTGTCATGATCTTTAGCATCAGAGTTTGCAGAAGCCGTGTTAAAGGTCTTTTAGGTTGATCATGACTTCTTTGATGATGATGTAGTGTGAACATGTGGTGATGGATTGGCATCTTTTCTGCAACCAGCTACAACAGCAACCAGCTACAGCATTCCACTGCTACAATCGCCAGAAGTTCCTGCATACGACAGTTAGCAATAATTCGACCGGTACTTACAAGTTTGGACTTCGAGATAGTCAACAGCATAGTGTGAAAACTCTCTCTAATCCTTACCAAGACCGTTCCTAATCGAAAACCCACAGAGAGCTTTTTAAGATTTTACCGTAGTAAATCAACGATTAGGTGAGTCGCTGGAGATCACTCCACGACTGTAGACCGGTTGAAACCGCCGCGACCACTAAGCGTAATCCACGAGGAATTACCGAAGTGACCTGCTTTCAGGGCTGCTTGATGTTGACCCTGGCAGGAGTTTCCATTCAATCATTGAGAATTACATAAGTAAATTCTCTCATAAATGTTCTGGCAGATTGCTAAGATCTGCGTAGGACTCATGAGATTACAACTGGTGTCCTTAATGTTGAACAACCAGTGTAGAAATAATTCGTGTTCCTATGAGATCTTATTATGCATCTCGTGGCTCTAGACTCAATAGTGCGCTTTGATTTAGTGAGCGGAGGCTGGAGAGAACTGCCACCTATTCAATATCATCTAACTCGGAGTGAGAGAGACGATAGGAATGTATTGAACTCCGTGACAATTGAAACAAGAATCCTTTGAGGGACCTTGAGTGGCTAGGGAGGGTTGTGCAGCGTATCACTGGGTCCATGATACTTTGTCTTCAATGCCAGCAATCAACTAAGTAATTCT
Source organism: Artemisia tridentata subsp. tridentata (assembly GCA_021014915.2). Classification (NCBI taxonomy): domain Eukaryota; kingdom Viridiplantae; phylum Streptophyta; class Magnoliopsida; order Asterales; family Asteraceae; genus Artemisia; species Artemisia tridentata. Next base: position 180,760,719 of record CP139505.1, read on the forward strand.
GACAGCATATGTATTGACCCGGTTTCTGCCTAAGTTGTAAGGAGGGCTATTTCTTTTCACCCTTTCTCTTTACAATTCTTTTTCATTCTTCAACCCCTTCAGTGCTTACCGAGACTTCATAACTAACACCTTGTTGGGTTTGTTCCAGTGTTAGCTCCATCTCAGTCGGCACTATTCCCTTATGCACATTTCTCCTTTTTAATCATACCTAAGGACTTCTACACTAACTAGTGGATTGTCCCTGGGTAGATCCCTCCGGCTCTGGCGGGATCGTGGGAACTTGAACCTAACCTAACCATCCTTATAGCTCCATGCATTAATTAAAATGGTCGGTCTTTGGTGTTCTTCCATGATTGCCAAACCAAATCTTTGAAAAATCTCTCAAAGTGTTCATGATTCTGAAACACATTTTTGCAAACACTTGAGAGTTTTATATTTTTCAAATGCTCCCCCTCAACATGTGCTCGGTAGATTGTTTTATAAATTTGCACATGTTAGGTGAAGCTTGCACTTTTTGAATTGATCCACTTTCAGTGAACATGACCGATTCGAGACACGCTTACATCACTGGTTAGACCAGCTTGAAATTATTACCCGTCCTGGTCAAGTTCATAGAAAGTTTCTCGAAACGGTACACTCTACTCAGATACATCTTTTTCGAGACACGCTTACATCACTGGTTAGACCAGCTTGAAATTATTACCCGGCCAAGACGTATCCTTTCGATTGATGACAATTCAAGTTTCGTCAATTCTTTGGTGAAGTCTGAGCCTTGCTTACACAAGATGCATGCCAAATCCTTTGCTCCCCCTCAATAAGTGCATTGGTATACAAAAGAGTTTAGCACTTACTGGAGAGCTTACATTCACATCCAAAACATTTTGCTCCCCCTCAATATGTGCCTTGGTATACAAAAATGGTTTAGCACATACGGGAGAGCATACGTTAACTTCCAAATCATCACATTTTCATCATGTTTCATATTTAAATCACATTCTCTCCCCCGATCAAAAATTTCAAACCTTTTGAGATTTGTGATCCCAATTGATTTAAATAAGTTAGAAAATGTGGGAGAAAATGTGTCCAATTAAATATATTTTGATGATGGAACATACTAAGCTCCCCCTTAAACTAAGAGGGAGATTCACTGCTTATTATACACAGATCACACCAAGAGTATTACAAGATTCGAGGAAATTACATTGTAAAGTTACAAGTGCCCAACAAAAGAATAAAATCACTACAAAGCCCACTTGTGAAGCGAATCAGCTCATGTCGTTCTTTCCATCAGTCTGTAATCTCCTTCACGAACTCTACCCCCAACGAAGCTTTCCAGGTTGCGAAAGATCCTTCTTGTTTTCAGTCTACGCTCTATGGCTTTCATAAACTCTTTGCTCCTTTGTACATCCAGATCAGTCCAGAACTGAGTCTTCAATTGTGGGTTGTGAGGATTTAGCTTGAAGTCTTTAATCCTGAAATCCAGTGCTTCATCGATCATCCTCAGGGTACCATCGCTGAATTTATGAATCTCACTGAATTGCATCATCATAGGAGTCCCATGCTGGTCAGTGAACTTGACAGCTCTTGGAGACTCGATTACTTTAAAGTCGTGAATGTACTCGAGACCCGCACGTTCCCAATATGGCTTAGTGAGATTGAGTTTGGTCTGATAGCTCTCTATCCCTAGTTGAAAATCACTCACTCTTTGCCTGATAACAAGACCCCGGATCCATAAGTTAACAGCAGCAGCAAGTGCCTTCTTGTCGCGAGGTGGAAGATGATTCAGGTGCCCTTGAAGATTCAGAAGGAAGAGATCCTCGAAGTCACTCGGAGATAGATATTTGAAGTCGCTTTCAGAAATGATATACTCCTTCTGATCAGCACGACGAAGCACAATCCTTTTAAGATACTCATACCCATACATTGGGTGAATATCAATTTTGAGGACACTTAAGATTCTTAGATGAGAGCGAATACCCCGACGACTTCCCTCTCCTGCGTGCCTTTCTATGTAAAAGCGTTTCTTGTGGAACCACCAATGTGTGACCCCATAAGATGCAGTAAGATCAAACTTGTATTCTTCATCTGACCATACTTGATCTGGCACCATTTGTTCTAGCCCAACGTCAGGGTAGTAAGCCGCCTTCATCTTGGAAATGGATAATGCCTGACGATCACCATTATTCCCAAACCGGAGATAATTCAGATCGTTGTTAAAGAAGAGATCTGCTAGAATGTTCTTCTGACCTGGTGGACCATCAAAGGGAAGAGGTTGGTTGATGTCGTAGGAAAGGATCCGGTCATCAACTTGATCAGTAAATAGTCTATGACATTCTTCCATTTGATATTGGAGATGAATCACATCGGGATGAAACACTTTGACGATTTCATATGCAGGACCTTCCAAATCTTGGGGAGTGAGATTTGTGATGCCTTTCTTCTTACAGAACCAACTAATAAATGCCCCCATGTCTTTTGTTTTCGCCAGCAGTGAATACTCTGGAGGTGGGTTGTGTTGTGATGCAATGGCAGCTGCCCAATTGTTTTTAGGAACACTTGTGTCTGATGATGGAATAGACCAATCTGTTTCAGGAACTGGTTCTCGTTCTTCTTCAGGTACAGGTTTCACCCAAGATTCCCTGTCTTCCTTGGTGAATTGTTTACTGGTGGGGTTAGAGTCATCCGATGTGTCTGTGCGTAAGAATTCCAACCACCATTTTTGATTAGGATCAACTGTTGGGATATTGGTGTTTGCAGAGACATCTTCTTCATCAGTTTGAGTAGACAAATCATCGGCAACCGATTCCTCATTCATGACAAAATCTTCAGGAACTGGCGAGAACGAGGGCTTGTATCTGTCATCAACTGTGGTCCATGCAAGCGATCCTGCCTTTGAAACACCCTTAGATGTGCTTGGGCCAGAAGAGGTAGTGGTTTGATCTTTACCACCAGAAGATTCAGTTGGACGATGATGAGCTTGAGCTTGGGTGGATTCTGAAGTTCCTGACATCTTTGCTGCTCCAGATCCACCACTAGGTGGAGGGGGTGGAGGAGGATGTGGTGGAGAGCCAGGGGGTGTTCCGGGTTTATCTTGTCTCCTTTTCTTCTTCTTCCGTTGTTCTTCAAGCTCAGCCATAAGGAAATCCTGATTATCACGATGCATCGATTTTTCCAATGCATCATAAAGCCGTTGATGATCTTCGTGACCTTGATACTGACCACATTCAAACATTCGGTCATAGAGGATTGATTTCATATCAGCAGTAGGAAGATCTCTGAATCGTGTCTTCATAGGAGCTTCCATTGCCCATCTGACTGCTTCCTCCACCTGATCATTCACAGCTTGAGCCACCTTTTGTTCTATATTAAGCTTTTCCACATTAAGTAGCCTCTGCTCATAATTATTCATCTTTCGTGACATGTCATCAATGAGCTTAGTGGCGGCAGTTAGTTGTGATGCTAAATTCGATGGTAGTTTTGGAGGGATGGGTGTCGCTGGTGTTGCTTCTGGTGAGGGATCTACTATGATAGTTGCTGTTGAAGACACAGGATTTGTCATAGATTTAATGCCAGACATGTCTTGTTTGATTGGTACGGACACCATTGACTCTACTTCCTTATCATCATGTGGTATGTCAGTCTCTGTGGTGTTGTCGTTGGCTTTATCCACAATGAATTGATCACCATAGTTGAAGTCAGTGTCAAGGTTCTTCAGAGACGATAGAGTGCCCGTAGACCCTGTTGGTTCATTCAGGTGAGATGGCTCATCCTCCTTCATTTTCAGATTCTCATGAACCCCCGGATATGTAGAAGCCACGAATTCTTCATGTTGTATTTCTTGTGGAGGTTCTGTAGTGGTCGTTGTTATCTGATCATGAGTTTCCATAGTGATGTTATCAGACTCAGCTTCTTTTTGAACTTTCCCATCTTGACTCTCACCTTGAACTTGGGGATCCCTAACTTCAGTATGTGTGACCTTCATCTCCTCCTTCTTTTCCTTAATAACGTTATCAGACTCAGCTTCCTTATTAACCTCCTCTTCTTGACTTTCACTTTGATCTTGTGGGTCCTTTACTTCTGTTTGTGTGATCTTCATCTCCACCTTCCTTTCCTTGTACAACTGTTCATCGCTTTCTGTATCACTGAAATCTTGAGCAACTTCTAAGCTTGGTGATTCTTCTTGATGTCCTTCAGAAAGATCAAGTGCTCTAGATGATCCCTGCTCACGTTTCCTGAGCTCAAATCGTGTTGTTGTCTTGGATGCCGGTGATGCTATGGTAAGAAGAGTCTTAGCAGCTTGTTCTACTGTAGCTACTCCTTTTCCTTTGCCCTCTACGTCAGGTATTGGTTTACTGCTCTTAGCAACAGGTTCTCTAATGACAACTCCTTTCGTAGCACTTCTGGTTGATTTGGCATGTTCTTTAGCACTCAGTTCCAAGGCTTGTTGTAGAATCGGATCTTCTTCATCCCTTAGACCTAGTTCAGGACCCACCATCTCTTCATCATCATCTCGACCTTTCTTCTTGATTCTCTTGGATTTCACCTTCTTGCTCGATGCCTTCCTTTTGATCTTCTTACTTTTCTTAGATCCCTCAACCTCTGTGGGTGCATCCTTTCTTTTCTTTGATTTCGATTTAGATTGGGTTTGTTTGATGGATTTCTGGGTTTCTGGTTCAGGGGTTTCGGCTTCACTTCTTACCTTATCAGAGAGGGACTTCTGATATTGCTCTATTTTGCTCAGATACTCCTTATAATAGGAGGCTTGACGAATATTATCTGAGATGAGGAACTCAGGAATAAGTCTTCCAAATACTTCTTGATCAGCCCCTTTAGCAGCCCACTTGAGATTTCCCAGAACAAACTCTTCAGAGGGCAAGTGGAGAGGAGAATTAGTTCTGGGATGGAACTTGTGAAGAGAATAGAGGTGGTGGATTATCATTTTTGTGAATCTGATGCTAGGAATTAATATCTTTCTAACTTTCTTCCTGCTGGCCAGATTAGACTCCAGTTTAACTTTGTCTTCTAGGAAAGTGTGAATGGAGTGAATGAATTCTTCCCAGATCCTTTCAGCGAAATCTATGTTGGAACGTTTAACGATTCCCCATAGAATTTGAAGCACGGGAGCCCTAGGTTTTTCATAAGCCGAAGTCTTCCCAGTAAGACATAGGTTGAGGATGGTGACGAGCGTTCTCCATGGTTGATACATTTCACTGGTGACGATTGTTGACACCTTGAGAACGGTTGATGGATAACCCAGATCATTAATGAAGTGGACGAGAGCCTCGGATGTAGGAGGTTGAGTGAAGGGTTTATCAATGACAACAGGTGAGATCTGAAGGGCCCCTCTGATGGTGTCTTTGGTAAGGTCATACCATTGTTCATCTAACTGACAATGATAATTTCCGGTGTCTGTGTTGAGTTGAATCGTATTCCAGAACTGTTGTATGTAAACAGAGGGAACGGTTGCACATGCTGTGAATGCCCTGAAGAAAGTAGTTTCCTTCAAGATATCGACAGATATCTTGTAGATAGGATTGGGTTGAGGTCTTGCCACATCTATATAACAGTTGCTCCTTCCAATAGGGATCCAATTGTTCTTTGGAAGGATTTGTTCATCTGTGTGAACAGGTGTTGAGTCCTCAGGGTTTGGCTCGGAAGAAGTGGTGATCTCAGTATCAGTCATTGTATCTACAGACACACATTCACACAAAGACAATATGCCCATACAAGTTAGACGGGAGTTAATCCTCAAGGTTAGCACATAGCCTATGTGAACATTGCAAGAGATTACAGTAAATCAAGTAGCACTCAAATATGCATCATACATTAAGCACATACTAAAGAAGCAACTGCACAACTTAAATGTATACAAGTGAGCATATAGACAAACTGAGTTTATACGCACATAGACAAGTTGAGATCGTGAATATGTGGACAAACCGCATAAATGACTACACATGACAAAGTATACAAACAACATCCATGACCACATAAACAAACAGCATTCTAGATCATTCAGACTAACTGAGTTCATGAGCATTTAGACAAACCGACTACATGAGCAATTATACAAACCGACTTCATGAGCATTTAGACAAACCGAGTACATGAGCAATTAGACAAACCGAGTTCGAGAATGTTCAGACAAATCGAGTCCATGAGCGCATAGACAAACCGAGTCTGTGAGCACATGGACAAACCGAGTCCGTGAGCAAATGGACAAACCGAGTTCGTGAGCACATGGACAAACCGAGTCCGTGAGCACATGGACAAACCGAGTCCGTGAGCCCATGGACAAACCGAGTCCGTGAGCACATGGACAAACCGAGTCCGTGAGCAATTGGACAAACCGAGTCCGTGAGCAATTGGACAAACCGAGTCCGTGAGCAATTGGACAAACCGAGTCAGTGAGCAATTGGACAAACCGAGTCAGTGAGCAATTGGACAAACCGAGTCAGTGAGCAAACATACAGGCAGCCACATAGCCATTTAGACAAACCGCATCGAATATCATACCATCTAAACAACACTCTTGATTATGTTTGAGAGCAATAATTACAGATTATACACTACATTAGCACCACTAGACATGCCTAAATACTTCACAAACATATCAAGAACACCACTCAGAGATTACATACTACGCATTGCAAGAATTCAACCAAGAACATACAACCCTCATTGTTGAACATGATTTCACGAAGTAGATTAAACACTGAGTGTATAAACAGATAACTATGCGAGACCTTAAGGCAATCAAACCTATCTTAACCCATCCTCACTCATAACCGAAACACCCATCAATCGACATAGTGTATCCAATAATTTTTTAAACGAACAGATTCCTCAACTTGTAAGCAAATATAGTGCACTTAACCCCAGAGACATGCCAATCGAAACTTATGCTATCTACACCTAGTCACAAGAACAGATTTGACTTTTTGGAGTCAACCTTCTTTCGATAAGTCACCACAATCCGAATCATATCTTAACAATGAAGCAATCAAAGCACATAATAACAGTTATTACTCTTAGACATGCCAATCTATAATCATACAAAGTACACCTAGACACATGAACGAGTTTGACTTTTGGAGTCAAACATCGTTCGATAAATCACAACAATCCAGCTCTTATCTTAAGAGATGAGGCAATCAGAGCATACAATAACAGTTATTACACACAAAGACAAGATTCCCATCAATCAAAATCAAATAACAGTGGACAAACCTAGGATCGATTGAAGCGTCGAGTGAATCAACCTAGACAAAACCACATGAAACAATAAGAATCTAGGACTGATACGAGAATTAGTCTACTGATATGAGAGAGGATCTTTAATTACCTAGGAGGAAACTCAATGGATAGACAGAACCAGAGATCGTGGGTTTTGATAGAGAAAAACTGGGTTCGGTTTGATAAGGAGGAGAGAGAGTGAGTGAATGGGGACAAACCGAGTTAGATTTGATCATAAATATCTATACCTAACACTCTACTTTGACCCAATGACACATTTGGTCCCTGTCGTTGTTAACTTAGACAAACCGAGTGATTTGATCTTACATATCTATACCTAACACTCTACTTTGACCCAATGACACTTTTGGTCCCTGTCGTTGTTAACTTTAGACAAACCGCCTAGATGACAAGTTAAGATTCCAACTCTTGACTCTCTCAATTTAGTAGAATGGCACATTTGGTCTCTGACTATCCTGACACTAAACAAATTCTTACACTCTATAGCATCCACAGCTTTCAACCTCAACTCATAGAATTCCTAAACACATAGGGAAATCCCAAACAGTTGCTATAGATTTAGCTCATGGGCAAGTTTAAATTGCTGTATCTCTCCCCCTCAATCAATGACTAACCTTCTGTATAGAAATGTAGACATTGATTGATTGAGCAGCAATTTATTACTTGGTGATAACTATGAATGAACATGAATATAAAGTAATCCATGCTCAGGTGAACATCACCTTGAAGAATAGTTGTCATTATTATGACAAACTGTCTTCACCTGGGAACGCGGGTTGCTATCTAAGGTAATAGCAAACCTTAGAGACATGATTTACTTATAAGGAACAACTTCTGTTCGAGCTTCATTTAAAACCCCGTGTCATTATTGAATGACATTTCTAGGATCGTAAATGTTATCGATATCCAAAAGACATGCCTCTCCTTATTCATATGACTATATACACAAAACACATGCACCTATAAACAAAGAGACACTATACACAACAAGCAAAAGAAAAAAGGATACATGAGAATCTTTACATCAGAACAGTACGAGTTTTGAACTGAGATGTTCAAAAGTCATTGTCACCTTGCATCACAGGTGTGTTTTCTTAACCTCCCCTTTGGGATTTGATCTCCCCTTTGGTAGCCACACCTTGAGTTTCTTCATGATGCATTGTGTGAGAGTAACTGCACGCGGAAACCGTCTCCCTGCACTATCATAAGTATTTTGATTGGATATGTATTGGTTAGTGACTATGGGGTCCTGTTTCTGTGGTTTCATGCAGACATTCATAGAGGCATTTTCCGTGTCAGTAGGTACCCACTGACGACCAACTTGCTTAAAGATTCTACCAGTTGGCAACCATCTTAGGCACGTTCCAAATATGCTCTGTCTCTGAGGCACCTTTGTGTTTTTATGAGAGAAAATTACATGTTTTTCAGCATCATATCTATTAGATTTCCTAGGGTGCTTCATTAATTTCACAGGCCTCTGGTGATTGTTTGTCAAAGTTGAGAATGCAGTGACATGAACATTAACTTCCGTTGTTGGTGTTATGTGAGACCTATCCTGAAAGTGACTCTTAGCTACTGTTCCCTTATGTCTAGGTTGTGAGGTAACTGATTTAGCCAAACTCTTAGTCTCACCAACTTGGGGAGCACACCTTGGAGAAGGTGTTCCCAAGACAGGTGATTTGACAGACTTAGGATTCACCCTGTTCTTGGCCGACTTCTTTAAGTTATTCCTACGAGAAGCTAATGAGAAACTTTTCCTAAGGTTTTGTGCTTGAAGATGATCATTTTCAGCCTGTAACTCAACAATGTTTGCGTCATGTGAGGTTTTATCATCATTGACCTTTTCTTGCAATTCTCTTAGTTTGGTCCTTAACATGTTAATAGTCGCGTTCTTGGCCACTAGCTGATCTTTCAACTCATTTATCATGAAAAATTCCCGAAAGTCTGGTAATTCCGGATTTTTTGATGGAAGGTTAATTTGGAACTTTTCTCTTAATTGTTGCATTGAAATTTCAAGATCAACACAATGTTTTTCAAGTTTTGAAAATCCTTTTAAAAGTTCATTATAAACCCTTTTTTCAATCATATCAGGTGATTTGAAAGATTCAGCCGTAGGCAAGGAATTCGACGACTTGTCATGCACTCTTACATTAGAAACAGTGTTATCTAGATGAGACAGATGTACCACAGTGGTCTGTGCTTGGTGTTTTACAGGTTCGTAGGATTCCTTCTCACATCTTGTGAAGTCACTTCCTGCGTTGACACCATCATCCGTCTTGTCTGATTTAGTACCATTCCTACTCAGTTCACCTTTTTCCTCAATGAACCCCTGGACATCCCTTATCAGCAGTAGCAATGTCGTTTTGTACATTTCAACTTCTGACCCAGTGTATTTAGCAAAGCACTCTTTAGTCACTTGGCAGTCATAATTATAATCCATAGTGTACTGAGAGTTGATGAACACTTGGAGTTGATTGTTGATCACATTGAGAGCCGTTCTGGATTTATCTTCAGAATATTCTTCCTTGACCAGCTCTTGTTCTAGTTGATCCAGATATAAAGTCATCATGACTGTGAAATCACCAATTTCCTGACCAAAGAGTGAAGCGAAAGCCCGTTTGTACCCCATCACGTATTCAGATTTACCAAACAAAACCTTAATGTGTGATAGAAGTGAACTGAAGCACGCTACTTGACTGTCCTTATCATTAGCCAACTGCTTAACCTGAAGGCATTCATCCATGTGTGACCGCGAATGTGACTCATCAGTTCCATCAAAATCAATATCATTTGTTTCTGTTATAGATGTGAAATTATAGTTCCCATGATCCTTGATAACATCGTACAGTTTGAGAACCTCCGAAATAAGTGAGTCTGAGTTAGTTGTCATAGTGAATACTAGATTTTACAGATCTTGTGATTTATCCGAGAAATTGAATCTTTTGCGGGAATTACTAAAATCACCAAGACACAAACCGCATACAAGTCTGAGAGACAAACCGAGTAGATTCAACAGAGACAAACCGAGTCTACGTAGCTGAGACAAACCGAGTAGACACAAACCGAGTAAATTTACACAAACCGAGTAAATTCTTCAGAGACAAACCGAGTCTACACAAACCGAGTATGCACAGCAGGGACAAGCCGAGTACGCGCAGCAGGGACAAACCGAGTACTCGCAGCTGGGACAAACCGAGTAGACACAAACCGAGTAAATTTACACAAACCGAGTAAGCACAGCAGGGACAAACCGAGTACGCGCAGCAGGGACAAACCGAGTAGGCACAAACTCCCAGGCACGTCACTATCACTGCCTTTTGTCCTTTTGCCTAAACGAGTAAAAAGGACAAACCGTGTCCAAGATTGACACAAACCGAGTCCAATAATCGTCCAAAATAGACAAACCGCTGCCAAGAACAACTCAACTACTACTCACGAATTTTCTCAAAATCACCACACCGTTCTTAGATCTGTGAATCCAAACACTAAATACCACTCTAATACTATTCTTAATCTAGAAAGTACAAAGAAAACCAACTTCTAATCACTAAACAAAGTACAAAGATGAAATTTATGCTACTTAAACAAACCGAACCAAAACTTAAAGAAAAACTACAAATCTAAACAAATCTAACCAAGGAAAACCTAAAGAACTACACAAATTCAATATAAAACAACCTCAAAACACTAAACAAAAACACAAAATGAAGCGTATGCCACAAATCGAACCGAACAAAGATCTTGAAAAACTCCAAATCGACCCAAAAGTAAAAACACCTCACAAACTACACAAATTCGTGAATACCAACTCTCATGGACCTAACCATGGCTCTTGATACCAATTGTAGGGTATTCACAATGCATGAATCACTAGCTTGAGGCTTGTATGGATCGAATGAAGGAGGTTTTAGAGAGAGAAATGGGAGCCTTTTAGTGAGAGAAAGAAACTAGTGTAATATTAGATTGAAAAGGTCCAACCCTTCCCATGTGTGGGAAGGGGTATATATACTACTACATATTATGTCCCTAGTGGACTGTGGAGCGAGCTGACAGAGGGGAAAGCCCCGACCCACTCCACAAATATAGATACGACTAATACTAGTACTAATATGACTAAGCTAATATAGATAAGCCTACGAGCTATAGAAATGCTAATTAGATGCTCGGGGTGACCGAGCCTTCATCTGAATATTTATATTCCTAAAAATCAGGTACAACACTCTAAAACAAAACACATTGAAATTAGACATCACTTTATAAGAGATTGCAATGAGAAAAGATTAATTCAAGTTCTTAAAATTGCTTCAGAGCATAATTTTGCAGATCTGTTAACAAAAGCTTTTGATGTTTCAAGGTTTCAGTACTTAATAGCAAGTATTGGAATGCTTAATCTTTAAATTTTCAATATAATGAGTTAGTCTGAGGACATCTGATAGAAATAACAGCTAGTAAAAGTGAATCTAACACTTGTGTTGGAGGTAACAATTACTATGAGCTGGAAACCCTGTCAAGAAAATCTTTTGAATAGATTTATCTTTTCACAGGCAGTTAGTGATAACTGAAATACATTGGTTCTCACACAACCAGAGGTTGCTTTAAACCGAAATGTTGATTAAGTGTCTGTTATACACTTGATTCTTTCAAAATGGTTGGAAGTAGTATGATTTTTCAATTCTAAAATCATGAACATACTACTAAGTTAAATGATTTCTTAAAAGGATTTTCAAGGATTCTCAAAAACCATTCATTGATGGATTATGAATCAAAATGTCCATTGATTCACCTCTCATAGGAGTTAACACACCTAGAAGTGATGAGGACAGCAACTTAAACTCTTAAGGAATTGATGGCTTCATGTACAATATTGTCTGACAACAAGTTCACATTGATAGATCAGTCAAAGGTACATAGTGAGATCTTCCAAACAAGGGGAGGAAACAAAAGTTATTTGCTTCAGGGGAGGTTACAATCTCAGAGAAGGAAATAATTGCCCAGAAAAGGAAGAATAAACCAATATATGGAAGGAGAAGACAAGAGCATACAAGATGATGATGTAGAGGTTGAAAATGATTAGAATAGATCAAATATTTAGAAGGGATGAAGCATTTCTAAAGGAGAAAATTCTATCTAGATCAAACGAAGGAAAGTTTCAATTTCAGTTCATTATGTTTGTTTATCACTTGCAAAGGCATACTGATAGATGATTTCACTTGTTGAAATCATTGCCTCTTACAAATTCCTCCATCCAAGGAAATTGCACCATCTTTTGGTACAATGTTTTGATATTGCTGAAGTCAAAGAAGAACAAGGCAGATGAGTTCAGAATAAGAAGAATAGTTCAGATTCATGAAGTGTTTGAAAGATCTTCACAAGTCCTCATTTAATTCAGAAAACATGTTTGAATTGATTCACATGTTTAGGGGAGGATTGTTGGGAATTAAATATTCTGAAGTTAGAGTATTAGAATTTACTCTAAGTCAAAGGTACTGCTAGTTCATGATCAAGGTACTGCTAGTACATCAAGGTACTGCTAGAGCAAGAAGGTACTGCTAGTTCAAGTTGAAGGTACTGCTAGTTGTATATGGTACTGCTGATCAGTGACTCATAGGATAAGATCGAAAAGATATTTATTGTATTTTGGTCAAACATATACGGTAGATAATATCTTACTCCATGTGCTTAGTTATCAAGTTGTATACATAGATACATGTTGTATCTTATGTACTGACACACAATAAGCATAAGTTAACCAAGTAAGTCGGTCAAGACTTTAAGCAATTTGTAAAGATCTCTTGCAACTATAAAAGAGATCTTAGACTTGGATATTGTATACACACACAATATACATGCATAATAATAGACTCATAACTGTTAAGACATAGAACAAACACAAATCACAAGTTGTAACATAAGATTCAAGGTTTTGTAACCCTAGTGATAAACACAAGATCACTCGTATTATTTTGAATAATATTGAATCATTTAGTGAAAAACTTTCTTTGTTCATTGTTAAGTAACAAATATAATTCTTCCATTTCCATAACATACATAACCTTCTAAGTGTGGTTAAGTAAATTCCGCGTGCTTAATCATATTAACTCAATATATCTTATACACAAAGACACAAGGTTTAACCACCTTAACCGTGTATCAAACAAGTCCTCACTATTGATCTTTGGTTAATTACTATCTGCAAGTATCAATTGGTATCAGAGAGCTATCCTGACACTCTTGATTTTCCGGTCATCTTCTCCGGCGTAATTCCGGCAAGAATTTATTATTTTCCTGCGAAGTTAGTCACTACTAACTTCAACTGCTATTTCACATCAGATTAGTGTCAAACAACTGTACGATCACAATACTATCCCATAAGTGGTTTAATCCTCTAGTCTTGAACAAGCTGATCAGAAGCAGTTGGTTTGAGTAATATAGAATAATCCTGATAGTCACTATTTTATTGTTGATAAGTAATAAGTGATATTAGAAATGGTGAATATAAGAAACAATATAGTGGAACAAGGTCCAACTGTTGAATCGTTGCAAGAATCTGTTACCAGTCTCAATGAAAGATTCACAACTGCTATGGAAAGCATTAACAATCAGTTAGCAGGAATCTTGCATCAACAAGGTATGTTTAATCAATAATTGGGCAGATCAAGAAATGGTGAAGGAACCAGTCATGGTATTGTTAACAGAAACCCTGGTCCTGCGAATCAAAACAATGGGAATCACTATGGTAGGATTACCTAGGTGATGTAGCAATATAAAAATATATTAAATAAATACATGCAGCGGAAAACATGACCATACAAGGATCCATAGTGCCATATGATCAATCAAATAAAATAAACACATAAGTTATACCTTTGTAGCGTGATCCGGGAGTCACCACCAAGACTTATGAATCGACAAGGATGAGAAACCCAAGTGATCAATGGAGATCACCTCTATGTGTATCCACACTACACTTCCTTGAATACCAATGGATGCTAGTCCTTAAACCCGTAACCCTTCTAGTCTTCCTTGAATAATCAAGATTCAAAGAAGAGATGAACAAAACAAAAACCCTAGTTAGGGTGTTTGTTTATGCCGTACCAAAATAATGGGGAGAGAGGGAGGAGAGATTTTTGGTAAAAGATATCTCTTGATTGAGGAGATCCTGGAAGATATATTTGACCAAAATTCAAAACCCAAAACCCCTCTTCCAAGCCCCATATGGCCGGCCCTCTAATGGGCTTAAAGATTGATGTTGTACCTGAAGAGATGAAAGTTGAATTGGACTCAATGCATGTTTATGACAAAGCTTTGTGTGGCATCAGCAGTTTGTAAAAAGATATAGTGAATTAGCTCCATAGGATCAGTATGAACAAGAAGTTTTGAAGAGATTTGGGGTTGTGTATGAAGATCCTATGGTGGAAATCAAGAATTTGAAATAAGAAGGGTATGTGCAGCAGTATAAAGAATTGTTTGAAGCCCTTTTGAACAGGTTGGATTTGACTGAGTCCTATGCAGTGAGTTTGTTCATTGGAGGGCTAAAGAAGGAGATAAGCATGCCTATCAGAATGTTCAAGGTTAACAACTTGGTGGACATATACTATTTGGCAAAGATGCAAGAAAACACCAATTTGGTCACTAAGCAAAGGTATAATCCTGTTTTACCTACTCCTAAAGTTAATCTAATGAATAATTACACAAATAGGAGTAATGCTTATGTGTCTAGATCTAATAATACTTCTTATGTCAATAATGGAAGTAGTTATAGGCAGGACCAAACACCCTATAAAAGATTGACCCAAAAATAATTGGAGGAAAAAAAGGCCAAAAACCTTTGTTTCTATTGTGATCATAAGTATGTGCCTAGGCACAAGTGTAGTGGTCAATTACACTCTTTGGAAGTTGTGGTTGATGAAGAATTTGAAACTTTGGAGGAAGAGTTGACTAATGATGAAATGGGTCAAATGGGTGGGTCTGAACAAATTGGTGAAATTGAACATAATAATGAAATGGTGGCACATATTTCACTAAATGCACTGACTGGGGTGTATAATTACCAAATTATGAGGGTTAAAGGGGTGGTTGGAAGACAAGGAATACATGTACTTGTGGACTGTGATAGCACCCACAATTTTATTGATGTGCAAACTGCTAAAAAAATAGGGTGTAGAACAAAGAAAATGTGTCTGCAAGTTTCTGTGGCTAATAGAGATGCTATGATTAGTACATTGTTGTGTCAGGGGTTGTCTTTGACTATGGGAGAACTCACTTACACAATTGATGATATGGTCTTACCATTAGGAGGATGTGACATGGTGTTAGGGATACAATGGTTAGCTTCTTTGGGAACCATTCAATGCAATTTTGTAAACTTGACTATGGAGTATTATGTGGGAAACAAGAAAGTGTTACTAAGGGGTGCACCACAGCCTGCTTTGCAATGGATGCAACCCAAACTACAGTTCAATGCTGTATTGAATTCCATGGTTTTCTGTGTTTTTCCTGTGTCAATGTGCAGTACGGAAGGGGTTACTTTGATTAAGCCATAGGAGATTGATGAAGTTTTGGATGAGTTAAAGAGTGTGTTTGAAGTACCCACAACCTTACCACATAAGAGGTCACATGATCATCAAATTCCCCTTTATGCCAAACACTCCTCCAGTCAACATTAGACCCTATAAGCATCCACCTAGCCAAAAGGATGCCATAGAACAGATGGTGAAGGAATTATTGGAGTCAGGTGAGATAAGGCCAAGCCAAAGCTCATTCTCATCTCCAATTGTCATGGTCAAAAAGAAGGATGGTAGTTGGAGAATGTGTGTTGATTATAGACACTTGAAAAAGCATACAGATAAAGACAAGTTTCCAATCACTATGATTAAGGAGCTAATAGATGAATTACATGGGTCAGTGGTGTTTTCTAAGCTTGATCTAAGGTCTGGTTATCATCAAATTAGAATGAAGGATTCAGATGTTCACAAGACTGCATTCAGAGCTCATGATGGGCACTATGAATTTCTGGTTATGCCATTTGGACTCACCAATGCCCCATCCACTTTTCGATCATTGATGAATGAGGTTTTCAAGCCCTATTTGAGAAAGTTCACATTAGTTTTCTTTGATGACATCATGGTGTAGAGCAAATCAGTCAAGGAGCATTTGGTTCACTTAAGAATGATATTGGAGACTATGCAAGCTCACACACTGTATGCCAAAAAGGAGTAAATGTACTTTTGCTGTGTCACAAGTGGAATATTTGGGTCATATAATTTGAGACAAAGGAGTTGCTACAGATCCTGCTAAAGTTGAAGCTATGAAAGATTGATATGTGCCCAAGAATGTAAAGCAATTGAGGGGGTTTTGGGGATTGACACGATACTATAGGAGGTTTATAAGGAGCTATGCAATCATTAGTAAACCATTGACTGCACTATTGAAAAAGAATGCCTTCAAGTGGAATGATGCAGCTCAACAAGCTTTTGAAACATTGAAGATTGCTATGTCCCAAGCTCCTGTGTTGGGAATGCCAGACTTTGAAAAGGAATTTACTGTGGAAACAGATGCTTGTGATATTGGAATTGGAGTTGTGTTGCAACAAGATGGTAATCCTTTAGCATATCTCAGTAAGTCACTCTCTCCCAAACACCAAGTAATGTCAACTTATGAAAACGAGTTCTTGGCTGTTATTTTGGCATTGGAGAAATGGAAGGGATATTTGATGGATAGGCACTGTAAAATCAAAACTGGCCACTTTAGTTTGAAGTATTTGTTAGATCAAAGGCTGACAACACCATTTCAAATTTAGTGGCTACCTAAGTTGTTGGGGTATGACTATGAAATAGCAAATAAAAAGGGTAGTGAGAACATTGTGTCTGATGCTTTGTCTAGAAGAGAGGTGCAAGGGCAATTATGTGCTATAATAGCTACCTATGTGAGTACTGAATTGCTGAAAAAAAATGAGGAAAGTTGGGTTGAGGATGTGAAGTTAGCTGATTTGATCAAAAAGTTTACAGACCCTAGTTTCAAGTCAAAGAAATATACTTGGGCAAATGGTCAGTTGAGAAGAAATGAGAAATTGGTGGTGGGTGATAATGACACTTTAAGGAAGCAAATCTTCTCACAGATTCACAATGAGTCTGTTGGTAGCCATTCTGGTGTGCAAGTAACTGTGTAGAAAATGAGTTCACTGTGTTATTGGAAAGGTATGAGAAAAATGGTGAAACATTGGATCAGGGAATGTGATGTTCGCCAAAGACAAAAACCTGGTCTAAGTGCTTATCCAGGCCTACTACAACCATTACCTATTCCAGTTAGAGTATGGAGTGATATTTCCATGGATTTTGTGGAAGGTCTGCCAAAATCCATTGGGAAGACTGTGATCTTTAACGAAGCAAATCTTCTCACAGATTCATAATGAGTCTGTTGGTAGCCATTCTGGTGTGCAAGTAACTGTGTAGAAAATGAGTTCACTGTGTTATTGGAAAGGTATGAGAAAAATGGTGAAACATTGGATCAGGGAATGTGATGTTTACCAAAGACAAAAACCTAATCTAAGTGCATATCTAGGCCTACTACAACCATTGCCTATGGAGTGATATTTCCATGGATTTTGTGGAAGGTCTGCCAAAATCCAATAGGAAGACTGTGATGTAGTGGTGGATAGACTGAGCAAGTATGCCCACTTTATACCTCTGCAACATCCCTTTACAGCAGCACAAGTAGCACAAGTGTTTTTGGACAATGTCTATAAGCTTCATGGACTGCCAAACACCATTGTAAGTGACAGAGATAAGGTGTTCTTAAGCAATTTTTGGCAATCATTGTTCAAGGTTTTGAAAGTCAAGCTGCAAATGTCAACAACCTACAATCCACAATCTGATGGCCAGACAAAAGTGGTGAATAGATGTCTTGAGTGCTACTTAAGGTGTATGTCTGGTGGGAAGCCAAAGGAGCGGACTCAATGGATTTCCATGGCTGAGTTCTCGCTATAAAAACTACAACATTTGAAGTGTTGTATGGCTAAACACCACCTATCCATATGCCCTACTTACCAGGAGAAAGTGTTGTTGAGGTTGTGGAGAGCAAGTGGTAGAAATGCTTAAGTTTCATCTAAAAAGGGCTCAAGACAGGATGAAAAGCTTAGCAGTCAAACACAAAACAGATAGAGATTTTGAAGAGGGTATTTAGGTCTACTTGAAGTTGCAGCCTTACAGACAATTGACAACCAGACCAAGCCCCTATAACAAGCTCTCAGCAAAGTACTATGGCCCATTTAAAGTTTTGGAGAAAATTGGCAAGTTAGCTTATAGGTTGCAGTTGCCAAGTGGAAGCCAAATCCACCCAGTGTTCCATGTGTCCCAACTTAAACTTTGCAAAGGAATGGTGGATCAGCCTGGTACCCTGCCCATGTATGATGAAGGAGGGATAATGTTAGTATTTCCAGCTAGGATTCTTGATAGAAGACTTGGAAAAGTGAACAACAAAGCTGTAGCTTATGTGCTAGTACAATGGTCAAATGGGAGTGAAGAAGAAGCTACTTGGGAGTTGTACTCAGACTTGCTCAAGACCTACCCTGAAGTTGATCACTTGATGAACGCTCATAATCAAGTTTGACTGTGGAAAGTCAAATTCTAAGAAAGATGGATTTGATACGCGCCAAAATCTAGTTCAAAGAAGAGACACGTGCCTGACACGTGTCAGCCAAAATTCAGTTACAAAAGTGGCGGGAAATTTTGTTTTAGACTAGTTCTCTCTTTTCTCTTATATAAAACGCAAACTATCATTTCAGTTGTAATCATTCACTCAAACTGATTGTAATCTTCTTCTCTCTTTAATTCCATTACAACAAAGTGAATCATTGATATCAAATACGGTTTCATTTCTTCTTTATATGATCCCCTGTTTGATTTCTAAACAATTAGCCACATTTCACTATTGATCTCTGGTTAATTACTATCTGCAAGTATCAAATATATGATATTATTCGACTTTTTCCTTGCTTTAAAAATCTAATGCGACTCGTTATGATATACGGTGGCAGAAACAAACGTTAACTGCAACTTTTTTTTTTGTCCTCTTAAAGTATATGTTTTATTAGTAGGTAATTATGACATAGAAGTGCATAAATCTCATATATTGGGATTATTGGCATTTTCTTTTTGCATGGTTATGATGTCACTTTACTTAATCTACGAAACATACTTGTTTGCATTATGCTTGAGCCATGAAATTATAATGCCGCTTTGTGTGTATGCAGTGTTATGGAGAAGAAAGAAAACAATATCGATCAGAGAGCTACTGACCTGCAACGTCTGGTTAGTTTGCCAATTTCTACTCTTTTTTTCCAGAATCATGAACCCTTATTTGCAGCTTTATATTTATCTTTATCAAAACCAAGTAGCATTACCCTTGAAGTGGAAGCATTTTCTTTTGAACTGAAAATTCAACCTCTTTTTCATTGGCCAGGTAACAGAATGGAAGGTTGGGGGCTTAATTGTAGGACAGCCACCAGAAATACGAGAATACAAAGCAAATGTAAAGTTTTCATTTCAGTATGCAATTTCAGTTTATTGTATTATTCCGTTAGGAATTCTAATCCCTTTGTTTTACTTTTGTTTTTCATTCCTGTTAGGCTACCCTAGTGCACACGTTTGTTGATGATCTTAACAAGACGAGGATACTTGAAGGGATTAAGTGTGCCTATTTCGGAGAGTGCGAAAAATCAAGGGTGTGTGCTTTTTTGTTCATGCAGATATGCTCTATTGTGCAAACTTCTGTTTGTATTACGAATAAAGTATCAAAATATACACACCCTCTATGTAGCTTTGTTGCTTAAGTTAATAGTCCGTAAATAAATGATTGATGTGCTTATTTTGGTACAGTGCGTAGACTGTTTGTTGGAGCCTTTCGCTTTGGACCACGATTTAGTAAGAATAAATGGAAATGCTTATGCTGTTGACCTCTATGCTTTATGCAGTTTACTATGTTTTGCCTTTTTATATCTAATTAAGAATGGACTAAAAGTGTAAAATGAAAAGTATTGGTGTTTTTGCATGATCATCGTTGGTTGGTTCAGTTTTAGGCCCTTATGGTTATGTATATTGATCCGGTTAGTCCTATGAACTATTTTTGTACAACATTGTGTGAGCAGAGCTCAGATGATTTCTATAGCTGTAGTTATCTAAATAGTTTGGATGCAATATCGGTGGTTGTTATAAAAATGGGTAATCCATAATCTGAATATTGGTCTAAGTTTGATTGGAATTATAGTTGTTTGGTTTAGATGTATGAGCAGTTTTGACTGTAATCTCCTGTGTTCTCCCAAAGTATGCCTTGGGTAGACATTGTGTTTTTTGCCTTTCAAGGATACTCCCATGGGGTATCTAAATATTTCTTCTAATCAATAAATTTTTCTTGGCAATGCCCTTTTTAGAAAAAAGATGGCAATGTCATTGAAGGTGTAGTAGCCACTGCACTTTTGCTAATAAGAAGCATCTTTTGAGTAAAATGTTGACATTTTCACTCTTAGTAATTGTTAATGTACCGAAAATAACTTGATAGAATTCTGTAACTTCTGAACTTTTGAATCTAAACAAACTATCAGCTGCAGCTATATCAGTGTGTTCAATTGTAATTAGCTGCACAGCTTAGCTAATGGCTTTACAACTTTAAAATAGAGCACAAATTGTAGTGTCCACAAATTGTTTCAACTAATAATCAAGTTTCGGACTTAAGTTAAACATTAAATATACCAAGAGGGTTTTTAAAATTGCTTATTTATTCTTCTTATATGCTTATGTATAAGCATATCAGCAGTTTAAAGTGTTTGGATAAGCCGAACCTGCTTGTGCTTATATGCTTACTTTATTGTAAAATAAGCAGTTTCCAATAATATTCTTATTTTGGGATAAAATGACATTAAAAGTAGATTTAAGGTAAACTTGAAATAATAAGCATCTCCAAACACTAGTTTCTGAAGTGCTTATTTAATAGGTTGCTTATAAATGGAAGCATATGCGGAAAAAATAAGCAATCTCAAACACACTCAAACTTCCTGAAGTTTCCTTAAGATGATTATCAGATTTTAATTCTTGGCACAACAATAATCATTAGTGAGTTAAAATCTTCTGATTTTGTAATTAAGTCGGTATATGTTATGTTTTGACCTCTATGCTTAATGTAGTTTAATCCTAAAAAACATTTTCATTAACGAAATACATATTTAGCCACCAAAAAAAGAAAGTACATGTTACAAACCCTCAAAGTTAGCTAATATGAGATTTTCTTGATCCAATATAGCTAACATGACACCTGATGAAGAGGAGACTGAGTCAAGCTGAGATGATGATACACTGGGAGGCGTCCAGTGTCTGTAATCCCTTATTCAAACAGATTAATTTTCCATGAAAATTTTAAGGGGCGTTTGGCTTGCCTTGAAGAGTAAAACACAGATTTGTTTCGGAATAAGCTAAACCAAACAACCCCAATAGTTTTACTCTGCATTTAGTCCTTTAGGGGATTTACTTGTTTAGGGGTTATTTCAATTTAAATAGTTTTCAAGTTTTTTCAGATATGATTAACTAATATATATCCTTGTTCACATGTCTACAACATCATTAGTATCTAATTGTGCTCCTTTTCCGGCTGACCGCATAGTACTCAACAACACTACTTATCAGCCTCATAACAACTTTCAGGAACCATCTAACGTTATGTTCCCCTAATCATTGTGTATACATCTTAGTTCTACTAATTAGATGCAACTTCATGATCAAGTTAACATTGTATCATGAAAACCGAACTGATGAAGAATGTTTGGCAAAAAGTCAATGCGCATCTAGGACTCTAGGTACAGCTCTAGCAATATTATAATTATTCATTAGTTCTTGCTTAAGTAAGATATTATCTGCAATTTTCCATCTAGGAGCAAACGATTATCACTAACAATATCTTCTAACCCTTCCTTAATCCGTTTGTAATTATCTTAGTTATACACTTGTATAAGACATTGCAATAAGATATAGGACGATAGTCATTAATTCGAGATGGTGTTGGGACCTTTAGCAGAAGGGATATAATCCATTTTCATATTAATGAGTGAAAACGTTTAAATAACCAAACACAATCAAATGCCTTGACCCGAAAATTTAATTAGCACAGTAACTAATAACTTTAAACATTCGAAAAACATAAAGCTAACCTGCCTAAAAGAGATGATTTAGCTACTTAATCTAGTTATATATCGTTCCACTAGCAAGAAGCAGTTCTTCACACAAAGCCAACTTTAACATAAAGACTACCTATGATCAATTACTTGTACATCTATAACATGAACCAGAGAGCAGAGTCAGTTTTAGTTTCTCTCTCAGACTACTGTCTGCGCAGAAACACAAGGAGAGTCCATCTCTTCTTTCGGTGCAAGCTTACCAATCAACTTTAACATACTGGTACCCAGTGATCCAGCTGCGATCAAATCACTTAGCAATGTCAACGTTGAAACATCAAGAGAGTAACAGCTTCCATCCATTTCCTGCAAAAGCATCTCTGCATCATCATACTGCTTGTTCTTTAAATATCCTTGAAGAAGAACATTGCAAGTAGCATTACTTGGCTGGCAACCACTCTTTTCCATTGAATCAAGAATTCCCTTTGAGTTAGTCAAATCACCCCGCTTGCAGTAACAATCTAGAAGCGAATTGAATGTTACAATGCTTGGACTAACACCTCTTTCCTGCATGATGGGCACACAACCTCTTCAGCTTTTTCGACCTTATCCTTTTTGCAATATTCATTAACTAATATATTAAATGTTTGCAGATTCGGAAAGATGCTTTCATCTATCATTTCTTTTAGCATCTTAGAGGCTTCGTCCCAACGACCCGACTTACAAAAGCCATCAATCAAAGAGTTGTAAGTGACGACATTTGGTGGGATGCCTTGCTTGTTAACCATTTCCATAAAAAGCTCAAAAGCCTCATCAATCAGTTGCTCCTTACAAAGACCATCAACTATGGTGCTATATCCAACATGATTAGGTTTACAACCTCTTTCATCCATCAGCCTAATCAAACCAACGGCCTTAGTAACATTTGCCTTACCACCTAACTTGCAAAGCGCTTTAATAACCGTATTGTACATAGTTACATTAGCTTCACAAACACCCTTGTCAATCACCTTCTTAAACAACCTCTCCGTCTCAACAAACTTACCTTCTCGAACAAGCCCATTTAAAATTCTACTAAAAGTGAAAACATCCGGAACAACACCTCTCTTAAGACAAAACCCAAGAACAACAAAACCGCCTTCATTCATGCAACACATTTTGCAACAAGATTCGACGACAATGTTCATAGTGTGATAATCAACAGGGACATCAAGTGAAAACATTTGCTTAAATATCTCAACACTAGTACTAAAATGTTTCATATTGTTAACAACACTCAACAACTTATTCAACTTTTCAACAGATGGCAGTGGTCTTTTAAGAGTCATTTTATCGAACACCTTCAATGCATCATTCAAGTTGGTAACTTTATCAAACATATCAGAATTATCGTTACTTGTAGAATAATAACTGGACTGAAGTAAACCTAATGATAAAGGGTTGTTCTTTGGAAGATGAAGAAAACATTTGTTAGCTTTGATTTTTGAGAAAGATTAACACCAGATTTTGTGAGATTCATCATCTTTCTTTGGTCGATTGATTTGGTCCCCAACAAAGAAACCACAATTTATTTATAAACTTTTGAAAAAAAGTATTTTGGTCGTGTTTGGGATTACTTTTATCTTTCCCCTATTTAATTTTTTTTTCAATGTTTTTATCTTCTAACTTTGTTTGATCATTTAATTAGACCACTCAACTTTGCTTTACAATTTGCTTAGACTCTTTTAGCTTAATAAACGTTTAATTAAGACACTTGATGTTTTTATCTCTAATTTTTGACATATTATTTGTATCGTTACGATCAAGGATGTTTATGGTTTTAGGTAGATTAATGTCATAAAAAACTTAATAACCATGTTCATGGGGCAGGTATCATATTTACCAACCCGAATCTGACCCACTGCTGACGGGTGCCCGAACAAAAAATAACGAACATAGCGGATCATGTCGATAAAATGTGGTATCGGCTAAGAATGGTTATCTACGTTTTTTGCTACCCGAACCAACACACCTCTGAGACGCATTTTTTTGTTTTAAGGTCTTTTGGTTATTATCATTTTTATCGACTAGGTATAATAGTTCCTTCGATTTTTTGAGCACCTGGTTTACAACTAACACTTCTTTATTTGAATCAGTAACATGTAGAGTTAGCATTTGACATTTTAACTATAGTTTTTGGGTTTGTAATAAAACATTAGTAAAAGTGAAAGTTAAACGTTTTAATTAAATGGTCATTTAAAATTAAATATTTTAAGAGTACGAACATTTAAAGTTAAGGGATTTAAAAAAAATAAAAAAATAAAAAAAAAAATAAAAAACTGAGGGAGAAAACAATGTCAAACAAAGTTTAAGGGTTAAATCAAATGGTCAACAAAAGTTAAGCATGTAAAAAAAAATAAAAAAAATATAATAATAATAATAATAATTAAAAAAAAAAAAAAAAAAAAAAAAAAAAAAAAAAAAAAAAGTTAAGTGGTTAAACAATAAGTTGGTTTAAAATTAAGAGATTAAACTATTATTTACCTTTTTAAATTTGGTGTAAATATCAAACAAGTTTAAGACTTCATAAAGAGGGCTTCCATTCTCGACAAGACACAAAACTTGCCAAAAAATAAACAGACTTGAGTTAGGGGTGAACGTGTTCAAGTAAAAAAGATGTTACCTGTTTGACCAGTTTAATAAACAATTGTGTTCGAGTTCAATATAGGTAAATTACTAAATTAAATCAAGTCGTGAACCCTGTTTAGGTATATAAGTGTTTGAAAAGTAAAAATTACTCATATAAATATAGTAAGAGTAAATTGCATAAGCCGTCTCTATGGTTCGCACATATTGCGTTCTTCCTCTCAGTCTTTCGAAAGTGCATGAAAGTGTAGGCGGGCTCCCTGCAAAAAACTTTTGAGTTCATTTTCGTCGTTGACAAAAACGTAATGAGCAAACCACAAGAACGATATTTGCAATTACTCAGTTTAGTCATTTGAAAAGAAGTAAATTACAACTACGTCCTTATGGGTTTACATACAATCACATCTTTCGCAAAATAAGTACATTAGGTGTCCAAAATCTTGTCAATTGTTACCATTTTCGTCCTATCGGCTAGTGGCTGTCACACTTGTCTCGTTAAATCTCCCCATGTTCAGGCCACGAGAGGGCTGCGTCATTTCACGTTTCATGTTCTAATTATTTCTTTGATTTTAGTTTCTCTTTCAATGAAATTTAAGAACACTATAACCTCATTTTCTTGGTTGGATACTTTTAATCAGATGAAATCTTAAGAACAATACATTTTTTAAAAAGGGTATTGCATATGTATATTCTTCTAAAAGCTCAAAATTGTGATTACTATTTAGTGACATGTTCCCTTTTATTAATAATCAACGAGTCGGGCGGCCCGCGCGTTGCCACGGGGTGATTGACATCTGTTTTTTTGCAACCATGTTGGGCAAAACATTTTAGCAATACAGAGTAGTATAAGCACAATATTTATGTGTTATTCTACTTTGTTTACAATCATAGCACTATATTTTGTTTCAAAAAGTTCCACGCATTGCGCCAGATTTTTTCCATTCACTTTTTTAATCCCGGTGCGATCCGTAATTCAAAAGGTGATGCACCCGCCGCAACTACTACGAAACAAAATCACATAACTCAAAGAAAAAAGAGCATTACATTAATAAAATCATTTCAGCTGGGATTTTAATGGTAAACATATAAAATAGGATTGGTTTTACAGAGTGTCACATATTTCGTGAGGTATTTTTAGCCATTTTTTAAGACTTTGTGACATTTTGATATGTTAAGGGTGCATTTTGAAAGTTCTTTTATTTAAAAACTATACATATATTAAACTTCAACCTTTTTTATAAAACCGTACGTCCGTCAAAAGCATATCAATATTGGGGTTGTTTTGTTCGTTATCGAGAGACCTATTTGGTAGTAATTTTTTTATTCAAGAAACCGCTAGAGATTTATTAGATATTTGGTAAATAAAGTTTGTTATATAAAAAACTCGTAAATATTAAAAAGTTTAGGGTGTGTTTTGTAAATATTCTTTTTTTTTTAATTTATAAATGCCTTGTTTTGATCATGTGTGTGTGAGTGCATGGGAGTTATGGTGTGGACTCATGCAAGAACCAATAAGAAGAGAGGGAG
The DNA here is from genome assembly GCA_021014915.2 of Artemisia tridentata subsp. tridentata. Lineage (NCBI taxonomy): Eukaryota > Viridiplantae > Streptophyta > Magnoliopsida > Asterales > Asteraceae > Artemisia > Artemisia tridentata. The sequence continues at coordinate 180,787,285 of CP139505.1, forward strand.
TCGGGTGAATGGGTCGGGTGTGGGCGAAAAAAAAAAAAAAATTGGTTCCTATAGGTCTATGGTGAACAGTACACGAGTTTTATACTATATTAGGCTATGTGTAATGGGGCGCTATGGACCCCAAAAAAGCCCCTTTCACGCCCCTCTAGCGCCCAAAACCATTACATAGGGGCGCTAAAGGCCCAAAAAAAGCCCCAGACGTGAGCAGGCTAGCGCCTTACCCATTTCAATTTTCAAAAAAATATTACCGTTTGTATTAAATCAAACGGATACTCGCTCCATCCTTTTTATTTATTACCATAGTTGCCTTGAGTTGTGGTTTTTTTTGTTCGACCAGTTAACAAAAAGGAGGGGACGGATATTTTTTTTTATGCAGTTTGTTTGAGATAAGAAGAAAGGAGTTTTGGTGGCTGCAAGGAGATAAAGATTAGGGTTGTTGGTGTGTGATGTTTGTGTCTTTTATAACCTTTTATTTAGGGTTAGATTGATTAAGTTGTTGGGTTTTTTGATTGGGCCGAATAATTCTACATTTCTGGACTGAGTTGGGATAAATAACAAGGACGAACTTTTTCTCTTAAATTCGGTTTGTTGGGCTGAACAAATTTATGTCAGATTAGTTGTGTTTTAGTTTTAAATTATATTGTTTTAAATAAACATGTATTATTTGGTTGATTAAAAAAAAAGAAAAGAAAAAAGGGTGACACTTGTCGCGAAACGCCCCACCCACCATTACACACCTAAAGCCCTCAAGTCCCTTTGCTGACTGGACTGCCACGTGTCAGAAAATACCCCATAGTCTTGCTTTACCGTTACACATAGCCTTAGGAATAGCAATAGTAATAGTAATTATCACACCTTATATGGCTTTATGTCACTGGAGAAACACGTTTTAAGATTCAAACTTTTTTCAAGAAAATTGGTTTTAAATAAATGTGATTATTCAAATGAATTGTTTTTACTCTAAATATAACAACCGCGTCAACAGGAGCAACATATGAAACTTTAAAGATAACTATAAAATCAAACAAGAAGATTTATGATTTGATATATTCCGGCAACCATCAAGATCCGTCCACCAACAAGATATGGCTGCTAACTATTTTGTTTCCCTTCCGGATCGAGAACCAAAGAAACGAACCACTTAAAAGATAAGCAAATTTCTAACTTAGTAGTTATGCCAAAGCTAACATGGTGGAGTCGCTGGAATTTTCAAAAGCAGGTACAACGGCAAAGAAGGTTTTGATGCACCATAATATCTATTGTATAAATCAGATGTCTTATTTAGTCAAATCATCTTCAAAGCAGCAACAAGAATAGCAGCAAAATAAACATAGACTAAAAAATCCAACTCTCCTTCTGCAACCATATACTATATTTTCTTATGTTTCAACCTTTCTTGCTGGGTCAAAATGGGTAGGTTTTTTCAGCACAAGTCAAAAGTGGGTTAGATCGGCACATAAACACTTGTGTCTCTCTCTGTACCATATAAACAATGAATATCTAATAATACATTCAAAATCTCTTTTTTTGATCCCAGCATGCATTAATATGTTGCAAATTAAACAAAGTGACAGAATGCACACATGAAGTGATAAGATAACCAAAAACACACAACGCTGAATGAGTTAAAATTTTACAAGTCACGACCTACAACGAAATAAGCTAATATCAGTCTTGACAAATAAAGTCATTCCAGATGCGGATTTTAAGTTTACATATTTTAGCCATTTCTTCTTCATGCAGTTACATCAACTTCTACCTTCCTTTCTAAATTCTGTCACTCATTGGAGACTTCCTTTTCGACTTGCTCCTTCCTATATGAGCAATAAACATTAACAAATTCAGAGGGCCATAGTAAGAAAGGTGGAAACATATATTAAATTGACATTTCAAAGCTGGCAAAATTCTCTTAATTATAAAGATCAACACATTCACGAAGTTCCCTCGAATGTACACAGCTCACAGTATATCCTCTGCACTCTAAGTATGGATGATTATGCACTCACCATCAGACAGTATGGTGTTGCAACTATGCTCAAGTAGTGCACATTTCCTTTCATTTTAAGGCTATCTTAGTTAATATTTGGAAACAATTACTTTAACTTTATCCACTTTTTAATTCATTATCTTTATGCATAGGCCATTTATCACCTCTCAGCTGGAAGATTTGGTCCCAAGTTGCCAGAAATATTTAAAAAATGGGATGGAGCATTCATTTATACATGGTCTAACTCTGGATGTGTCTTAGCTCATGAGACACCCTTATTTGGTCTAATAGAAAACTCATAAAACATATAACTCCTCAAGTAAGACACCCTTATTAAAAGAAAAATAATGCAAAGCAAAATTACTCCATAGGAAACGAACAATAATTTGGAAGTAAATAATAAAGAACTGTACATACCAATGTTTCAAAGTTGAAACTCTGGACGAATGAGAGCCAAAACAGTGCGATCACTACTATTACCCCAAACATACCTTAGAGAAGGTATATTAAACACAGAAGTGGTAACAACTTGCTCGCTAAAGGGACAACCTCTCAGATTTAGCTTTCTTAATTTTGGGCACCCTTTTGATAACTTCACAAGTCCTGCATTAGAATTTCCTATATGAGTAAGAGAAAAAGACCTCAAATTAGCACCATGATTTTCGATATACTCCAAACCCACATCCGTCAATCCTTTATGCCAGTGACTGATATGTAGTCTTTCGAGTTTCTTGCAACCCATTAGCGTAGCTCTAACCCCATTGTCTAGCGGTAAATATCTTATACCTTTTTCCTTAACCACACTTATACGGAAATCACGCAGATTCTTTAAATGAGTTCCTACAAACTCCAGAGCTTCATTTGAAATATCTGTAAAGTTAACATCTAAAGACTCCGAATTGGTACATCCCTTTGCCAGAGCAATCAATCCTACGCGGGTCGCTTCCAAAGTATAGGTAAATTTACGCAATTTCTTGCAAAACTGACCAATAACTTGCAATCCCCTGTCTTCACATACATCCTAGGAACATAGAACTTCCAAATTAGGATACCTCTTAAACAATAAACAATGGCACCCATAATCCAATGAGAAATGACCAAGTTTCAATTTCCTTATCTGATTCAAAAAAGGGAGTACAGTTGAATATCGAGTTACTGGCCAATCCCCTATACTTAATGAATGCGTATTTGGGGGAAACTGGAAACCAAGAAGCACACTCTCTTCATCATAGATTAATCCACCACCAAAATGTTCCAACCTAACATCATATCTAAAGGCATCTACTAGTTTACGTAGAGAGCACGCTCCAATCTTCAACGATATTAATGAGTTACAACAGTTTTTTGCAAGAAGTGTAAGATGTTCTGTATTAGAAATATCCGTACTCCTTACATATAACCTTTCCGAAACCATGCCATTCAATGCCAATTGATGTATCCAAATGTCATCTTTCAGTGCATTATTAACACAAGATGCCAAACACAGAATTTTCAATTGGTTACAATACTTAGAAACATGCATTAATCCATCTGTCGACAACCCTTTACACATTTAATCTTCAAAATCCTTAAATCCTTACCACGTGTTCTCGCCAATGTCTCGAGATCTTCATCTTGAACAACCAGACGACGGATATGAAGTTCTTTCAAATACCTAAACTCGAGAGCTAATTGTTCAATCCACAGGGTGATTCGGTTATCATGATGACATGTACGTATAAAATCAGATGGGGGACCTTTGAGTGTTAACGACTCAATGAATGGGAATCTTTTACTTAAAGAGGCAGGGTTTGGGTAGTAAAGTGTGTGAACAGTTACACGCTTACGCATAATGCCATCAATCTCACAAAACTTACGGGAAACTAACGAAACACAGTTTCGGTCCTCAGCGTTGTTTATATAAGGTATAACTAAGTCTAACACTTCCTCCCCCACGTTGGTTTTTTCGAGCTTATGTTTGGTGGGTGCCATTAAGGTTTGGTTTTGTTTAAGGTTTCAAAATTCAACTAACTAACTAACACTTAACTAAACAGCTTAACTAACCCTTTTTCATCTTATAACAAACAATAGCATAGCCTAATCAAAACCCCATAAAAATACAAGTTTTAAGTCAATATGACATTTTATCAAAGAGTTGGTGTGCAAACACAAATGAAAGCTTTGTTCGAATGAAATTCTTGAAAGTGAACAAGATCATTGAAAGTGACGGCTGATTCTAATTGGGTTTTTTTTATAGATAATTGTGTGTGTTTGATGGTGTAATTAGCGTGTGTGAAATGAAACGAATGAAAAGAAGTGTGTGGATTTGGGTTAACTTGTGTTGGATTTGGGTTCAAAACAACTTTTATGTTAGCGAAAATTAGTGCTAGACATATTATGTCTACATTGATCTCGCGTATAATTTTTTCCGGAGCTACGCGTGATTGTGTGTCCTTATTTTAGTGGTCGATTAAAAAAAAAACAAAAAATTTTACATCTCGCGTATGGATTTACGTGTGGGTACGCGTGATCATTAAAAAATATAAAAAATTTTAAGAAATGAATCTCGCGTATAAATTTACGTGTGGCTACGTGTGATTAAAAAAAAATTCACTTTTAAAATTTAAAACTTTTTAATAATTACAAAAACCACCCTTTAACTTTTTAATAATTACAACTTTTTTATATAACAAATTTTATTCGTCAAATATTTAGTAAATATCTATCGAATTCTTTAATGAAAAAAATATCGTTGCTAAAAGCTTTAAATTACGAACAAAACAAGCCCAATATTAACATGCTTTTGACGTACATATGATTTTATAAAAAATGTTGAAGTTTGATATATATATATATATATATATATATACTTCAAAGCCCGCCCAACTTATAATTATCGTCTACATGTTTTTTGTTTAGCTAAATATTGGTGTTAAAAATTTGTTTATTATACAAATATTTTTAAAAGAATAGTACCAATGTTTGTCAAATTGTTTGTGTTTGTTACAATGTTCTTTGCAACGGCATAGTATATGATTTAAACTCAAATGAGAAATAACGTTTCTTTATAAACAACATTTGTAGTACCATAGCCCGTCCGATGGTTGGCGAGCCTTATGAATACCGTTTGAAAAATTAAGTTAATGAAAATAAGTTATAAACATACCAAAGTATTTATTGAATGCATTAAGAATGAAAAGAAAACAATGTTTATAGAATATAATTATTAAAAAAAAAAAAAAAAAAAAAAAAAAAAAAAAAAAAAAAAAAAAAAGTTACAAAGTGATACGCAAGAATTAGTACCCAAAATAAACATACAATAAAACAGCCAAGAGAGTCGAAGGAAGTTGCGTTGATATTGATTAGGCATGGCGAGTTCACATAAATATCATGCGCTCCGCTGAATAGGCTGCTCGGAAACCGGTGTACATTTTTGGGTCCAGGTACGCAATTTGAATTTTTAATCACAACTGTGATTTCTCCAATCATTCTGACACCAACACTATCCTTTTGAGGGCTGTGTAGATAGGTTTTTATTTAGCGAAATGTAAAAACTAAGTAGTTGCTGAATTTTTATTTATTTTGATTCCCTTGGCTCTTCAAGCTCTATGTACCTGTTCTTATTTTGATCAAAAAATTCAAATGCCTCTTTAAGATGATCATCGTTACCTATTTTCCTTAGGTGAACGGAAATAGCAACAAATTCTCTGTAGTTCAAGTGCCCATCTTTGTCCACATCACCCTATAAACATGTCTTCCATTACTATTTGTATATAACACATAGAATTATAATTAATAACATTTATTTGAAAGAATATACATACAGCGTCCATAAGCATTTGAAGGTATGAATCGAGAATCTGTTGACCAAGTTTCTGCAGACCAGCTTTCAGCTCAGCAATGTTTATCTTACCTTGCTTCTTTGTGTCCATTAGATCAAAGGCTTGCCTTATCCCTGCCACTTCCTCAGCTGATAAACTCTCAGCAATTACCTATAATTTCGTGATCCGTTAACTTTAATACAACCTCAACAAACAAACAAAAAGGACATAACCAAAACCTTGAACATATTCATTACCCGCAATGCTCTTTTGTTGAGCTTGTTCATGAATGAGAACTGCTTTAGTCTTGCTTTAACATTTTCACCTAAAGAAACATTTGGTGCCTTCTTGGCGTTTTGTAACCACGGATGATCTGCAATAATTTAGACAAAATACTATATTAGAAATGTCGAACAATATTATGATTTTTGGGCAAAATAGTAAAGTGCGCATGTAAAAATAATGGCTAATGTATGCATTGGCTACCCAAGTATTGATAGTTGTACTGGATGGCCTTAGTGTATATATTATCCCTCAAAATAATCAGGATTTTACCAAGAACTTCTTGAGCAGTTAGGCGTGTAGTAGGGTCAGGATTAAGCATCTTCTTGACAATGTCTTTAGCATTATCGGACACTTTGGGCCAAGGATCCCTCTTGAAGTCCACAACGGATCTAATGATTGCTTGTGCAACTCCTTGTTCAGTTTCTGCATTTCAAGTGAATGGTACTTTCAAGAGTTGAAAACATAATGAATACATGTTTTGACGAGTTAAAGAAAAATTTGAAACTGACCAGCCCAAAATGATGGGACACCAAAAAGCAAAATGTATAGGATAACATCGACACTCCAGACATCTACCTCAGGACCATAGTTTCGCTTCAGGACCTCAGGAGCCATATAGTATGGACTGCCAACAATCTCATCAAATCTTTCTCCTTTAGAAGATTAAGAGCAGTTTGCTTAAAGGAAATGGAAGAGAATTGAGTAACAACATTATATAAATGAATAAAAAATGAATAAGCTTTCACGGTTGATAGTCTTTACCTGGTTTAAACATAACAGATAAGCCAAAATCGATAACCTTTAAGGCTGAATTTTCTTTCTTGTTTGCATACAAAAAGTTCTCAGGTTTAAGATCCCGATGGATAACACCATGTTTGTGGCACATCTGCAATAAGTAACAGATAGTCAGTTCAAATATTTCAAGAGGTGGATGGCGAGCAGCTCATCTTATCTAATAACCATATGGGAAAAGGAGATATAACCTTTAAAGACTACAACCAATAAACTAACAATCAAGATTGCAGGTAACAGGCAATTTCACTTAATGTGATATAGAAAACCATGCGCTAGCCGCTAATAATGAAGAACATGAAGAATTTGTGATATGACATAAAACTTAGGAAAATTCATCAGGCACACCAATATCTGTTAGACCCGTTTCCCGGGTAGTGGGACCCCACCCTAGATGAAGTTAACCGAGCCTAGGTATATTTGACTAAGAGTATGTGGTTGTCTAAGGGAAAATGGTTTTAGTGGTAAGTGTTAGTCTGTTATAGCCTAGATGCGGCGCATCCAGGAAGTTACATGCGGCGTATGGTAGAATGGAAAGTAGAACCGACTTGTTATAGTCCATGCGCCGTATTGGAGAAGGAGATACGGCGTATATAAGGGGTAGCATGGATGCGGCGTATCTATGCAGATAGATGCGGCGCATCGACCTTAAATAAGCAGAATTGACAGAATTGCCCTTGTAGCTAGAAACTTCCCCATTTATCTATAAGTTTCCACACTCTCCTATAAAAGAGAATGTGTTTCCTGTGAATGTCGAACCAAAAGAGAAAGAGAGGGAAAGAAGATGGGATTTGATATGTGATGATGATAGTGAGGATTGTAATTCCCTAGCAAGGATCCTAGCATGATTATCAAGTAAGTAATGATGTTTAATTAGAGTTTAATTGGTGATTGAGAAATTAGGGTTTGTAAACCCTAACTTGGGATTAAAGGGTAAATGGTGTTTTAAGATAATTAAAAGGTAATGATGATTATGTGATGAGTTTATAATGGGTTTAAGTTAGTAAATGGTGGGATTGATTATCATATAATCAATATATGATTATATGATGATTAGAAGTGTTTAGAGGTTAGTTATGGTTGTATTAATCATGATTATAGTTAATGATTATGTATTATATGTTATGTATGATCATGTGTTTTAGGATGCGTATGAGGATGATGATGATGTTGATGATATCGATGATGATGATATTGATTATGTGCTTAGCGTGGAGCTAAGGTAAGTAAAATGATGATGGCATGTATTATATGGATGTCTAACATGTATGTGTTATGTGTGTTTTGGTGGCTAGTGATAAGAGATGGGATATGTGCTTATGTGCTAGGATGAATATGATTTAAGTGGTGAATTTGGTTATGATGGTAAGTTGATGTTAGGTGGCTGTGCAAGAATTAGAGAGTGGAGTAGCTAAGTAAGTGTTTGGAGATACGTAATGCTTATGTGTTTGGTTGAAGTATGATGTTATGTGATTATCGTTTTACTTATTAAGCGTAAGCTTATTCTTTTAGTTGTTAATGTTTTTGTAGGCTTAAGTGCTGCGGAATGGAAGGCTTGGATTGTAGCATAAGGATTTGGAATGGATGTGGAAGATAACAAGCATTAGGAGCTAGGTAGAATACCGAGCTCGAGTCAAAGTTGTACCCCGAGAGTCTATTTTATGAGTCGAATAAAGTGTGTCAAAGTCGGGTAACGGTTTGGGGGTCTAACGAGTCGTCAAGTGTGTTTTAAGTGCTTGTAGTGAATGTTTAAAGGAGTGTTTGGATTTAAGCGTGTTTGTACCCATTTTGGAGTCTAACGGGTCAATTGCCGTGTATTATAGTTTGATATGGTTTTGAATGTAAAGTGAGTGTTTTGATACAAGTTATAGTGTTGTATTTGAGGTGTCAAAGTGGCTTGGGTGGTGAGTTGAGTATATGCAGGTTTTCCTGCTGATGTTCTGTCTAAATTGGTCGATGCGGCGTCTCTAATATATTAGATGCGACGTATCAGAAGTTTAAGGTGATGCGGCGTATCTAATATATCAGATGCGGCGTATCAGAGGTTTAAGGTGATACGGCGTATCACTTCAGGTTGATACGGCGCATGGTCTATCAGTTTTGATACGGCGTATCCCTTTTTGGGATACGGCGTATCGTCGGTTACAGAAGGGTTGTTAGTTGTGTTATAAAATATTGTGAAATGTTTTGAAGGGTTTTCGAGTATATGTTCTTGCAAGTATTTTAAAGGGTTAAATGTTATAGTTTCTGGTCATTTAAATGAAGAATTTGTATGAGTCCGTTTTAGTCAAACGTTTCCGCGTCAAAAGTTTTTAAATTTTAGTCTAAACGGGTACGGGGCGTTACAACTTGGTATCAGAGCTTCGGTTTAAGTGAATTAGGTTTCCTTTAGGTTGCCTAGTCTTAAACCACTCGTAGACGCGTTAAGTTAAGTTTGAGATAGGCGGGCTTATATTTTGTAAGTTATAGGATGTGAATGTTGAGTTGAAGTGAATGATGTGATTGCTATATGGGTATAATGATGGGGACTTAGGGATGTGTCTTATGTGATATATGACGTGGGAGACTTGATGTGTGAGTGATAGGATTACCGTGCACCTCGGGCTGTCTCGGTAGTTATTATACGATTATGTGATTGTGTGCTATGGTAGTTAGCGAGGGTGAATAGGTGTAATAAGTTGTGTGGTGGGTTATAAGAAATGTGACTAAAAATGAAAGTGCATGGCTTGTGAGCTAGGAATGACCAAAGTATGGTCTTATGAGTAGTTATACTTAGTGTGAAGATCAGTAAAGAGGTATTAGAGACGGGTTAGTGGGAAGTCAAGGTATTAGGAGCATGATTATGAACATGTGGTAACGTTGAATGTGTGTGGTGAAGAAATGAAATAAAAATATATACATAATAAGTTTGTGATGAACTTAGTTACAAGATGAGGAAGGCATAGTGATTGAGTAAATAGTAAAATAGAACGAAACTTCCTAAGTAATAATAGCTAAAATAAGATGAATATGTGTGAAGCTAAGGTGTTGTCATGAAATAATTATATTACAGCTAAGGCGATTAGCTGTAATCATTAATAAAAAAAATGAGCGTGTTATAATTGACGATCTATGTAAGGTCTACAAGTAAAGGAAGCGAGTGAGACTAAAAGAAGAGAGATAAGATATGGAAATAAAAATGTGATGGATTAAAAACGTAAGAAAGAATGAGAGGAGTATGTGTGAGATAAAGACGTTGTCTTGAAATTATCATATTACGGCTAAGGCGATTAGCTGTAATCACTATAATGAATGCATGAGTTACAGTTGGTAAAATGTGAGAAGTCTAGATGTAAATCAGTCGAGTGGACTAAAATGTAAGGTAAGAATGTGAAAATGATTAATGAAGGCTAAGAATGCAAGAGGTAAAGTAAAGATGTGAAAATGACTAAAGCGGATTAAAAATGTAAGGAGTGTGTATGAAATAAAGGCGTTGTTCTGAAATTATCATATTACTGCTAAGGCGATTAGCGGTAATTACTATAATAAACGAATGTAATTATGTGTGTGTGGTGCTTATGACTTGGATCCGTTGTTAAGGTGATAAAGTGTGAATGTAATGATCCTTCGGGATGAATGTTAAATGTGGTATCCCTCGGGATGACCAAGTAAAGGAATGTTAAGGAATCCTTCGGGATGAATGTTAAAGATCCTTCGGGATGAAAAGTGTTGCCTTCACCGGCAAGGGGTTGCCTACGTCCATGGCATATAAAAGTATCCCCATGATGAATGTGATAATGTGAAGGATCCAAGTCTAAGAAGAGTAAAAATAATGTAATAAAAAGAAAAATGATAAAATAATAAAAGTTAGATTGGGAAATAGGAGTATTAGTGTTATGTCGGGAGTACATAACCATGAGTTTATATTTCTTGATTTACATCGATTGGGACGCCTCTCCATGTAAATGAGGAATTATAAACGAGTGGGCTATGTGTTGCCGACATGGCACGAGTAGGGTTAGAGAAGTAGAAAGCGGGAGTTTAGAGTTAGTTAGGAATGGTAAGGACTAAGATAGGAGGACTAAGATTAGAGCATGACTTGTAGCGAGAACTTATATGAAACCTATGTTTTGAGTGTTAAGTTTAAGTTGGCGTAACCGAGGAATTGTAATGATGTTTCAAAATGTTATGATACGTAATTGTGCAGTGGTGCGAAAAGGTGAGTAATGAAAAATAGTTGATGATAAATGTCATGTGTAATGTAACGACAAATGTTAAAGTGTGATGCTACAAAGCTAATACATGTAATATTTCTATAAGCCTTAAAAGGTGATCAAAATGACGTGAAGAAAGGAGTGGAATAAATGAGAAAATTGTAGAGGCGTAAAAGGAGTGATTAAGTAGTGTTGATAGGACGTGAAAGCATTAGCCAAATGTAATTATGTAAGGTCACTAGTGCGAGTTCTTAAGTAGCAAGAAGTCAAAGAATGAGAGTAGAGGATAAAGCGAGGGAGATGGTGATGTAACGATAATAGGGCGGATTAGAACGATGATTGGCGATAATAAGTAAGTTTTGTGTTATGTAAAATCTAAGCAAGAGCTGTGTGGTATAGAAGTGAGCGGGAGTAGTGTGGATTAGGGCATGTGATATGTTATAGTATGTATAGAGTTGCCAGATCACTTAGATCGTTGCAAAAAGTAAACTAGTAAGTAAGGTGTTGGGAAAGAGATGAGCTATGAGACTAAGTTTTGATTTGAAATGGACGACAGATTTCGGGGACGAAATCTAAATAAGGGGGGTAGACTTGTTAGACCCATTTCCCGGGTAGTGGGACTGATGAACTCAAATAAGTACATTTTATTACCATCATTTATCCTATTTATTTGACTTGTTTTATTATATTATCTATGAGAATTGATACTTAATCGTTTACTTTTGTAATTCTCATTTAAAAACAAGCATTTGGTGAAACTTGGCGATTTTGGACTAATTATGGAGCAAAACAAGCAAGAAGTTAAGAGTCTACTAAAATGTACAAGATCAAGACTATTCTGCTCCAGATGCGCCGCATTATACTTCTTACATACGGCGCATCATTATCATGATTTCACAAGATATTATCCAAGACGGCAAAGGACATGCGCCGCATTCAAGAATGAAGATACGCCGCATCTTCTGGCGGTGTACGAATATTTCTGAATATATTAATCTTGGACCCCACGCGAAGTTAAGTCAATGCGCCGCATCTACTTACTAGATACGCCGCATCTTACCCTCAGACAGAAACTATAAATACCCCAAAGACCAGACGTATTAAGAGTTCCCGAGTTCGACAGTTTTAGAAGACAGAAGACCTCAGAAACGTAAGGCCGAATTCAGACGATTAGGCAGCACAAGACACACCCGAACGAAGATACAAGAGCTGTAAGAAGGTCCTGCATGTATTTAATTCATTAAGTAGTTTTGTTTTATTGTGTTAGTAAACTTTAATTCATCAGGATTGGTGGCTTGTGTAATGTGAGGAGAAAGATTGCACTCCCTTAAAACTGCTTTCCCATCAATTAAAGTTTATATGTTGATGTCTTTGGTTACTACTTATTAGTGCATTGATAACCTCTGTGTTTATTAGTGGCCTGCGCATTTGACTACGGAAGAGAATGTGGCTCCCACGGTTGTTACTAAATTGATCACTTAGGAATGACTTTTAGACATAAGTAATCATTAAGGGATTTCTCGCCGATAAGATTAGGACCAACGAGAAAGGGTTAACTACATACACTTCATATAAAACTATCAATAAAACAAGTGACAATCTACTTAATCATCAAGACAGGTCTTCTTATTGTCTCGAGTATTTATCTGTGTACGTGCATGTCTATCGCTGATTCGTGCTCATTAGTTTAGTTTATTATTTAATTGCAACCAAAACGTGCCAGTCTCTCAGGCTGAACCCCCTTGCGTTAGATTAGGTTGTATAGCTAACTTAAATATTAAAATACTGATTAGAATAACTAGATAATACGTTCCTCTCTTAGTGATCGACACTCTACTTACCATTATATTCATACTGACTGGGTACACTGCTCGTTAAGTGTGTGTGTTATTGATAAGTCGGCTAAATATAAATTTAAAACTTGAGTAGGCATTAATACTGCTAAACCGCAATGACACATCGCACCGCATCAAGTTTTTGGCGCCGTTGCCGGGGAGAGGTCAGTCACCTGAAAAGGTGACCACTCTGGACCTCTTCCTCTTGAGGAGCATGGATGAGGGGTTGTCGGTGAACATCCCCCACTTTTTGGCACATTACCTCCACCGGTCAGCTGCAGGGAGAGATAGGAGGAGTCATATGACTGGCGGGCATTTTGTTTCTAGGCTGGCCCGCCATTTTGGAGTGATTGGAGAGGAGATTCCAGCAGGGCTGGAGGTTGTGGTGACCCATCTCCCGGTTATTGACAGGGATTATTTGGTTAGACTTGGGATATGTCAGTTGGCTATGGGAGATTACGTTTGGGTAGCATTGGGGCCCGCTAGAGCTGCAGGGGCAGAGGCGGAGCAGGGAGGTCCCCAGGGAGCTCCGGCTGCTGCTCCAGCCCATCAGGAGGAGCCACAGGCACTAGTACCCCCACCAGTACATGTACGCACAGTGAGTCAGAGAGTTGAGGCAGTCGAGGGAGAGCTGAGAGCCTTGAGAGGCGTTGTAGATGGCATGAGGAGGGACTCAGAGTGGCTGGTTACGAGTTTGAGCCGACTTTTGGAGCAGCAGGGTATTACCCACACTCGTCCAGATGGTGTTCATGTTGCAGGAGTGACACTTGCATACACTCGCAGAGTTCGGGCTAGGACTGATGATGCCAGCACTTCGGGGGACCCACCCACACGACCACACTGACCCTTGATCTCTTGATTCTACGTGTTTATTGACATTATTCCATGCACATTATTATTATTCTTTTTGGATTGTATTAATCGATATTATCATTTATGCATTTGATGTTTCAGTTTATATTTCTTAATATGCTTGACAAAGACTGGCATTAAGTTCAGCATGATAATACGAGAGGACGTGAGAGAAAACCGTGGAACGAGCCATTTTACAACAGACTGTTAACAGTCTGTCTGGTGAACACATGCGCCGCATCTGATACAGCAGATGCGCCGCATCCTATCCTTTATTTTGTTTTTATTTCGTATTTATTCCAGGCTCGATACGCCGTATCTTCTTCCATAAGATACGGCGCATCGACTGACCTGATGATTTTCATTTTTATTTTTATGTTTTATTTTTCCTAACTACTAATGTATTATGCAAGTTTGAACCTTCTTAACTTAGGTGTGTTTTAAAGCCTTGGTGGTATTATAGATTCCTGCATTTCCTGTGGATACATCGATTATGAAGCTTAAACGTTCTAATCCACAAGAAAGATGATTTTTGCTCTTATACTAATGGAGGATCATACCGAGCAAATCTCAGGGGAGTTTTTCTGTTCTAATTCTTTTATTTTCCAGTTTTTAACCTTTGATACAAACAACGAGGACGTTGTTTAACTTAAGTGGGGGGATTGGAGAATTAGAACACTTAACCCTTACTTGTCCTAAACTTTTCAAAATATGCTTAAAATGTGCTTAATATATCAAAATTTAAAAATTTTTAGCATGTTTTTGTTTAAGATCTAAGTTGCATAGCTGCACACATGACGTTATTTTCAAAAATTGTGATTTTTCAAAATTCACAAATCTATGAGTGTGCCGGTGACTTGTAAACTTTAGAACTTGGCTTGTATACTATTCGAGACCACCATAATAAGTATTATTTATATAATTGGAATGACTTGTCTAAATTGGTAAATTTCTAGGATTACACCCAAATAGCCTATTATATGTTTTGTGTTATTAGCTAACTACACTGGTTGGTTAACCCCCGTAAAAACCCTTTTGTTACTCTCACTTTTAGAGTAAGATACCCCTATAAAAACACTCAGAGCCATTCCTTTCGTTTCTTACACCTTTGTTAAAATGTTTCGTTACACCCTTACACCTTAGCCTACCCTGTAGATTAAAATCCGTGGTTGGTTAATTGCTATAGGCAAAGTGTGTTTCCTTACATTACCTGTGTTCGCGTGCGTAATTCATTATCTTTGGTTAGGTCGGGAAATTGCACAATGCAATTGGAGTGAAAGTAAATATTATATATCTTTGAGTCTTATTTTTCGTGTGTTTACTACTTTCACTATTACCGTTATTTCTGAAGTTATGAAAGTATGGAAAAATTATCCAGAATTATCATTATAGTGATGTGGTGAAATTTTACACATCTATGTTTATTTGATGTCAAAAAAAAAAAAAAAAAAAAAAAAAAAAAAAAAAAATCGAAAAAATAGAAAAGAAAAAGGAAAAGTTGGATGTTTGTTTTAACCAACTTATGTAAAGTTTTGTATTAAGTGGTCGATATCACCACTAGTTGTTGCATATTATATCTATGGATTGAATGGGAGTTGGCAGTTATGGGAACACCAACTAAGGTTTATTCTTTGATTGAGATCTTGTTGAGTATAATTCGTGTCTACCTAAAGCGTGTGTTTCAAGTGTTTAAAGCGTGAGTTATTCTATGATATGAGTCTTATTCATGGGATGGTTGGGATAGTGATTAACCACACTTAGGATTTTAATTTATTTGTTTTGTTTATTTTTCATTTTACACCAATTTATATCCCAAATATTATCCATACCCTATATTATTCTTGATCCAAACCTTTGATTTATTGAGATTAGGGATTTGAGCAATCTTAAGTATCGTAGTCATGGATTTGGCTATGTATTTATGATTTTGTCGCCCTTTTTGATATAATATTATTGGTGAAGATTACTTGGTCCTATCTTTAGCCTATTCGAGTTAAGGATTTGAGCAATTGCAAGTATCGTGTTCGTGGATTCGATCATGTATTTGTGATTTTGTCGCCTTTTCTGGAATTTGAGATCGATAGAGATTAAGGAGAATGATTAACCCTTAAACCTCAAAACCCTTTTTACCGCTTTAGACTTGTTATTCCTTGGCTTTAGTGGGGGAGATGTGTATACTTGCCAAGCTTATGATAGAATATTCGTCGCGACTGGACAGTTAAACGATTAGATTTGCTTTTATCGAAATTATTTTATTTTACTTCTAATTCGTTAAGTGTTTGGTTGTGTGATTATGACAAAAATGAATACATGCTTAAATATAAAAATAAATCCTAATATCTTTTAGGATACATTTTCATAAGATTAATTCTAAGGTTTACTTGGGGACAAGTAAAGTTCAAGTGGGGGGATATTTGATGAACTCAAATAAGTACATTTTATTACCATCATTTATCCTATTTATTTGACTTGTTTTATTATATTATCTGTGAGAATTGATACTTAATCGTTTACTTTTGTAATTCTCAGTTTATTATTTAATTGCAACCAAAACGTGCCAGTCTCTCAGGCTGAACCCCCTTGCGTTAGATTAGGTTGTATAGCTAACTTAAATATTAAAATACTGATTAGAATAACTAGATAATACGTTCCACTCTTAGTGATCGACACTCTACTTACCATTATATTTATACTGACCGGGTACACTGCTCGTTAAGTGTGTGTGTTATTGATAAGTCGGCTAAATATAAATTTAAAACTTGAGTAGGCATTAATACTGCTAAACCGCAACGACACATCGCACCTCATCAGGGACCCCACCCTAGATGAAGTTGACCGAGCCTAAGTATGTTTGACTAAGAGTATGTGGTTGTCTAAGGGCAAATGGTTATAGTGGTAAGTGTTAGTCTGTTATAGCCTAGATGCGGCGCATCCAGGAAGTTACATGCGGCGTATGGTAGAATGGAAAGTAGAACCGACTTGTTATAGTCCATGCGCCGTATTGGAGAATGAGATACGGCGTATATAAGGGGTAGCATGGATGCGGCGTATCTATGCAGATAGATGCGGCGCATCGACCTTAAATAAGCAAAATTGACAGAATTGCCCTTGTAGCTAGAAACTTCCCCATTTATCTATAAGTTTCCACACTCTCCTGTAAAAGAGAGTGTGTTTCCTGTGAATGTCGAACCAAAAGAGAAAGAGAGGGAAAGAAGATGGGATTTGATATGTGATGTTGATGGTGAGGATTGTAATTTCCTAGCAAGGATCCTAGCATGATTATCAAGTAAGTAATGATGTTTAATTAGAGTTTAATTGGTGATTGAGAAATTAGGGTTTGTAAACCCTAACTTGGGATTAAAGGGTAAATGGTGTTTTAAGATAATTAAGAGGTAATGATGATTATGTGATGAGTTTATAATGGGTTTAAGTTAGTAAATGGTGGGATTGATTATCATATAATCAATATATGATTATATGATGATTAGAAGTGTTTAGAGGTTAGTTATGGTTGTATTAATCATGATTATAGTTAATGATTATGTATTATATGTTATGTATGATCATGTGTTTTAGGATGCGTATGAGGATGATGATGATGTTGATGATATCGATGATGATGATATTGATTATGTGCTTAGCGTGGAGCTAAGGTAAGTAAAATGATGATGGCATGTATTATATGGATGTCTAACATGTATGTGTTATGTGTGTTTTGGTGGCTAGTGATAAGAGATGGGATATGTGCTTATGTGCTAGGATGAATATGATTTAAGTGGTGAATTTGGTTATGATGGTAAGTTGATGTTAGGTGGTTGTGCAAGAATTAGAGAGTGGAGTAGCTAAGTAAGTGTTTGGAGATATGTGATGCTTATGTGTTTGGTTGAAGTATGATGGTATGTGATTATCGTTTTACTTACTAAGCGTAAGCTTATTCTTTTAGTTGTTAATGTTTTTGTAGGCTTAAGTGCTGCGGAATGGAAGGCTTGGATTGTAGCATAAGGATTTGGAATGGATGTGGAAGATAACAAGCATTAGGAGCTAGGTAGAATACCGAGCTCGAGTCAAAGTTGTACCCCGAGAGTCTATTTTATGAGTCGTATAAAGTGTGTCAAAGTCGGGTAACGGTTTGGGGGTCTAACGAGTCGTCAAGTATGTTTTAAGTGCTTGTAGTGAATGTTTAAAGGAGTGTTTGGATTTAAGCGTGTTTGTACCCATTTTGGAGTCTAACGGGTCAATTGCCGTGTATTATAGTTTGATATGGTTTTGAATGTAAAGTGAGTGTTTTGATACAAGTTATAGTGTTGTATTTGAGGTGTCAAAGTGGCTTGGGTGGTGAGTTGAGTATATGCAGGTTTTCCTACTGATGTTCTGTCTAAATTGGTCGATGCGGCGTATTTAATATATTAGATGCGACGTATCAGAAGTTTAAGGTGATGCGGCGTATCTAATATATCAGATGCGGCGTATCAGAGGTTTAAGGTGATACGGCGTATCACTTCAGGTTGATACGGCGCATTGTCTATCAGTTTTGATACGGCGTATCCCTTTTTGGGATACGGCGTATCGTCGGTTGCAGAAGGGTTGTTAGTTGTGTTATAAAATATTGTGAAATGTTTTGAAGGGTTTTCGAGTATATGTTCTTGCAAGTATTTTAAAGGGTTAAATGTTATAGTTTCTGGTCATTTAAATGAAGAATTTGTATGAGTCCGTTTTAGTCAAACGTTTCCGCGTCAAAAGTTTTTAAATTTTAGTCTAAACGGGTACGGGGCGTTACAATATCGATCTCCCTGTCAAATCTGCCAAAGCTCCTCAAAGCAGCATCAATACTGTTAGGACGATTGGTTGCACCCATGACAATAACATGAGCACGGGATTAAGCCCGTCCATTAGATTCAATAGTTGAGAAACAATTCTCTTTTCAACTTCTCCATGTGTCTTCTCACGCTTGGAGTAATCAAATCAATCTCATCAATGAAGATGATCGATGGTGCATTCTTTCTCTGCTTCCTCAAACGCTTTCCTGAGGCTGCTCTCACTCTCTCCAGCCATCTTTGACATAATCTCCGGCCCATTGATGCAGAAAAAGAAAGCACCGGTTTCATTGGCAACTGCACGGGATATCAAAGTCTTACCAGAACCAGGAGGTCCGTAAAGCAAAATACCCTTTGGTGGCTTAACACCAATAGACTTAAAGAGCTGTGGATGCCTTAATGGCAGCTCCACCAACTCACGAATCTGCGCCATCTGTTTACGAACACCACCAACATCATCATAACCAATCTCATCTAAACGATCCTTGTCTTCCCTTATCACAGGGTCATCCTCACAAAATATCCCAGTATCCGGAGCAACCACACAATACTCGGTAGGTTCCGTCTCGATAACTTTAAACTCAACACTCCTCATTCCACCCCTAACCAGAAAGAAATCCCCCTTCCTCACAGGATGGTACGCTTCCCATATATAACATCAGGACACTGATGAATAGAAACCACATGACCGAACTTTAATTGTCCAGTTTCCTTGGTATGGGTTTAGAGAAGCCAATGGGTGAACCCTTCTTGTCATCGCCGTTCGCGCAGAAGGTGCCATGCTACAATTAATAAACACAATATTCATTACAAAACTAACAAATACAAATCGTACTAAGGGTGTTTGGATGAGGGTTTTAAAGTAGTTTTGCAACTTAACAACACAATAATCAGTATACTAACTATCATTTTTTTCAACATAGCAAACCAAATTATAATTCTAAATATAAATTGATCATCATTCTTAAAACACAAATCACTTCAAATTCATAATTAAATCAAAACACAACGATACTTACTTTCCATTCTGCTCATGAAAAATTTGAGCTGCTGATTTAGTAACATGATCTCGCTTCGGTTTCAACGTAATACCCGGCCCATCACTCTTCACCTCAAACTTAACTTCTGCCTCCAAAGGAGGCGACACCGATTCACATTTCGTCACAACCATATACCTAGTACAACAAAACCAAAAGTACATTAATCAAAACCATACAGGGATAAAAATCACCCAAACAAAACAAACTCATAGCAAGAGAGAATACGTTCTTACTTTTCATTCTTGTTTGGGATGTCATTGACAGTGTAATCAAGGACACGAATGAGATGAGCAACTTAGGTAACTATCATAATCATAAAAAAAGAGTTAATCCTTTGAAGAAGATAACTTACCGGGCCAACAACATCAGACACATGAGAGACGGTGGTTCCGGAGGCAGCACCCAAGTACAGAACCTCTGTTCCAGGTTTCTAATCATACAAAATTTAACAAATAAGATTGAATTATAATAAGGATACAATGTCATCATTAAGATATCTATTACAAAGCTTTGGTGAAAATCTGAAAAAAGCATTAATAGACTTCATGTCATTTATATGAGTTACAATTTATTTTGATTTTCTTCCCTGTATTAATGTTGGTTATAAATTTCACTTTTCTTGAGCACACCTTCATAGATCCTTCATTCAAATGAAATATTATTAGTCATTTCAGTATAGATGGACATAATAACTGAAGTGGAAAACGTTAAACATTAAGTACCTTAAATATGTCAACTGACCACATGGGCGCTCTTATAGTTTAAAAGCTAATGCAACCATATATGCAGTTGGAGTTCCATCAAACTTAACCTGTCAGCACTCCAAGTGATGAGCATTAGTTCCATAAGAGAGTCACTGAATTTATATACAAAATTGTGAAGCAAGTAAACAAAAATAACTGGATGGATACCTTCTCTTCCTCCTAAGATTGGTCATGGGCTTCATTCACAACTTCAGACGGACAAGGTATATCGAAGAACACCATCCAGAAGTGGTTGTACTCTTTTCTATATTAGTACCTTCTACAAAATATAAATACTGGGACTCAGTTCTAAAAAATAAATATTGGGGCTCAATTCTAAAAAATAAATACTGGTACTCATTTCTAAAAAATAAATACTGGGACTCAACTCTTGATACATAAAACACTTTCCTGCTTGAGGTACCCTTTTTTAAACGCATATGATATCAGTAATTTCTTTCCAAATACTCACACAAACTACCCTATCTTTGACACGCCCAGCCCAAAAAACCTGCGCTTTTCCAAATACTAACACAAAGTATTTGATATTGTAACATGTCAAGTCTCCCGTGGTTCAAGCCCAACAATTTCTCTGACCACCTGAACTTTGTCAGCACATAATAATTATATATTATTTATAATAAGAATGTTAATGCCCCTTTACATTAGTCGATCAAGAGCAAATTTTTTAGCCTCTTTTATAACCATTCGAGCGCCAATAAATTCACGTACCTTAAGGTCTTTGGTACCGGTGGCCAGCATCGTTCAGCGATTTAGTGGTACTTTTATCCGATAGTTTCCTAACACCTATAGTAGCCACAGATTTCAGTAGCCCATGATGACTCGCTAATGCTGATTATACGTCTGCACAACTTGCTCAGTGAAAACAAAACCTCGATCAATATGTATGAACCTGTTGCAATGGGAATCGTCAAAATGACAAAAGTAATAGTAAATGAGGTGAGCTGTATAAAAGAAAGAAAACTGCCTACCCTGCGTTCCCACTCGTCATGAAAAAAACTCGGTCAATATGTATGAAACCTGTCGCGACAGGAATCAGCAAAATGACAAGTGTAATAATAAATGAGTTGAGATGTATAAAAAAAGAAAGAAACACTGCTAAGCCCGAGCTCCCACACGCCTTAGTTCACTGTTGTTCCGTGAACACGCAGTACCCATTCCTTCATCCTTAGCAAAACCTGCGACAAATGGATAACTGAAGGTTACTACAAATCAAATTCTGAAGCACTATGGCATCTTATTCAGAAGAACAGAGATGCTAAATCTGAAACTCTCACTATAGTATTCAGATATGAGAACTTACCATGTCAACTTTTTTGGTAGCTGCACAAATGATCCAGTACTTGATAGATATCAATTCAGATAACAAAGAAAATAGAATGGATGTTGTACCTGTGGGAAAGATGGAAATTACCTATATTGTAATGGGTTAAAAGAGGAATCTCATCTTTTTTCTTGGCCTTCCATTCTGCCTAATGACCATTCTTAGATGAAAATGAGGCCCTTTTGTACCCAGGCTATAGGCCAAGAAATTTAAACATCATATCTTCATTTGCTGTGACACGAACTGATTATGTAACTATAGGTCCCAAATTGAGTACCTGGTTTATGCAATACCTAATGCCGTAAGGGTGCCGTATTTTAATAACAAATTACAATGTTTAATAACAAATTATAATGTCATTGTCTAACTTAAATACATTAAATACATACCCTCCAACAAAGAAAAGCACCCTTTTATGCTTAAAAGCACTCCATTGACGCTGATTAATACAAAACAGGGAAAAAGGGACCCCTCTTGAAAGGTCTAAGTCACCGCCATATATGATACCTGAGAAATTAAATAGTGAATTGATGAACTCAAATAAGTACATTTTATTACTATCATTTATCCTATTAATTTGACTTGTTTTACTATATTATGTATGAGGATTGATACTTAATTGTTTACTTTTGTAATTCTCAGGTAAAAACAAGCATTTGGTGAAACTTAGCGATTTTGGACTAATAACGGAGCAAAACGTGCATAAAGTGGAAGTCTACTGACATGGACAAGATCAAGTCAATTCTGCTCCAGATGCGCCGCATCTCACTCTCGACATGCGCCGCATCTCTATCAAGATATCACCAGATACGATCCAAGATACAAGAGGACATGCGCCGCATCTAATAACGGAGTTACGCCGCATCTTCTGGCGGTGTACGAATATTCCTGAATATTATAATCTTGGACCCCACGCGAAGTTAAGTACATACGCCGCATCTACTTAGTAGATGCGCCGCATCTTCCCTCTGACAGAAACTATAAATACCCCGTAGACCAGACGAATTAAGAGTTCGAGTTCGAAACCCTAAAAACCGAAGTTCGGACAGCAGAGCAAAAGGACGAATTCAGTCAAGGAGGCAGCACAAGACACACCCAAATCGAAGATACAAGAGCTGTAAGAAGGTGCTGCATGTATTTAATTCATTAAGTAGTTTTGTTTTATTGTTCTAGCAAACTTTAATTCATCAGGATTGGTGGCTTGTGTAATGTGACAACGGAAAGATTGCACTCCCTTTAATACTTGCTTTCCCATCAATTAAAGTTTATATGTTGATGTCTTTGGTTACTACTTATTAGTGCATTGATAACCTCTGTGTTTATTAGTGGCTTGCGGGCATTTGACTGCGGGACATAATGTGGCTCCCACGGTTGTTTCTAAATTGATCACTTAGGAATAACTTTTAGACATAAGTAATCATTAAGGGTTTACTCGCCGATAAGAATAGGACCAACGAGAAAGGGTTAATTACATACACTTCATATAAAGCTATCAATAAAACAAGTGACAATCTACTTAATCATAAGGACAGCTCTCTTATTGTCTCTAGTATCTATCTGTGTACGTGTGTGCTACTTGCTGATTCGTGCCTATTGGTTTATTTTATTATTTAAATTGCAACAAATCGTGCCAGTCTCTCAGGCTGAAACCCCCTTGCGTTAGGATATTAAAATACTGATTAGAATAACTAGATAATACGTTCCACTCTTAGTGATCGACACTCTACTTACCATTATCTTCATACTGACCGGGTACACTGCTCGTTAAGTGTGTGTGTTATTGATAAGTCGGCTAAATATAAATTTAAAACTTGAGTAGGCATTAAAACTGCTAAACCGCAACGACACATCACGCGCATCAAGTTTTTTTGGCGCCGTTGCCGGGGAGTGAATTGTTATTATCTGTTAATTTGATTAGTATTTTAATTAGGTTTTTTTTTTTCTTTTTATTAGATTAATTGCATCATTGTACTAATTTGCATATTTGTTGTATTGTGTGTTATTTGTTTTGTGTTATTTGTTTGCTTTATTTGTGTTTATTTTTGTTTGTGTGTTTAATTTTTTGTTTTTATTTTATTTTTGTTTTAATTTTTTTCGTATTTTCTGTTCTGCAATCGTTGTACTGTGCTAAATCAAACGATACGGCGCATCTGATCTCTCAGATACGGCGTATTGCGTTTAATTTTTTTAAAAATACAACGCGTTTAATTAATTCGATACGACGCATCTTTTCCCCAAGATACGGCGTATCTGTTTTTAACAAGAAAATTTTTTCTAAGCGATAAAGTAATACGACGCATCTGCTTTTGCAGATACGGCGTATCTATTTTGATAAAAATTTTTCTAAACATTCACGCCATACGACGCATCTTCTTTCGAAGATACGGCGTATCTATTATTTTAATTAAAAACAGTTTGCGAATTATTAAACAGATACGGCGTATCGATCTCTGTCGATACGGCGCATCTTACTGAATCAAAAATCTTTTATTTTTAAACGTAACGAAAATACGGCGCATTAACTTTCGTTAATACGACGCATTTAATTTTAATTAGATAAGCTGATTTTTGATTAACTTATTCGATACGGCGCATTCTTAAATTCTAAAGCGGCGTATCTATTTTCTGAATAAAAGTCTGATTAAATTTTAACGATTATAAGATACGGCGTATCCAACTCTTTGGATACGGCGCATCGTCTGCAGATATCAGCTATTATTCTTATATCCGTTTCTATATTCATTAATTTCTCTTCTAGCGAACAAATCCTACTGATGCTTTTCGTGATTGTTTCAGAAGGATAATGGAAGGATACGGAGAACTAATTGACTTCGACTTCGAAGCCAATTTTATGAATGAAGTATTAGTGCATGAAAAAACACCCGAACATCACGATAGGAATTCATTGACCTTAATGTACCTACGGAACTTAGACGCGATATTGTTAGTGATTCTGATGATGAGTGGTATGATTGTGTAGTAATTAATAAACGTAGGAGAGTAGTTGAGAAAACGAATTTGAATAATGATGTGTTTATTGAACTACCACCCCACCTTGCTTATTTGTGCCTGTATGATAATAAGAATTTCCCGTCTATCATTTTGTCATCTCTGCCCGAAAGGGACAGGACTTTGTTTATACAGATATTAAAGAAGAACGGCGTGGAAATTAAGGACGAGCAAGGAGTGTTCAATATTACTAAATTGGGGATGAAGGAGCGTGATGTTTCCGACTCCTTCAATGATCGATACTAAAGAGCTGAACGTGAGTCTAACTTGAAGACTCTGGAATAAAGACAAGTGCTTACCGGGAGACAACCCGGATTTATCTTTTATTATTCTGTTTTCTGTGTCGAGTCAGTCCAGGCCGCACGAAGATACGGCGCATCTCAGTCCTGAGATGCGACGCATCCTCTGCAATGGTCATATCTTATTTTATTTTTCTGCATTTTTATTTTCCGACTTTAAAACTATTTATCAGTTTATTTTAATGCGGCGCATCCCTGGTTAAGGATGCGGCGCATCTTTATTCTGATCCGTATTTATTCCAGGCTCGATACGGCGTATCTTCTTCAATAAGATACGGCGCATCGACTGACCTGATGATTTTCAGTTTTAATTTTTTTTTAAGTTTTATTTTCCCTAACTACTAATGTGTTATGCAAGTTGAACCTTTCTTATCTTAGGTGTGTTTTAAAGTGTTGGTGGTATTATAGTTTCCTGAATTTCCTGTGGATACATCAAGTATGAAGTTTTAACGTTCTAATCCACAAGAAAGATGATTTTTGCTCTTATACTAATGGAGGATCATACCGAGCAAATCTCAGGGGAGTTTTTCTTGTTCTAATTCTTTTATTTTCCAGTTTTTAACCTTTTATACAAACAACGAGGACGTTGTTTAACTTAAGTGGGGGGATTGGAGAATTAGAACACTTAACAATTACTTGTCCTACTTTTTCAAAAATTATGCTTAAAATGTGCTTAATATATCAAACTTAAAAATTTTTTAGCATGTTTTTGTTTAAAGTCTAAGTTACATAACTGCACACATGACGTTATTTTCAAAAATTGTGATTTTTCAAAATTCACAAATCTATGAGTGTGCCGGTGACTTGTAAACTTTAGAACTTGGCTTGTATACTATTCGAGACCACCATAATGAGTATTATTTATATAATTGGAATGACTTGTCTAACTTGGTAAAATTCTAGGATTACACCAAATAGCCTTTATATGTTATGTGTTATTAGCTAACTACACTGGTTAGTTAACCCCCGTATAAAACCTTTTGTTACTCTCATTTTTAGAGTAAGATACCCCTAGAAAAACCCTCAGAGCCATTCCTTTCGTTTCTTACACCTATGTTTAAAATGTTTCGTTACACCTTAAACCTTAGCCTACCCTGTAGATTAGAATCCGTGGTTGGTTAATTGCTATAGGCAGAGTGTGTTTCCTTACATTACCTGTGTTCGCGTGCGTAATTCATTATCTATGGTTAGGTCGGGAAATTGCACAATGCAATTGAAGTGAAAGTAAATATTGTATATGTTTGAGTTTATTTTTCGTGTGTTTACTACTTTCACTATTACCGTTATTTCTGAAAGTATGAAAAGTATAAAAAAAAATTATCCGAAAAGAAAGTTGTGGTGATGTGGTGAAATTTTACACATCTATGTTTATGTTTCAAGTAAAAAAAAAAAAAAAAAAAAAAAAAAAAATCGAAAAAAAAAATGAGAAAAAAGAAAAAGAAAAAAAGAGTTGGATGTTTATTTTAAGCCAACGATGTAGAGTTATGTAAGTGGTCGATATCACCACTATTTGTTGTATTATATCTATGGATTGAATGGGAATTGGCAGTTATGGGAACGCCAATTAAGGTTTATTCTTTGATTAAGATCTTGTTGAGTATAATTCGTATCTACCTAAAGCGTGTGTTTCAAGTGTTAAAGCGTGAGTTATTCAATGATAT